>JAUIMM010000183.1:3660000-4220000 GCA_031769625.1 Taudactylus pleione | reverse complement strand
GAATGCAACTATGGAGGGAGAGTGACAGATGACAAAGACAGACGTCTCCTTATGTCCCTGCTTTCAATATTCTACAGTGAGGAGATCCAGCAGGACAATTACAGACTTTCTCCGGGAGACGCTTACTTTGTGCCACCATATGGCACATACCAGGTAGAGAATATGAGTGTGTACTAATATTCCTCAATTGTAACAAATGAGACACCGCTGACAGCAAATGATAGGGAGCTATAGAATTGCATAGTATTTGCATAGGGTCTTACATTGGGTTGAGTATGAAATCCCAGCTGTCGGGATGCCGCTGGTCTGAATACCGACACCCATAGGAACGCATGGTGAGTGATTTCCTAACCCTTACCCTAACCCTCCCTCCCCGGTGCCTGAACCTAACCTCACCTCCTACAGTGCCTAAACCTAACCTCCCCCTCCCCGCATCCTAAACCTAACACCCCCTCCCAGGTGCCCAACCCTAACCCACCCTCTAGTGCCTAACCCTAACCCCGCAAACTAACCTACCCCTAACACCCCGATACTTACCTTCGGGATGCCGACGATCGAAATACTGGTGCCGGAATCCCGACCTGTCAGGATTTCAGCACCGGCATTTAGACCATCAGCATCCTGCGCGCCGGGATGCCGACTACATTCCTTTATATTGCCTCTATTTTAACTGAATTGATACTATTTGTCCTAGAAAGGGGTTGGGTACGGGATGTCGGTGCTCAGGATCCGGCAGTCAAAATACAGATGCTATTTTTCTGAGATGCTGACTAATAAGTGGAGAAGATGTCTTTTATTGTATGACACACATTTTCGTTTATTATGTCATGGAACTGTTATAATTGCAAATTATATTGAGATGTATTCTCTGTTTAAATTGTGTAATATCAATAAAAATATTATAAAAAAAAATACAGATGTTGGTATCCCGACAGGGTTAGGATACACCTGTCTGTGAGTATCCTAACCCTCCCCCTACCCCTAACTCTCCTTTCCTGTTGCCTAAACCTAACTTCCCCCCCTAGTGCCTAAACCTAACCCTACCCCTAGTGCATTACACAAACCAACCCCTCCCGATAACTCTGCTACTTACCTTTGGGATGTTGGTGGTCGGGATTCCGGCGCTGGGATTCTGACAGGTGCAGGATTCTGAGCGCCGGAATCCCAGCGGTCAATATTATGACCCCATCCCCTAGAAAGAAGCTATTTCCTGAAGGTAACTGCTCCCTCCTGGTGACACAAACACTGCACTAATACGCTTAGACAATGGGCCTGATACAGAGGTGGGCGCAGGTGCGGCCGCAGCTTTTGCCGGTCGTCCGTCTGCGACTTTATTTAGTACAGCTACAAATCCCTTCCCTGGTGTACATCTGTGTCTATGATTGATTGTGCAAGGTCTGAGACTCTCACTATGAGCATCGGTAGATGCTGTAATGCCGCCTGGTGCTCCTTTAATTGCCACCATCGGTTACACCATTGAAACTTGCACCCTAGTTGCCATCATTCAAGCTGGAAGAACAACATACCCAAAGGACAATTTCTCCAGTTATGGAGAAATTGCTCTACGGAAGTGATGTTTACACAACAATCACAAATCATGCTTAATGCCTTCTCGGAACAAGGTTATCCATCCGATATCTTAGATAGAGCTATTAATCAAGTTAAAATGATAGACAGAGATGTATTACTAGCCCCAAGAGCTAGGTCTAATAACTCTGGAGGCTCATTACAGCCTTCAGGTTCTAAGGAGGAAAATAGGTCTATGGCGTTTATCACACAATTCAATTCATCTGCCAAAGAAATTAGAAGGATTATCACTAAGAATTCCTCATTACTTAAAATAGACAGGTTTCTAGCATCTTCTTTATATGAAACAACCAAGGTTGTATTCAGACTGTCCAACACATTGAAACAGAAATTAGCACCAAGTAGACCCAAAGATAAGATCAATGATGAGGTTGGCGAAGCTCGGAGCGAACCTGGTTCCCATGGCAGTTTCTATTCCATTATACTTAAGTGTTCCTTTTTTGGTTCAATAACCATATATTAAATTAGTTTTTTTTTTTACAATTGATTCTTCAGTGTATTATTTAGGACCTAATATGATCTAATAGTCATTTGTGTTTAATTATGTCCCTTAGAGATAGCGCTCCTTAATTGTGTCTTTTCAGATCCTTGTTGATACTTCACTAACACAGAGATACACATTTCCTATGGCTTGATCATATGATCCCTCTTTTCTTATCCCAATCTTTAAAAAAAAAATAAAACAATTTTTTTTTTGTGATTGAATCTGGTTTGCAGAGCAATCACCATCCTATTTAACGCTCTGCTACAAGTAAATACACTGGTGACCATTTAAATCTCTTGAGGGTTTTTGTTAGTCTGCAGACTCGTTTGACAGTCAGTGGTAGCCAGACGGGATGTAGTTATGTGACCAGCAGCCGCAAGGCCATCGGTCACAATCCCAACAGTAGAATGCCGACTAGGGATTTATGAAATACAGACCCCTATCATAATCCCAATGCCAGAATCTAGGACGACGCGTGCCCGAACAAGGTTTGTCCGGGGCGCCCGTCCTGTTAGCTGCGGGGGGGAGGGGTTTAAGTTTAGGGCAGATAGCGGGGTTAGCGTTAGGTTTTGGAGGGTTGGTTAGGGTTAGGCACCCCCCTGGGAAGGTTAAGTATATGGAGCGGTAATGGATGGTTAGGGTTAGACACCCCTGGGAGGAGGTTAGGGTTAGGCACTATGGGGGAGGAGGTTAGGGTTATGTACCACTAAGGGAGGGTTAGGGGGGGGACAGCGGAGGTTAGCATACTTACCTACCTCTGTCGGGATTTTCATCCTGTCGGGCAGCCGCTGTCTGCATTTCAATCCCATTCCAACCAGACAGACTCGAGATTAACACCTGAGCCAGACACAGGCAGGGATAAATTCTCACAGTAAATTAAGCTGTGCCCTCTGAAACTACTCCAGGTAATGGGATATGGTATGCAGACATTATGTCTACATAGATATTCATAATATCAACACCAGGATTTTGACAGTTATGATGTTGACATGGTTGAAATGGTCACATCATAAATGTCAACACCTGGACAATGTTAACATGGGCATAATGGAGAAATTAAAACTCCCTGAAAATAGTTTTTCATGAGTAATAGTCATAATTCCAGCTGTCGTGATGCCAGCTCTCAGAATGCCGGCCCCGGAATCCCAACATCAGTCAGAATACGGGCGCCAGCATCTCGACCGCTGGCATCCCAATGGTAAGTAGTGGGGTTAGGGGTAGGGTTAGGCACTAGGGGGAGGGTTAGGGTTAGGCACTAGCAGGGAGGGTTAGGTTTAGTCTGCGTAGGGGAGGTTAGGTTTAGGCACTAGTGGGGGAGGGTTAGGTTTAGCCAGGATGTAGGGAGGGTGAGGGTTAAGATATTTACTGACAGGTGTAGGTATCCTAAGCCTGTCGGGGTGCCGGCGTCGGGATTCTGACCGCTGGGATCCCGAGTGCCGGCTTCCTGTACTGAACCCGTTTTGCATATTGAATAGTCTGTCTCACCTAAAACCTCTCAGTGCTTATCAGGAAAATTACTTGTCTCCAAGGGGATGCAATCACGTGAGGTCACAATCCCGACGGCAGAATGATAGGTGACGCCTATCATAATTCCGACACCGGAATCTAGAAAGACGTTGGACCGAACGAGGTAAGTACGGTCCGCGCGTCCTCATTGCCACGCGGGGGGGGGGGAGGGTTAGGTTTAGGGCGCCCGGGGGGATTTAGGGTTAGGCAGCGCCCCCTGGGAGGGTTAGGCTAGGGGAAGAGGAGGTTAGGATTAGGCACCCCTGGGAGGAGGTTAGGGTTATGCACCCCCCGGAAGGGTTAGGCTTAGGGTGCAAGGAGGGAGGGGGTTAGGTTTAGGCATCCCAGGAGGAAGGTTAGGGTTAGGCACTAAGGGTGGAGGTTAGGGTTAGGCACCCCTAAAGGAGGGTTAGGGGGGGAGAGAGGAGGGTTAGGTAGTTAACTTACCTCGGTCAGGATCTCTGCTGTTTGTTCTTCCGCAGTCGGCATTTTGACCGCCGGGCTCTCGTCCGGCGGTCATTCATACCAAGCCCATCTCCAAGATAGCAGTGAGTCCCAATCTTCTCATCTTTCAGGAGTCATAGTGTCCTGATGGGGTCCTGCTGTCTCATTTAGGGGTATATTTACTAAAGTGCGGATTTTTAGAAGTGGAGATGTTGCCCACAGCAACCAGATTCTATCTATTATCTTCTAGAAAGTGCTAGATAAGTAAGTAGAATCTGATTGGTTGCTATAGGCAACAACTCTACTTTTAAAAACCAGCAAATAAGTAAATATACCCCTTAGAGGTCTTAGGATACTTGTCCTGTTACTTCTTTTTTTAATATGTATTTGTGTTTTGCAAAATTTACTAGAAGTAATGATCCAAGTCAGACTATTTCAATAGCCTGAGAGTTTTCTACGATTTACTGTAGCTGATAGATTTAAAGCAACAATAATTTAAGAGGCAAAATTCCCAAAAACACGTGGGTGCCTGCAATTCACAGGCTATTACATTTATCCCAATGTCTATCAATGGCTACGTGGGCAGTAATTGTTTTTCTCTGTACATTTGTCTTTTAAATGCATTGACCTTGCTGCAGCTTATCCACTGAAATACAGAGCTTATATTATTATGCTAATGGCAGAAAATAATTACATCTCCGCTGTTAAATGAATATATTGTAGGTGACACATTAAATGACTGCATTGGTCAACTGTTTTCCTGCTTTTGTTCTCATGTATATATTTTAGCGTCTTGGTATTTAAATATTATCATTATTTTCTCTCAGTCATGTGTTGATTACATTAGAAGCTTACCACTAATTACCCACCCGGAGGTGTTTGGACTTCACGAGAATGCTGACATCACCAAAGATAACCAAGAGACTAATCAGCTATTTGATGGTGTCCTTCTTACTCTGCCCAGGCAAACGGCTGGAAGCGGAAGATCCTCCCAGGTGAAAACACATTTAATTGGATATAATGACATATGTTTTATGGCAACCATTTAGCTATGATCATGTGGCCAGTCATTCTTTGAACAATCACAAATCTGCATTATGGTGGCTTATTAATTATAAATATATATGACTAATGGCAGAGCTGTAACTAGAATTTTTAATGCCCTGTGCCAGAGAGAGCATTGCCCCCCCTCCCATTTTTTAAAATTGGGACATAAGATAGTGCACCTGAAAAAGGGCCGTGGCCTCATGGGGAAGGGCCAGGGGAGAGATAGGGGAGGCCAGGAGATGCTGGGGATAAAAGAAGAGGAAGCTACAAGTGAGAATGATAATTAACAGGAAAATTGACAGGCCCAAACAGCACCCTCTGCCCTGCGGCTAGGGGAAGAGGAGGTTAGGGTTAGGCACCCCTGGGAGGAGATCCCCACCTCCTACCATGACATCATGCAGCTCTTCCAATCAGCAGCAGGCTTACATTTTCATCGGTCGCAGCCCTCGGCCAGGCTGCGTAAGCTGAAGCTTACTCAGTCTGGCTGTCGGAACCCATCTGCCAGGTCCAGGAAGTGTGCGACAACGCGGACCCTGGGCTTGGCACGCCTACAAAATGGGGGCGATATGCGCCCGTTTTTCACAATGGTCCTGGTCGCCGACCCTGCTCTGCCCCCCCAAAACAGCAGCATGTCAATCATGCTTCAGCTAAGGGTGTGTATGCTGCTGCAATGTTCAACCTAAATATTAACACCATTCGTGACTGTGTGGATTTATTTATTTTACTTATTACCAGTTACTTATATAGCGCACACATATTCCGCAGCGCTTTACACAGAGAATATTTGGCCATTCACATCAGTCCATGCCCCAGTGGGGCTTACAATCTATATTCCCTATCACATGCGCATACACTTACGCAGTAGGGTTAATTTGTGTTAGGAGCCAATTAAACTACCAGTATATTTTTAGAGTGTGGGAGGAAACCAGAGTACCCGGAGGAAACCCACGCAAGCACAGGGAGAATATACAAACTCCACACAGATAGGACAGTGGTTGGAATCAAACCCATGACCCCAGTGCCGTGAGGCAGTAGTGTGGATGCATTAAAATATGGCCATATGGTGAGAGCTCCCTACTTTTTTTCAAACCAGTTTTTGAATACCGATGAGGCACTAAAGAACTAATTATGTGCTTTTAAATATCAATTGCTGCTGAAGCCAATATTGGACATTTTATTAGTGATATGACATATTAATATGAAATTATGAATGTATTATTCTTCTGTTTATATATACATTTTTTATATATATGGTATAGTTCATGATTAAATACGTTTTCATTTTATTTGAGTTCCGAATGATATTTATTTCTGCCATCTCTCAAGGAAATTTATTTTTTGTATTAACGCAGTAAAAATACAGTACGTTTTGGGGGCTTATTGATGATGCAGTTTGGATGCTGCTATGACTATACTTGTGGGCTGATTCAGCGTGCAATGCTGAATGCAGGTTCCTGAATCTGGAATCTGCGTGTGCAGTGCACAGGACTCATTATGAGCATGTGCAGAACAGATCCTGTGTGATCGCACACAGCCCCTACTATGCCTCTGCCTGATTGACAGGCAGAGGCATTTACGGGGCGGGGAGGGCGGAGGTGGGGACGTGTGTTGCCCGTTTTCCGGGAGCGATAAGGCCAGGATCTGCATCCGCGGACATAGTTTCCTGGCCTCGCAAGCCGGCCAGCCTGCATAAGCTGAGGCTTACTCAGCTGGCCGGCGCCGTCCAATGGTCTCAATGGTTATTCTAGCCAGCAACGTTGGTCGCAGTATGGGGATCGCAAATGCAGCAGGGGTGTCAGACCCCTCCCTCTATATTTGCAAGGATGGAATTGCAAAGTTGTTTGTGTGCAACTTTGCACTTCCATCCTATGCTGAAACACCGTATGATACATCCCACACTTGCAGCACTTTGTTTATATTAGGCCAAACTGCCTCCAAATCTTGCATCTGTGGGTTCAATACGACTGATAATTGCCATCATTGTCTAATTAATACGCAGTGTTCTCCCCAGAAATTTTTTCCAGCCGGTTGGCATCCAAAAGTAGCCGGGTGGGGGCCTTCGCAATTATACGAGCGCCGGGAAAAGGGGTATCTCCCTTACCAATCCAGCCCGACAGGTCTCTAGCTACTTCTCCACTGACTCTGTCAAAAGTGCCCATTATACAGTGCCCCCTGTAGTTTTCCCCTTTATGCATTACCCCCTGTAGTTTAACTTTGCCCTTATGCATTGCCACCTGGCTGAAGTAGTGCCCCTATGTAGTGCCGCCAGAATGGTCCCTTATGTAGTACCCTCAGGCTTAAATAGTGCCCCCAGGCTGGTCCCTTATGCAGTGCCCCCAGGCTTAAATAGTGCCCCTTAGGCAGTGCCCCCAGACTGGTCCCGGTCCCAGCCCCAGCACAGAACTTACCTTAACTTGCTCGCCGCTCGCGCTCCCACTGCCTCGCACTGACTGAATCTAACTAGATCCAGCAGGCGCGTGGGGCAGGCTCCTCACGTCGCTGGTGACGTCATGACGTCGCCCGTGCAGTGCATCACTGGGAACGCTTGCCTCTGAAGAGATCGGAGGGTTCTTTAGCCTCCGGTCACTTCAGAGGCCAGCATTCCACAGCAGGGGTCGGCGGGGGAAAGTGTCGGCCGGTAGGCTGTTTCTGCCGGGCAATGCGCCTGCAGAAAACAGCCTGGGTAGAACACTGAATACGGACCTGATATTGATAAGAATTTGCATTAAATCTAGATGGCCAAATAATCTCAGTCTGTATGTATGTACAGGCATCAGCTGACCCACTTGATCCAGTTTATTGGGCATTTGAGTGGCCAGCTTAGGCAATTGCTCAGCAACGAGATCTAACCATATATGGGCAGCTTTACTGTTGTACTGGGAGTTAGGAAGCGGTGACTTTGCTTTCTCAAAATACTGGAACAGTGATCACAAGATAATAAATTGACTCCTTTACTTAAAAGTACACAGTTCCCACATCTGAGCTTTTGCCTACTAGGAGCTGCTGTTACGATGTCTCGTAAATTTTTCTCTGTATATACTGAGAGCAAAGAAAGTTCTTTTCTATCAGAAATACTAGCGCACAACTCCAAATTAACTGATTATATATAAATAAATACATTTTGCAATAAATAGAGGTTTTTGGCATAATCTTGGCCAAGGTTATGGGCCTACCCATCACATCCGGGTAACCTCTGTAAGGTAGGTCCCTAACATACTAGGGTTCAAATCCAGAGCGCAGGACACCCCTAAACTAGCCACCCCAAGGCACCGCTCTAATAAGAAGAGTGAAGTGTAAAGGAAATAGTTAAGAGCACTCTCCGCTGCCTGCATCTCGTTCGCAGGTATCTTGGCTCTGGCCTCTCACTTCCCGTGGCTATTATGCGGGACCATAGACTCATTCAGGACTGTGACAATGGAATGATCTGCGACCGACGCTGCGATAGTTTATGCATATGCTTGGCTTTGCAAAGCCGCATGTGGGTGTCTCAGTACATCTCCCGGTGGCTGCGACATTTGTATATTTTCACATAGCAGCTGCGTAGACAGACACAGCTTACAACGCCATTAACGTACATCTCTGAATCAGGCCTATTGTGTCTCACAATAAGTACAGTGGAGGCCCTGCTTCTACTTCATTTTTAATCAACACTTTCCAGACTAGTGCACGTTAATGTCAGTGTGTGTCCTATAGTTTTCCATTTTGTCTCATACGGTACAAGTTGTACCAGCTACAACAAAGTTCCTAAGCAGCAATAAAAGAACCATCTGAATACAACAAGCCTTATTCATGGTGAGCTGTAAACACGTTTTGCAGTTTTCTTTTCTTCTTCTTTTTCTCTTTTAGTATGTTTGTATTTTTGCTATGTGCGTCTTCTTTCAGTGCAATAGATGTGCGACTGCATTATGACCATGGTATCGGGCCCGGGACTGGAATGGACGTGCAGACGTGGGCCGCCAGAAGTGCAGGCCCCGGCCAAAGTGCAGTAAGGGCGTGGGTGGGCGCGTAGTTGAGAAATGTGACTAAAATGGTTGGCAAAGAGTCGCTAATGTAGGTGCCTGGAGGGGTATGGGCTGCGGGTGCTATAACCCTGGTGTTAGTGTAACACTGGTGATAATGACTGTGTCTGCCATGTCGCACATGGTGAAAACACAAAAACTGCCGCAGCAGTGATTTAAAAGTCACTTTACACAGCAGTACACACTCATTTGGGGAAGGGGAAGCATGCACATATATTTGAAAGTGTCATAAAAAACATAAATGTCCTATTTGCGTCTGCTCAATTCACATCTCAGATGCTCCAATCCACTTGTTTACCTGTTATCTCCTCTATTTGGCTAATAAGTGTACTGTGTTTCCACTGTGCAATGTGCTTTTTAACATCTTGTAAGCTCACAGTGAAGCCACGCCCCAGTCATATTCCAGTCGCATCTGACATGGGTACGTGAAGGAGAGGAACCGCAGCTACAGACTTACCAACGTGATTTTTTTAGATGCATTTATACTGCATTAGCGCTGGACACTGAATAAGGACCCATGTACTGATTACTATACAGTATTATCTGCATTACCTACATAAATCACCATATATTGGACAATTCCGATCTATCATACATGGCTATGATCATCAACTGCTGCTGTCTCTACTGCAGATTGTGATTGCAATATGAGGCTTTATGGACAGTTATTGATGGAACTCGGGCAGGAAGGGGCGAGAGACATCTTTATCCCTTCACTTTCCTGTAATTACTCTTCTGTTCTGTCAGCTTTTGAACTGTATTTTATTCCCATACCCCATTTATATCCAATTCATCTCTCCTCACTACTCCAACTTACCTCCACCTCCCTGTCCCATGTCTCCTACTTTCTTTCCCGATCTCTATGGGCTCTATTCAGCATGTAAAAATTGTAAAATGAGAAGACTTTGTTTAAAATTCTCATTTTACAATTACAAAAAAAATAGTGTAATTCATCATTTGTCTATAGTAAAATAATCACTTCCGAAAAGTGCCTCCTTTTGTGGAGACATCTTATTGGATTAGTGATAAATTTCATCTCCAGTTTATAGAAATCCAGCTCTCTGCTGGTTGATTCTCATTACTGTGCATGCTCGGCATCAGCATGGAGCTGAAGCGGGAGCTATAATAAATGGGAAAAAAAATGATCACTGTATTCAAGAAATAGAAATTAGCAAACCGGGGGAGCAGGGAGCGGCAGCCTCATCCAGTGACCGCTCACCATGAATAGATCAGTTGAAGGCACATCAGTGGTGGAGCAGTCACCGGGATAGACTGCAGCAGCGTCTAGGCGGACAGGCTCTAGAGAGAATCGAGCAGCACAACATGAGTGATCTGAAAAGGGCACTCCACTGCACACACTACTACACAAGCTGTCGGCGGCTTATTAGCAGTGTTTAGCGTTGTAGGGAAACTGAACGCCATCTGGAGCCATAAGGAGATATGAGGGTTGTAGTTGAGAAGCATCGCTGTAGAACATTGTTATGGTCTGGTCTCTCAATTGCACCAAGAGATGGACACGTGGACCGTGACTGCACAATCAGAGGCAGATTTAGCAGAGTTCTCACGTGGGAGCTGGTTGGTATACCTACGTGAACCCTATTCAAGCATAAAGATCTCAAACCACGATGTAGAATTAGACGCATGGTTCCCAAACTTGGTCCTCAAGGCACCCTAACAATCCAGGGTTTAAGGTTATCAATGCTTAAGCATAGGTCACTCCGGGCCTGTTTCAGCAAGGACGCAACTGCAAAGCTGCACGCAGGCATATACTGAAGTGAGTAGTGCACGGAGGCAGCTTTGCAATTGTGATCCTTCCTTTTATGCAAATGCAACAGGAGGTGTATGACAACCCCTGCTGCATTTGCGATCCCAGCACTGCGACGGAGGTCGCAGGCTGGGATCAACATCACGATCATCGATGGTCACGATGGTGGACGGCGCTGGGCGGCCTGCTAGCTGAGTAAGCCTCAGCTTACTCAGGCTGGCCTGCTTGCAAGCCCAGCAGACTGCGTACGTCCACGCAGTCCCTGGGCTGACCACTCCCGGAAAATGGGGCAGACACGCCGCCCGTTTCCGTGAACGCCAGCCGACCCCGCTCCCGCACCGCCCTTTAAATGCCTCTGCCTGTAAATCAGGCAGAGGCATTTAAGGGCTAGCGTGTGTCTTAGCAGGACCCATTCTGCACACTCACAGAATGGGTCCTGCGCACGCGCAGATTCCGATAATAAGGAATCTGCGTTCAGCAGTGAACTTGCGTGCACTGCAGAGTCAGGCCCTCAGACAGTTTGATTATACCATCTGTGCCCAAGCATGGATATCCTTAAAATCTGGACTGTTAGGATGCATTGAGGACTGAGTTTGGGAAACCCTGAGTTCAACAGTTATTGTGTAATACACATAATAATTTAAGGAATAACATACTGTAAATTATAGTGATATGAGGTACGTTCTATGACTAGGTAAAAGCAAAACTCTGTAGCTATGACATCTAATATCAGTAATTATTATAGCTGGGGTGAATTATTCCTCACACTACATAAGTTAATTACAGAACTCAATTATTATAAGTGATGGCCTCATAAATTATTTTTAACTGTTTATACATCTATAATACTCAAGTGATTTTAGTATTTGTTCTAACCCCTGTATCTTTATAAACAGCGTAATCACTACATTATTTATATGTACATTAGCCACCGAAAATAAGCCTTATATGAAATCCAAGCCCCACTGTAAATTCTAATAACTCTATAATTTCACGTTATTTCTTTTATAACTTATACATTGGATAATAGATATTTAATAACATGTGTTAACAGGAAATTGTTGAAGATTTGGCAAGAGATATACTCAACAAATTACCACAGGATTTTAATCTGGAGAATGTAATGGAGAAATATCCTGTTGTCTATGAAGAGTCAATGAATACAGTACTTAGACAGGAATTAATCCGCTTTAACAGGTGAGAGACATTACAGTTCACACAGTAAATGAACCAATAATTATAAGAGGAAATTATACTTATGCAAAAATCTTATTTTGTGAATAATACGTTGTGTCTGTGGGCCCTAATGTAGACTAGCATTTGGAATCCTTTAGGTAAATTTACTAAGTGGCGGCTTGTGGATTATTAATGCCCGAAATTTACAACGGCAATGATATTACAAGCAAAACACACCATGTTTTGCTTGTAATACCATTGCTGCTTTAATTGTAGGTGCTTAAACACACCAAGAAGTGGCTTCTTAGTAAAGCTCTGAGCCATAAATAGTATTCGAGCCCCCACCACCACCAAGAAAAATGGGTTGTGGCCTCATGGGAAATGGGCATGTCCTCACAGTACACTCCCATGTTCATTAATCTGGGGGGTGTCTAACACTCCTGGAGATGCTGGACAACATCTATTCAGGGACAGTGCAATGACAGCTGCTGAGAGTGGCTGGACTGTTGTGTCCCTGTGCTGGTGTTTGTCTGACTATGGACTACACTACCTAGGGCAAACAACATCAGGCTGGGGGAGAGCCTCACTAGCTGGGCCTCCCCCAGCCCTCTCCCGCAGGCGTGCAGCATCCATTCAGACTCCGGGGTCCCCAACCTCCCGATTTGACCACCCGCGGGCCACTTCGGCCCACGAGTGGAACAGCAGGACAGTAATGTCCCGAAGAAATTGGGATCTTGAGGAAAGGTGCGCCCTCTATGGGTGGCGCCCCTTCAACCTCTTAATGCTTTCAGATGTCGACAGTCAAAATGACGTCAATGTAATTTTAGCCTAACCTTCATCCAAATTGAACCCTAACCCCCACCCTAATTGCACCATAACCCTAATTGAAGCCTAACTGTAGCCTAACTCTAACCGCAGCATAACCTTAACAGTAGTCTAATCCTAACCCTACCCTAACTGCAGCCTAGCCCTAACGGCAGCTTAATCCTAACATAACTGCAGACTAAACCTAACCCTACCCTAACTACAGCCTAACCGTAACTGCAGCCTAACCCTAACCACAGCCTAATCCTACCCTGACTGCAACCTAACTCTAACTGGAGCCTAACCCTGAACTCAGCCTAACCCTGAACTCAGCCTAACCCTGAACTCAGCTTAACCCTAACTGCAGCCTAACCCCAACTGCAGTCTAACCCTAACCACAGCCTAATCCTAACTGCAGCCTAATCCTAACCCTACCCTAACTGCAGCCTAACCCTAACTGCAGCCTAACCCTAACTGCAGTCTAACCCTAACCACAGCCTTATCCTAATCCTAACTGCAGCCTAACCCTAACCACAGCCTAATCCTAAATTAACTGCAGCCTAACCCTAACCACAGCCTTATCCTAATGCTAACTGCAGCCTAACCCTAACCGCATCCTTACCCTAACCGCAGGCTACAGCCTAATCCTAACCCTACCCTAACTGCAGGATAACCCTAACTGCAGCTTGATCTTAACCTAACTGCAGCTTAACCCTAACTGCAGCCTAATCCTAACCCTACCCTAACTGCAGTCTAACCTTAACTGCAGCCTAACCCTAACCGCAGCCTAAACCTAATACTACACTGACTGCAGCCTAGCCCTAACCACATTCTTACCCTAGCCGCAGGCTACAGCCTAATCCTAACTCTACCATAAATGAGGCCTAACCCTAACCGCAGCCTTGCGTGTGATGGGAGACAGACAGGGAATCTCTGTGGTGGATGGGGTGCAGCGTATTGGGAGGGGGGTGTTTTGAACTGTGAGGGGATAGAGAGCAGGAAAGAGGAAACTGTGTTTGGGAGAGGGTTAGTTTGGAGCTCTGAGGGAGATAGTAGGGATGGCCATTGGCAGGTTAACCATCGATGGTATGAAACCATCAGATGGTCATCCCTGCTTTAATGCTGTCTGGCAGGGGAACTGGAGTGTGTGGGGGAGGGGGTGCCATGGATTGGAGGGTTTGGAGCTGTGTGAGGGGAGAGGGCAGGACATCGCTGTTGTAGAGGGGGTGTCGTGGATAAGTGCAGTGAGTTTGGAGCTGGGGCGGAGCAGGAAAGTGGAACCAAGGATGGAGAAGGGAGGAAAGAAGAAGATGGATGGCCATCAGTAGGTTAGCCATCAATGGGCACAATTGATGGTACCATTAGTGGGTAATAGGACACCATTGATGGTTTCGCCTACTGGCAAATCAGAATTTGCAGGGCTTCACGGGTCGTGCTGGGGGGGGGGGGAGGGGGGATTGGGGCAGAGCTATGCTCTGTATCCCAAAGCCAGGGAAGAGAAAAACTTTGTGGTGCTCTGAGTCATCAGTGTAGGAGAACCATTGGATCTCCATCATCGCCCATCGATAGTTGGTAATCATTGGCCATCCCTAGGAGTATCAGAAAGGAGAGGGATGGATCTGTAGCTGGAGCAGGAGACTGGTCCCTGAGGAGAAGAAAACAAGCCACTGACTGTTAACCCTAATGCCCAGACTGCCTCTGCCTTTGAATAAATATGAAGAGGGGGAGGCGACCTGCACCTCTGCTCTGGTGACTCCGGCCACTCTACGCCCCTGCCCGGTGGGGGGTCGGCCAGGGAACTGGGCACACCGCTAGTAACATCACAGCGGGCGCCCGACAAATGGAGATTGTAGCGGCGGCCGGTTCCATCCTCAGGGCATCCTGCGCTCTTTGTGGCCACACTGACCTAGTTGCGGCCTTGCAGCGCTGCTGCTTAGTACATTTAACCCTTTGTCTGCCCCCACTTCAAATCCTTCTGCCCGAAAAAATCTTAGGTGAGAGGAAGGTGCGGGGAGCTCACATTGTAAAATAACAGAAGAGTAGTTGGTCGTACAGTGATTCCACGATACAGTACATGAAACAAACCTGTCCTGAGCTCCTGCACTGGAGTACAGACACTTGCATTCTTACATTAGATCCAGCTAGAAGGCTCAAGTATTTTGTCTGTATGAACTCCTGCTGGTAGATTTGCATCTTCTGGAATTTTGGGACACTGTATTTAATAGGCATACTGAGCGCAAGCATCCCGACAGCCGGGATTATGACTGCATCCCGACCAGAGGTTGTCTGACTTATCACATAATGCAGGCTGCAAGTGTCTCAGCTAATTTCACACCAGCAGAAAACCATCCTGTCATTGATCACGCTGCCAATCTCCTATTTGTTCTTTTGCTGCAGGCTTACAGAAGTTGTGCGGAACAGTCTGATAAATTTGGGCAAAGCAATCAAAGGCCAAGTGCTGATGTCATCAGAGCTGGAGAATGTGTTTAACAGTATGCTGGTGGGAAGAGTGCCTGCTATGTGGGCAGCCAAATCCTACCCCTCCCTGAAGCCCCTGGGCAGCTACGTGTCTGACCTGCTCAGCCGACTGCTCTTCCTACAGGTATGAGATGTGAACACACTGCATGCAGCATCATTCTTATCAATGCACTTTTACAGCTTGTACAGATGATGAAGGGGTTATTGGCCAGCAGTATCACTTAGCTGCACATTAGCTCAGCTCTATTCCTTACCTCCCACTTCTTTGTTTTCGCACAAATATAAATTATTGAATGTTTGTGGATACTGTTGGTAAATGACACAGTAGCACTGAGGATTGTCATCACACCAAAAACTAAGCACATTTACTATCTACTGAACTACTCTACACAACTACAGGAACAATGGAGCTCAGAAATCATTGTTGCTGTCCTATCTGCTAGGCTCCTGGTCCCACTGGACCCGGCTGTCAGTACTGGTGCAATCTCAACTTAGCTGCTAGTCCCACTGAGCACAGCTGTTGGCATCACTATCTACTCTATTAGGGGTTATAAAGTAGTGTCCACCTCTGCTATTCCCCTCTGCTACTTGGATCTCTCATTATCTACGCTTCCTAATCCACATCACTCCACTATGGGAAGCCCCCAGCCTCTCTGGACACAGGGGTGGGTGGAATGGATGACGTGCGCATGCGCTCATCATAAATCACTGCTGCTCGCCGCTTAGTGACACCATCTGAGGGAGTGACACCAAAATAACAGAGCAGCTCTGCTATTTTAGTGTCACCCCCTCGTATGGTGCCATCCGATGTGGCCCGCACCCCACACACCCCCTGGTGACACCACTGCTTTGTCCACATGTTACCACTGTAACTAGGATATCACTAGAACTACTGGACCACACAGTAAAAAGCCTCAAACACCCCCCCCCCCCATATCAATCATACTGCAGCATTGTCCTTCACTTCATTATACAGCAGCACAGCATGATTTTACCAGTCTCTCACTTTGTCTAGATCGCAAATCACGGTCTCCCCAGGCCCTCCCCTTTACATTCCTGTATTTCCCTGGTACTCCACTAGCACACAATGCCATAACAATGCAGTCATTGATGCCAACCTGGCATAGGTCACATGCAGTAAGATATGCCATACAGCTATGCATGCACCTGTTTCTACAGGTCTAGTTAAAGCCCCTGTCTGTTCTTGTGACAGCACTTGGATTGCCTCAGACTCTGCCTATCCCCATTAGCTGAGCGCTTTCCAAAGTGTGATGTTGTATATATGTTGTCTCACATTTAAATTCCACATAGTTTGGCTTCCAAGACACATGTATGCAGAAGACCGTAATGCCAAAATCCTAAGCTCCTGGTGTTGGGATGGTGCTCTAGCTGATAACAGTGGGCCTGATTCAGCAAAGGATTGAAATGCAAAGGCGCACACAAGCAGCTTTACAATTCTGTCCTTGCTAATATGGTAATGCAGCAGGAGGTGTCACCCCTCCTGCATGCATTAATGATCCTATCCGCGTCCTTGAACGCAGCATCGGATCATCTGCGTGATCCTCGGCCGGCAAGCCGGCCCTCGTAGATGAGGGGCAGAAGCCAGGAAATCTCCACCAGCCGACGGAGATCCTGGCCTCTTCCCTCCCCCCTAACGGCGGCGAAGCGCCATTTTGGGAAACAAAGACCGTGGATGCCCACTCCGCGCCCACAAACAACAGCAGACAGTCTGTTGCCACTCTACGTACCATCACGCAGGACCCATTCTGCACATGCTCAGAACGGATCCTGCTGAATGAGGCCCACAGTGTACAATGAGCTAGAGCTCTTATTGAACAAGGCCAAGTAGTATCTTCTAGGAGCTGTCTTGCCACCTACGAAATGTTTTATTTTAAGAAACCACCTGCCATAGGGCTGCTACATTCAGCCGCTCTTCCCACGGCTCTGCTGATTCTGTACTAATTCATTTTGCTTACCAAGATGGGGTCTGTGTAGCTTGCAATTGGTCTTCTGCTATTATCATAGGTGACAATGCAGCTTTATTATAGGAAAGTGCAATTTTAGGAACAACTGATGCCCCGTTAGGATTAATGTAAGATGTAACCAATCAGGATGTTAGGGGGTGGGTAGAGTAAACAGTTTATATAAGTGAAGTCATACAGTACGTCCCACCTTGAGCATCTATAGCTGGACCTGCATTCCAGCACAAAGCCGAGTACACACTAGACCAGTGATTTTCAACCTTTTCAACTCGCGGAACACTAAACAAAATTTTAAAACTGCCAAGGCACACCATTATTTTATTTCTTTTTTTATCAAATATAATATATAATAACAAATATCAGCATATATTTTAATATATGTTGATATTTATTATTTCTGTTCTAATTAGTAGAAATAAAACTAAAGCACCCCCACTGAGAGAACACAATAACGGTGGTCCCCACAGAAGAAACACAATGACAATGGGCCCCACCGAAAAAAAACACGACAACAGCGGCCCCCAAAGAAGAAGCACAATCACAATGGCTCCCACCTTTGATTAGCAGAGAAGGAAGATCAGTTCCCCCTGTCCCTCGGCGGCGGGAGTTGCTGCAGCACTTGAGGGGAAAGAGCCTACTTCACTCGCTGCCGTGCAGAGCACTGTGCAGGCGGGAGGGAGAGCGACGCGGCATGCGTGACCTATGATGTCATGCTGCCGCGTCTCCTTAGGACAGGACACAGGTCATTGCCCAACCTGCATCTGAGCAACCCAGCAGAGGCTAGCGCTGCCCAGGCCCGAAGTTTTAAGTAAAACTGGTGATGCGGTTGCGCACTGGTGATCAGGGAAGATCTCTGGTGGCACTAGACGACATATTGGGCACATCGGCCAGTGCGTACCCGCTATGTCGCTGACGATGCTCACATGGCCCCCACCGTCGCTCTGATGCTGCCGGCATCAGCAAGTGTGTATGCACTTGTCAATGCCAGCAGTCCCGCCACTCATTGTTTAGTGTGTACCCAGCTTTATAGTGATTTTATGGGTGCAGCTCCGATACCTGGAATGTGAGGGTACTGTTTTGCCTGTACTAAACAGAAAAATAGGCATATATGTGATAAATGAAATGTGCTGAGGACCCACGGTTTCTGCTTTGTACATAGGACCTGATTCAGGGATGGTTAGCGTACATCTTCGATGGTGGAAGGACTGCACATGCACAGCCCTCCATCTGAGAGTCCGCACACAGAGTCTCCATGCCACAGTCTTACTGATTGGCTGCGGCATTTGGCGTTCCTGGACAGTGCTCCCGGAATGGGAGTGACGAGGCCAGAGTCTGCATCGGTGGACGCAGATTTCCTGGCCTTGCAAGCTGCCAGGAACCGGCCAGTCTGAGTAAGCTTCATCTTATGCCAGGTGGCAGTTGGGATGCCGACGGTCCAAATGCCAACTGTCTAATCTCAGCAGGGGTCTAATGACAGGCGTCGAAATCCCGCCGCCTATCATTTTACCTGCGCCGGGAGCCCGACGCCCAGCATACCGATCGAAGGTAAAGCCGGGCGGCGGGCGCGGACAGCTGCGGGGGGGGGGGGAGGGAGGGTTAGGGTAGGGGCTCCCGGGGGGGACTTAGGGATAGACACCCCCCCGGGAGGTTAGGGTTAGGCTAGGGGAAGGGGGGGTTAGGGTTAGGCATCCCTGGGGGGGAGGTTAGGGTTAGGCACCCCCCCAGGAGACTTAGGTTTAGGCTGCGGGGAAGGGGGGGGTTAGGGTTAGGCACCCCTAAAGGAGGTTTGGGGGGGTTAAGTTAGTAAATAGTTAAAATACTTACGTGTCGGGATCTTCACTGCCGTTCTTCCGCTGTCGGGATTAGAAGTGCTGGACATGCCTCCGGCGTTCCATACCGATACCGTCTGGCCAAAGGAGCAACCATTGCAACCGATGGTGATAGCAGATGGAGCAAGGAGGTGTCTTGAGTTGGATGGTATTGCACAGACACTTCCTTGTAGCTGTGCAGTACCGTCCATCTCTGAATCAGGCCCAGAGTGCACATAGAGGCAAATTCAGCATTCCACGTATGTGCAATGCTGAATGCAGATTCACGATTATCAGGAATCTGTGCGTGCGCATGACCAGTGCGAATCTCAAGAACGGGTCCTGCGTGATCGCATGCGGCCCCTGCCTGATTGACAATTAAGGGATGACCGGCGTTCCCGGAAACGGGATGTGTCGGACCCGTTTCTGGGAGTGGCAAGGCCAGGGGCTACGTCCATGGACATAGTTTCTGGGCCTCGCATTCCGGCCAGTCTGAGTAAACTGAGGCTTACTCAGGTGGCCAGCAGCCCAGTGCTGTCCACCATCGCAACCGATGGTCATGTTGGTGATCTCAGCCTGTGACCACGGTCGCAGTGCTGGGATCGCAAATGCAGCTGAGGCTGTCATACATTTACTGCTGCATTTGCATATTAGTAAAGACGGAATTGCAAAGCTGCCTGCATGTTGCTGAATGAAAAGCTTTATTACACAGATTAATGCATGCTCACCCAATAGATCTGACTGCAATATGTTATAGGCAGGTGCTGCCTCCTGCTGACCTATTGCAGTATTAGAAAAAAAACATACCACTTACATTTTTTTATACAATTTTTTTGTCTCATGTATTAATTCATTGCTAAAAATGTTTAAAACATGTTAAAAAGTGTTTTCATACAAATATTTTTTAAGTATTTGTATTAAAATTGTAACCACCTGGGCATAAACAAGTAAAATGTAAATTTAAAATAACTAGTTTAAAGTAAAAAAATACTGAGCTACAAAGGGGCTGATTCAATACTGTGAGCAAAGCAAAAAAAGCAGTAACTGCACCTGGGCGAAACCATGTTGCACTGCGGCGGGGGGGCAGATGTAAATTGTGTAGAGAATTTCATATTTGAGACAGGCGTGTCCAAATTCAAATCTAAATTGCCGTGTAACAATAAAGCTATCCAGCATGTGTGGGCTACATGGAAAGGCAGCCAGTATTACCCTGCATGCAAAATAAAACAAATGTATTTGCACCCATTGCATTGCAGCATGGTATGCCCATGTACAAAATTGCACTTTTTTTTTGCTTTGCACCCAAATCAGAATCAGACCCAAATGTGATCACCTTAGTTCTTCTTATCCCCTTAGAATCACACAGTCTAAAACAATAGCCTGTCCATTAATCACAAACACATAGAAACCATACAAACTTCACACAGATAAGACCCTGGTCAGAATCAAACCCTTTAACCTAGACCCTACTATTCTTTTATTCTTCCAGCCATGTTCTGCTTGGACTAGGGACAGAAACTAAAAGACAACCTGAATGCCAAGGTTACAGTTACCAGTAAATTTACTGACATTTAAAAATGACTGTCAGTAAGAATAAAATAGACATAAGTAATTTGGAAATCTCTGATAGTTGCACAAAGCAGTAACCACACCAATGGTTTGCAGAGTAAACTGGGGGTATAAGCCTCAAATGTACATTTTGAGAATTATTATCATCTTTTATTTATAAAGCACTGACATATTATACATTTGAGGCACTAGTTCCCAAACTTTTTTTGAATTACGCCACCCTAGAATATCTGTATTTTTCCCACAGCACCCCAGGCCAAGAGTTTCTTATTTGGAAACTCAACAAAAATGATTAAATTAAGTAAATTGTGTTTACCTGCTATACTTAGGATCAGCTATGTGGTGGTGGACAGGGTTATGCTTCCCTTTGGTGGACAGGGTTATGCTTCCCTTTGGTGGACAGGGTTATGCTTCGCTTTGGTGGACAAGGTTATGCCTCCCTTTGGTGAGCAAGGTTATGCCTCCCTTTGGTGGACAAGGTTATGCCTCCCTTTGGTGGACAGGGTTATGGTTCCCTTGGTGGCAGGGTTATGCCTCCCTTTGGTGGACAAGGTTATGCCTCCCTTTGGTGAACAAGGTTATGCCTTCCTTTGGTGGACAAGATTATGCTTCCCTTGGTGGCAGGGTTATGCCTCTCTTTGGTGGACAAGGTTATGCCTCCCTTTGGTGGACAAGGTTATGCTTCCCTTGGTGGACAGGGTTATGCCTTCCTTTGGTGGACAGGGTTATGTTTCCCTTTGGTGGACAAAGTTATGCTTCCCTTTGGTGGACAGGGTTATGCTTCCCTTGGTGGCAGGATTATGCCTCCTTTTGGTGGACAAGGTTATGCCTCCCTTTGGTGGACAAGGTTATGCCTCCCTTTGGTGGACAAGGTTATGCTTCCCTTGGTGGACAGGGTTATGCCTCCCTTTGGTGGACAAGGTTATGCCTCCCTTTGGTGGACAAGGTTATGCCTCCCTTTGGTGGACAAGATTATGCTTCCCTTGGTGGACAGGGTTATGCCACCCTTTGGTGGACAAGGTTATGCCTCCCTTTGGTGGACAAGGTTATGCTTCCCTTGGTGGAAAGGGTTATGCCTCCCTTTGGTGGACAAGGTTATGCTTCCCTTTGGTGGACAAGGTTATGTCTCCCTTTGGTTGGACAAGGTTATGCTTCCCTTGGTGGAAAGGGTTATGCCTCCCTTTGGTGGACAAGGTTATGCTTCCCTTTGGTGGACAAGGTTATGTCTCCCTTTGGTTGGACAAGGTTATGCTTCCCTTGGTGGAAAGGGTTATGCCTGCCTTTGGTGGACAAGGTTATGCTTCCCTTTGGTGGACAAGGTTATGTCTCCCTTTGGTGGACAAGGTTATGCTTCCCTTGGTGGAAAGGGTTATGCCTCCCTTTGGTGGACAAGGTTATGCTTCCCTTTGGTGGACAAGGTTATGTCTCCCTTTGGTTGGACAAGGTTATGCTTCCCTTGGTGGAAAGGGTTATGCCTCCCTTTGGTGGACAAGGTTATGCTTCCCTTTGGTGGACAAGGTTATGCTTCCCTTTGGTTGGACAAGGTTATGCTTCCCTTGGTGGACAGGATTATGCTTCCCCTTGTCCACATATTTTATGATTGGAAACCACCACAACTGGTTTTGCCGATAACACTGACCAAAATTATTTTGTTTGGTACTGAAGTACCAACCCGTGACACCCCTGCAAGTGCCCCGCTGCACGGCACCTAGTTTGGGAACCATTGCATTAAGGGGATCATAACACAAACAAATTACATATAATGACATGGAACAGAAGGTAAAAATGAGTTTACAATCTAAGAGTTATGTCAATAGTAAAGTAATAATAAGAAAAATAATAATAGCTGAAGCAGTATTTTGAATATGATGTTTTCCCTTTTTTCATTACAGCTACTTAAATCCCTAATCAGCAATATAATATACACAGGAGATGATGACACTTTTATCATTATCCATAGAACATCAGTATTGGTTATATTTTACTACTGTACTGTATGAAGTATGATATATTAGTTACAGTAATAAGTAAATGTACTAATGATTATTTTACTTGATGGAAATATTTTAATTTGTCACAGGATTGGATAGACAACGGCCCACCCAAAGTATTCTGGATTTCCGGATTTTATTTTACTCAGTCGTTCCTGACAGGTGTCTCCCAGAACTATGCCAGAAAATACACCATTCCCATCGATCACATTGGCTTTCAGTTTGAGGTAAGAAAATAAAGATTTTGTTTTGAGAAAATAACAAAACATGGTTAGGATAAGAATAGGTCCAAATATACTCCTGACCATGGGCCTGATTCAGAGCCGGATGCAATTAGCGCTCGCTCGTCCAGAAAATAGGGTTGGCTATTCAAATGAACCGTTCGCTCTTTGCGGTCTGTTCACGCCTCTAGGTCTGAACCAGCGAACAAAACTTGCGGTCGTTTTTTGGAAAACTACGCCCCCTGGCCGCTCGCATCCTACGTCATGTCTGCTATTTATTAGATTAATCGAGTACATCGACCAGGGTATGAGCTGCTCGCTATTCTTGTGGTTGGTTTTTGCTACCACAATTTTGCGAGCAGTTCTGGCTATAAAATAACCCAGTGACGTGGTCAATGACGCTGCTGTTTTAATTATGAACACCCATAAAACGCCCGTTTTGACCTTTAAGCACACCTGCGTTCGGATCTCTACTCCCCATTTTCAAGCACCTTCCCCTGTTACCACCCACATACGCCTCTTTCTGTCACTCAAATTATAAGGCATTCACTATTTTGCGAGCACATGAATTTCGTCCGCATTGACTGGTTCGCGCATGCGTATAACGATCCGTACGCATGCGCAGTTGGGCAAACATCGCTCGGAGCGAACAAGCGGCCGCTTACGAGCGGCTCTGAATCAGGCCCCATGTCTGTGATCGTGCCGTCAGTCCGCTCTCCATATAACTCTTGCTGCTAGGCACCACTCCCTTGTGTAATGTCCTGCCCTGCACCCAAAGCATTAGGAATTACTGGGGACATTACATTTAATGAAGCAGGAAGATTGGCTGCTGCTGAGTATCTGTCAAATATAATGTTGCTGCTTATGCTACAACATCACAGAACCATGGGTAACTCATTATGGATTTCTGTGAGGGAGAAAGCAGATTTTACACTGTGTCAGGGAAGCTGGGAGGGAGTAGATTGCAGATAGAAGGATGGAGTAGGTAAGGAGTCACCTAGACAAGGTGTCTGAGAGGTGCGGAGGGAACTTATCTAGCTCCAGCCTGGATGTCACATGATACAGTTTCCTGTCCTGCTCACCCTGACGCTTTGCACAGGTCGCGTCCAGCATGTCCGTAGCCACAGCCAACAGCAGGCATAAGGCCACATCTTCCAGATATAAGTTTTCTACTCACCGGCTCGGCAAACTGATCATTCAGCAGGCCATCTGTGCAGTATGTTCACCGTATGCAGAAACACTGGAAGAATCTTTAAAATAAAACAAAAACTAATCATATTTCTCTTTATGAATATGGGTTATGTTCACACTATGGAGGCAGGACACTGGAAACCCTTTCCTTGGTGCTTTTTGTACTTTATGTGTCGTAATGTCAAGGGGCATTGACAGAACTAGACCCTACTGCTGAAGGAGTTTTTGTACTAACCTTTTAAACCCCTCTGTATCCCTCCAAGTGATTAACAATGGGGTGGATGGGGGTCACAGCTCCAGACCTCCACATAAAAACAGGCCCATTATCTTGGCAGTATACTGATGACAAAACGCCCAGTTGCTAAGTATAACAATTCTCACATTTTTATGTATTTAGGGAGACATTGGGGCTGATAGTATATGGGGTGTACATGCTACCGGCAACACCCACACAGCACTGGTCACTGCATCCCTCAGTTTTCATAATAGGCCCTTGATCATTTACAGTGACAGCCCCACATGACCTTTAATTCCTTCCTGCCTCTGAGGCTGTAGGGACATAGACCATCCCACTCCAAAGTGCATGGACTTTGTTCTACTCTGCCACTTTTTATACTAGTTCTAAAATGGGGAGGAGCAAAGTAACAGGGAGCTTCTAGAGAGAAGGAATATCCATACAAAGAACCAAGGATCAAATAGGATTGAGGTTACCAAAAGGATAAATTACAAGGGGCAGACTAGATGGGCCAAGTGGTTCTTACATGCTGTCAAATTCTAAGTTTCTTATTTCCCATGCTCTGCTTCCTAGGCATGTAATATCTGTGTCCCCCTCAGAGAAGGGGATTAAATCTATATAATAAGCGAAAAAGCATGTCTGTCTGTCTGTTTGTCCTTTATGCACGGCCAGAGTTTTGGACCTAGTTCCACTAAATTGGGCATGGTGGTGTAGTTTGACCTGGATTTGGTTTTTGCCTAGGTTTGAACTTAATCAGGGCTACACACTGTCACACAATCCCTAAAAATGGAGACACTCTTAAATTACACAGGTTCCAGGGTTGACTGAATTGGAAATTGACAGTCTGTCAAAAACCTGTGTGAAAGCTACAAAAGTATCCTTTTAACCTCAGTCTGAGCAAGTGTCAAATGTTATATCTGATGCAAGTTCATATTAAATCCAGAGTTAGTCCATTTTAAAGTGATCATATATATTAGTCAGCCCTCTGTGTTTGCATGCAAGGGCGTAACTAGAGATTTGGGGGCCACATAGCAAGATCTTAAAAGCCCCCCTTGCTATCCAAAACACATACATATGCCCCCACACAGAGCCCATTCAGGTTATGCCACACAGTAGTACTCCTTATACACATTATTATTATTATTATCCTTTATTTTTATGGCGCCACAAGGGTTCCGCAGCGCCTCACAAAGTACATTAACAAATGAGCAAACTCGTAAAACAGCGACTTACAGTACAAGACAATACAGAATAAGAACATGGTTTATAAACATTGCTGCACTGATCATAATAATCAAAAAATCAGTAGGGCGTCAGCTACCAAGTGTTAAGTGCCCTTGTGGAGAGTTTTGAGTAGATGATTGTATGAGCGAGGGAAGGAAAGGCACATAAGGGAAGAGGGCCCTGCTCGTGACAGCTTACATTCTGTAGGGGGGGGGAGACAGACAGGGGTGACACAGATAGGGTAGACAGTGAGGAAGAAGCATGTAAGCAGCAGGTTATGCTATGCAGTAGTAGTGACCCTTATACATTATGCCACTGAGTAATGCCCCTTATACTACACAGTAATGCCCTTTACAGATTATGGCACATAGTAGTAGTAGTGCCCCATATACACATTATTCCACACAATAGTAGTGCCCCTTACACATTATGCCCCCGCCCCCCCTAATTATAGGGGAACATCTTAAGTAATATCATAAAATATAGCTTTTAATTAATATATTAAAATTAAGGAATCAGAATAAAGAAACACACATAAGCTACACAAAATATTTCATACATAATCGTAAATTGAAAAAATATAATATGCAAATACAGATATGTATTAAAATGCATAAAATGGGGAAAGAAAAAAGAAAAGATGAGACAATTGTGAAATAAATAGAATTCATGTATTAAAGAGTTTTCTTTGAAAAAGCCCCCGGCGAAGTGCATGACGGCACCGCTCACGGGGTACTGAACTGGCCCATCTTGTGTGCATGGCGGGGTGCAGGGGGAGCGGCGGGCCACAGAGGCAGCTTGGGCACCATAGCAACCACACCCCTTACACCCACAGTAGTTACGCCACTGTTTGAATGCATGTTAGCAAACAGTGGGGTCCTTTTCAGGAATGGGGTTATAGACGAGAACAATGTAAACAAACGCTGCAGGTCAGAGCCGGATTAAGGGTGGGGGGGCACAGAGGGCAAGTACTCCGATGCCCCCTTTTCATGGGGGCCCCTCCAGCCGGAGCTGCTCCAACCGATCTATGGGGCTGCTGTCCGGAGCAGATTCTGCTTGTCTCCAGCCTCCGCAGTAAGCAGCTGATTCTGATGGTGGAGGCTGGAGTCTATCAGAATTAGTCACCTGCCTATATGTCTCTGCTTGCTCCTCTCCCTCCTGTGCAGTGATCGTTGATGAGTCGATGGCAGAAATACTGCGCTACTCCTGACACTGGGTTATGAGACGTCATGATGTGGAGGAGCTAGACAGAGGCTGGACTCTAAGTCTGCAGCCTCCCCACAATGCTGGGAGTGGACTCTGTGTGGACTAGTCTGAAGACAGCCCACACCAGTCAGGAGAGGTCCCTCAGTAGGTAAAACTGTAAAGCTATGTGGGGAGTTAATCATTAATATATTTTATAAGGGTGGAGGATAATTATTAAATATATAAGGGCTGGGGGCGAGGGGGGATCATTAAATATATAAGTGGAGAAGGTAGAGATAATTCAATATATCATTTAAGGGGTAGGGGTGAAGGGGGTCATTAAATATATCATATGGGGGTGAGGGGGAGTCTAAATCATTAAAATATATTGTAAAAGGGGTGAGAGTGCTGAGTTGTTGGGAGGAGAAAAAAAATCATATATATATATATATATATATATATATATATATATATATATATATATAGTGATATAGTCGGGGTAGGGGGTCCCTCGCCTGGGGTAGATGGACAGCTCCAGGGTTTTCGTGCAAGCTGGTCGGAACCAGTTTTATTGTGCAATACAAACAACAGAATAAACAAATCATAAAAATAAGTCCTAGCCTGTCTGGGCGCTAACTAGACAGGTTTTTCCCTCTCTACAAGTGGCAGGGCCTACTGCCTTACCACAAATACAAACACAGCATTTTCAAATATAACAGTGTCTCTGAACAAACCTCAGTGTCTGTTCTCCCCAGGGTATGTGAGACACTCAACCATAACCTAACACAGTTTAACTGAGCCACTTCCAGGTGCAACTACTAATCAGCCTGCTCTCACTGAAAGGCACAACACCTGGAATGGCCTGTGGATGGAGCCCTCCCTTCTCTTCTCACATCCACACCCCTAGGACCCATTATCCGGCTTTTACCAAAAGCCGATACTCCTGGGGTTTTTAAAACACATATGATAGGAATCTGGGACACACATACATGCCATCCCAGACTTCTCCAGTGCTTCTACCACAATATATATACATACATACAATATATATATATATATATATATATATATATATATATATACATACAGTATATATATATATATAAGAAAAAGAGGGGAGGGACATTTATTACACAAAATAGAATTAGATAAATAGATAGACTACATGTAGAAATGGAGGTGGGAGCCCCGGGATTGTCTTTCGGCCAGGGTACTACAATGTCTAGCTACGGCTCTGCTCACTCTGCCCAGGAGGAGTCTCTGTAGAATGCCCCCCCCCCCTTCCCCTGCAGCAATGCAGGTAGGACCTGTTCTGCTGCTGCCTCTTGTAGGTGATGAGGGAGAATATCACACAGTGGGCACAGCCAGAGAGCAGTGCTGACAAGAGAGGGAGGGACCCTTGTCTCATGTGCCACGCCCCCCCCCAAGGCTTAAACTATCCTGCTGCAGGTGTACTTCATGGTCCAGTCTTCAACCCGGGCAACGGTATCCCAGGTAGTACTACCTAAGTGCCAAAGAGATGAATGTCAGGCTTTCTGAATCTACCTCATCAAATATAAAAGAAAAATAGATGTCATTTTGTAGGACAAGATAGTTAAGTTACTGTAGCCTCAAAGGCTCAAGGTTGATCATTTTGGAACATTCCCAAGTTACTGGGTGGTCACAGAGTCTTCTTCTTTTTAAAAACCAATGTGATTGCACATATCCTCAGTGGTAGTGGAGTTTAGCCAATGGCCTGTGCTTTCAACCAATTTACATCTGTCTGCAATCCTGAAATTAGTCATGCAAAGTGGTTTCACAGAAGCAAAGACCAACACTGTAAATTGTGAGTCCAATGTATGAGGAACTTGGACAAATGGGCACATTTGGATAAAATACATGAACTGCACAGCCGCACATTTTGAGGTTTGCAGCCTCTCTGTGTAGCCAGACCCATTCACTTTTGCCCTTTACAATTTCAGGTGACCTGTCATGAGAACACCATGGACAAGTCTCCAGAAGATGGTGCTTACGTTAAAGGACTCTTCCTAGAAGGGGCACGGTGGGATAGACAAGAGATGCAAATCGGAGAATCTCTTTCCAAAATACTGTATGATTCTTTGCCTATCATTTGGCTCAAACCAGGAGAAACTGCATCATTTGTACATGAGAACTCATACTTCTGCCCTGTGTATAAAACCAGTGCAAGACGAGGGACACTGTCAACAACCGGACATTCCACCAACTATGTCCTCTCCATAGAACTTCCCACCAACAAGCCCCAGAAGCACTGGATAAACCGTGGGGTGGCTGCCTTATGCCAACTCGATGATTAGCTTAGGCAAGAAATATCTCCTACCTTCCCATGAGTTATCTAATTTATTAATCATTTGCTGTGCACATTCTATTTCAGAATTTTAAATACCACACAAGCAATATTGTAATATATGTCTAAACTATGCAGTTTTTCTGAACACTTCAGTATAAGTTACAAAAATAAATGTTAAATGCATTAGTGGTTCAGCCTACAGTCTCTGTTAATTAAAATATAATTTTGAAGTTGCTCATTGCATGCTGCCTAATGCTGATATAGTTGTACGACAATCTGCCCAGTATCCTGACGATGTTCATACACTGTTCTCTTGCCATGGTCAGTTTGGCTGTTTTAGACCGGCTTTAGATGGGGGGGCTGTCATTGCCTGTATTTTTCTAGTCCTCCGGAGAGGAGGAGACAGTCCCAGGCCGGCCAGGTTCCTGTACTGGCGGTGGGACCCGCCCTGTGCAAAACACCAGCTTCTAGGGACTATGGGCCTGATTAAGCGATGGACGCTAATACGATCTTTACGCAGATTGAGCAATTGTTTGCCATTGCGCATGCATATAAGCTGCACTGCGCCTGCGCAGCAATCGCACCCGGACTACGGACGCACAAAAGAATCCAACGCAAAGTGAGTGATGGGCTGTCAGCATTTGGGGGTGGTAATGGGGAGTGGCCAGAAAAACGCAGGCGTGCATATCCATTTAAACGATGTTATAAATTACCCACTGCAAGTGCATACGCTTGTGAGAGCCCTCTGCGTGAGAGGAGAGCTCCCAACTCTGCGATAAGTCAGACCTGCCACAAAGGCAAGATGTGCGTCGATGGTACCGATATTTACTCAGGTACGCGTTGTCGCACGCAGGTAAGAAGGCAGCAGTGGGCGTCTTTATGCTCACATTAGTATCCATCTCTGAATCAGTCCCTGTATCAGCTGCAGCTCCTAGAAGCCGGGTGGTGCTTTCCAATAGGCTACCCACAGGTTGTATGCTCTCTGCTAATCGCAGCATGGGCAGGCAGTCCCAGGGAGAGAAAACACCTGTGTGTGATTGGCAGGTAGTGCTTCCAATGGGAAATCACTGCCAGTCACAGTGTAGCCAATGCAGTCACAGACTGCAACTGGCTCACTGAGGAGGCGGATTGTACTGGGGGGGCTGCATGTGTGACATTCAACATTTTGTACAATAGTTTATAGAGAATGTCAGAATGCGGTTGGCATCAGTTGGATACCCTGGTGTTCTTGCATCAGGCTGGCGTATTAACATCAACAATGACTGGTAATTAAGGCCCCCATTTATTAACCAAAACGAGTGATAAATGTCACTGCAATGGATTTTTTTGCATTCACTTCAGGCCACCTCCCAGTCACCACCCAGGAATTCCCATGGTTTTGCCTCACAATTTTTGATACCAGCGGCTCTGTACCTAACAGTGCATTGGTGCATACACTCAGGGTAACGCATGCGCTGCAGGGGTTTTCAGGATATTTTGCGTATGCGCAGTAGCCAATAATTGCTCAACTGCACGAACATCGGCACTGCGTGCAGTTAGAGTCCACTTCTGAATCAGGCCCTAAGACTGCAATAACTTATATTAATATGTAATTTAGTATAGTTTAAGAGCCTGATTCAGCAAGGAACACTGGGCCTAATTCAGACCTGCTCGCGAGAGCTGAGCGCTCGCAAGCGGGTGCATGTTGGCCCAGTGCGCATTCGCACGAGGGAGCCGGCTCCGTCGTGCACATGCGCGAGACCCGGGTCTCGCTACAAATGGGGCGTGCTGTCGATGGTGAGTGACAGCACGCCCCCTTTGGTGGGCGTGCCGGGGGCGTGGCTGCCCAGATGGAGGCATTCCCATGGGAACGCCTACCGTCTGGGGCCGGCCCCACTGACATCACGTGTGATGTCTGTGGGAGAGATTTTGGGTCTGTTTGAGCTGAAATCTCTCTGGGGCTTGTGGCAACGAGACCCTACCACAAGGGTCTCGTCGCAAGCTCGATGGTCGCGATGGTCTTGATGGACCGAGCGCTCTGTCAGAGCGTCCGGCTCTGAATCAGGGCCGTCCTTCTCTTTTTTTAGAGCGGCCCACCCACAGCTATAGCGAGGGGCCAAATGATGGTTGCGATAGTCAAGACTCGTGATATCAGTGGGGTCGGCCCCAGACGGTAGGCGTCCATGGGAACGCTTCCGTCTGGGCAGCCACGCCCCCGGCACACCCACCAAAGGGGGCGTGCTGTCACTCACCATCGACAGCATGCCCCCTTTGTAGCGAGACCTGGAGCGACAGCTTGGCCGTCGCTATCCGGGTCTCGAGCATGCTTACGACGGAGCCGGCTCCCTCGTGCGCATGCACACTGGGCCAACATCGACCCACTTGCGAGCACTCACCCACAGCTATAGCAAGCGGCCAGGAAGATAGTCGCATCATCGGGCTTTGCGACGAGACCCCTGTGGTAGGGTCTCGTTGTCGCAAGCCCCAGAGAGATTTCGGCTCCCACAGAGCCGAAATCTCTCCCACTGACTTCACTCGTGATGTCAGTGGGGCTGCCCCCAAACGGAGGCGTTCTCTGTTTGGGCAGCCACTCCCCCGGCCCGCCCACCAAAGGGGGCGTGCTATCACTCAACATCGACAGCACGCCCCCTTTGATAAAAGACCCGGAATGACGGATTGCCCGTCGCTATCCGGGTCTTGCGCATGCGCACGACGGAGCCGGCTCCGTCGTGCGCATGCGCTCTGGGCCACCATCGACCCGGTTGCGAGCGCTCAGCGCTTGCGACTGGGTCTGTATCAGGCCCACAGTTACTTAAACACACGCAATCTGCCAATTCTTGCGTTCTGCGTATGCATCGCAGTGCGTGTGCCCGAACTAGCCACTGCGATCGGGAGAAGATACTCAGGCCCATTGCAGAGTGATTGACAGGAAGTGTCATTTGTGGGTGGTGACGGGGGAGTGGTCGGCCCGAACGCAGGCGTGTCAGTGCATTGGGATGGTGTTGCATGGGCGTACATGAATTATCCACTGTGATACCATACGCAGCCTGAGGCCTCATAGCGAGCGCTGAAGTATGCAATTCCTGAGTGAGGTCTGACCTGCCTTACCTGTGCGTATGGGTCCGATGGTACTGATTATTTCGCTATGTTGGGCAAGTATACGGATGTGAGTAGGGGAAGTGGGCGTCCTTATGTTAGGCTGCGATCGAATGCGAATGCAAAATTTACATATCACCGCTGATATTAGCAACTGCGTTGCGTGCGTATAAACAGAATAGCGATCCATGATGAATCAGGCCCCACGTTTTTAGGTACAGTGGTCTAAATTATGGAAAATTTTATAATCTGGTAGACTGTTAAATACTGTGCATGCTCGGTAATAGATCCTATGGGGTCTATTGATATACATCCGCGGTGGTGAATTGTTACTTATCACTATAGATCGCAGTTCAATGCGATCTATAGCTTAGATAAGGAGCAATTCACGTATACTTACCTATCCTGCAATGCGATCCGGTATCCATGGGTCCAGTCTTCTCCTATGGTCCTCTGCTTGTGGTACGGCTGTCACTTTCTGCGCATGCGTGGTACGGGTCACCACACTGCGGTATGAGGGGAAGTGTGAGGGAGGAGCTGGAGGTAGCACAGTGCGAGGGGGGAGTGGGCATTGTAGAGTTCGGTTTTACCGCTCATCTCTAGTTAAGAGGTGGTGACCCAGCATATGTATATGTTGGGTCACACCTGACATAGCGGGGAGCCCAGGCAGTTGATAGGTGGTGACCCAGCTTATGCATATATTAGGTCACCTTACTATAGCAGCGGCTGGGGTAGAGCAGAGGGAGGGGGTACTGTGGTGGCAGGCAGCCAGGAGGAGGTGACCCAGCCTTAGGCCCCTCTGATTGGCTGCTGTGACACAGCAGGGGGAATGCAGGGATAGAGCTGTCTTCCCTGCTTTTCTCCACATATTAGGCTCTTTAACACTGATAAAGGGCTTTTCACTGCTCCATGAATAGACCCCTATAGCTGTACATGATTTGGAATTCTTGCGGATGATGTCATCGTGTATCTGAGGACGCAATTTATGAGGAGGAAGCGATCAGTTTAGTAGAGAGTCAAACTAGCCGCAGGAAGCGTAGGGCAAACAAAGTGAGAACATCTAGGAAAAGGTGATGTGACAGGGGAGACAAATTCATTTTCAGCAATGTCTTTGTTAATGATAGGTGAATTGATAGCGAACTACATAAACCAGGTTACTTGTGGAGAAAATGAATGTATAGTGGAAGATTGTGATGAGCTACGCGGAGGCTTCAGCTCATTTGGGGGCCCACTTATCATTCTATATTTGTGACTATATCCCCGAAAACACGTTTTCAGGGGTTAACCACAAATAGTAAGTTTCCCCCGGATGTATGAAGGAGGGACCACAACAGGTATCTCTGATACCCGCTGTGATCCCTCCACACCCGACGGCAGCCGCCAGGTTTCTATGGGGGATGCGATGCTGCCAAATTTACCAACATGCATCGCATTTCGGATGTCGGCTCCACAGCTAACATCATCTGAACATGGCGTTAGCCGCTGTAGCTTATTGGCTACACTGTGCATAATTAGCCGGCGGAGGGAACACTCCCCAGCAATGGCGGTCGTGCATGTGCAGACAGCAGGACTGCGCCTGCGCAGCAGCCTCGGCAGCTCTCTGCACACATCTCGAAGGGACGGAGCCCATGTTCCTGCATGTGCCGGATGATACATCCAGGCACTATGAACACATATTGCAATGCGATCATGGGCAGTAATGTCATATTTAGATCGCATTGCAGTAGCGACCATTAATAAATGGGGGCCTTGGGCACAGACCTACATAACAGACACATCTAGTTATAGACTGGAAAAGAAATAAAGACTTTTTTTAATGGCAGAAAAGAGCAACAAGGACTTATTCAATAACATAGATTTCATTATTAAGGGTTGTCTAGCACTGATCCCAACAACAAATCAGCACAAGGTTTCAGAGCCTTACGTTCTTTGTATGGTACATTTGGGGTACACTTTTCTTATTGGGTCTGATTTTGCTATTTTACACCCTAATTCCATGTTTCCAGCACCAGAGTTCTCTCAGCACTGTGCAGCATGTTATCATAGATGTTGGAGATCAGTGGGTAATATGTTTGAGGCTGCCATCAAGCGAAGTATGCTGCACACTTCCTACCACAATGCAGAAAAATAATTGGGCATTGTCTATGTCACTGTTATTTGTTCTTTTTTTTTTTGCTACGGGCAATTCTAGTTGCAGTTCCTGAAATACTGTATGTGTAGTTTTGACAGCAGACCTATGTCCTGCAGAGCTTCTTCTAAAGGTGCATACACACACAACGATTTTTTGAACGATTATTGATAACAATATTGTTTATCGTTGAAAAAATCGTTCACTTTCGGAGTTAAAACGATGAACGATTATCGTTCATGCGCGTTCACATTTGTAGTTTGTAATTTGTAGTTCTGTCAGACTGAACAACTGAACGATTTTCATTAAGGGAATATGCAAAAATCGTTTGTAGTTCAAAAAAATTGTTCATTACACTTTAAAAAATCTGACAGAAAATCGTTCATAAAATCGTTGGTAACAAAATCGTTGTGTGTGTATGCAGCTTAATGGTACATACACACGGTCAGATTTTTCTTCAGATCTGAACGATAACGATTTAAAAAATCATTCAATCGTTCATATCTGAAGGAAAATCTGACATATCTGACATGTCTGACTGATGAACGATGCGCATTCCCGATGGCCAGATAACGATATCTGACATCTGATGTGTTTGCAGTCAGATTTGGACGATTCCATTCATTTTAATGCAGTCAAAAATCGTTCATAGTTCAAATCGTTGGTCAAATCGTTCATCAAATCGTTCAGATCGTTCAATCGTTCATCTGACAAATCTGACCGTATGTATGCTCCATAAGTATTATGCTGGTCTGTTCACAATAGTATATTCACAACTTCAATTAAGTTATTTTGCAGTGGTAAGCAATTTGGCATCAATTATTTTGATGCGATCCTGGATGCAGTCCAGAAGTAAAAGTCCGAACAATGGTTATTTAATAATGCATGTTTTATGGAGCATTGTCATTAACAATTCACTTTATAACTGTATATAGAGATAGATAAATAGATATAGATAGATTTTAAGCTTCTTTTCAATCACACAAACCATATTTCAACAATGACAAATCATCAAATTAATGTCGCAAATTGAACTCCCTTGAAATGCTTCATATAGTCATGGAAGGATTAGTTTCTTAGAGCTCTATTTATGACAATCCGCATATTGAATGCAGATTGTAGTGTGATATTAACGACTGAATTCGCATTGCGAATTCAGGCAATATCACAGGGATTTACTACAAATCCCTTGCAGGGACAGAGCTTGCGATAAAGCTCTGTCCCTGCGAATCCCATCCACACACTAGTCACGGTATCTTTGGAAAAAATACTGTGACAAAGTGCCCGCGCATGCGCTGACCGGCCACCGCTGCTACCCCCACCGATGCTAAGCCCCACCCCCAGTGCTAAGCCCCACCCCCCATGATCGTGGACCCCCCGCGACCCCCCCCTCCCTTACTTACACTTACCTGCATGATCGGGCCTCTGGTGATGTCCCCCATGCCTCCGGTCAGGTGATCTCCCATACTGCACTGGGACCCGATCACCTGATGACCGGGCAGCAGTGCACCATGGGAGACTAGCTGACCGGATGGAGGACATCACCCGGAGCCCCGATCACCGGTCCATAGAGTTAGGTAAGTAAATTTTTTTTTTACTATTTGGTTTTTTTGCAGTGATCAGCTTGTGGTCTGTTTAGACCACACAGCTGATCACTGGGACCGGCTCCCGCCTCTGCTCTCCCCGTTAGAGCGGAGCAGGAGTCTGGTAACCAGGGGAAACCCTGGATAATGCCACCTCCAGGTGGCGTTATTATCACAGGGCCTCCCTAGGTATTTTTTTCACATTTTATTTTTAGTAACTCTGGTCGGATCACATTTCCCATTACAATTATGGGAAATGCGATCTGCTTACTAAAAATAAGTGATACTTAGGGGTTGGAGTAGAATTTTACGAATTCTACTCCAATTGCCCTGTAATAACTATAGGTGAAACTAAAATATTGTGAAAAGGGTGTGAAAACACCCTTTTTCACTTTATTTTAGTCAAAATAATGTTAATAAACAGAGCCCTAAGTTATCTAAGTAGACAGGAATAAGAAATACCCCCGAAAGATATATAGGGGTAAATGTAATAGCTTGCCATTTTTTTTTTTTTTTTTTTTTGAGAGTTTCTCTTTTTTTCGCACATTTCTGGAACTCTCAAATGTAAGTGTTAGAACAAGCTTTTTCGCCTGTTTCGCATCTGTAGCAAATTTGCACTTTTGAATTTCACATCCAGATGTTTTCCAATGTTAAAGATGGGAGACGTAGTGCATTTAATATGCGCGGAGGTAAATTAAAAACCCGAACCTGGGGGTGACCTCTTTTTCTGATAGGAAAGGGTTAATTGTGGTGAGCTGAGATTGTGGGTGGGGTTAGAGGGTAGCTTTAGTATATGGGGGTGGAGTTTAGGAGCCATTTTATGTGTGCTGGTGGAAGGCATTTTAGACAGCCTACCTGGAGTTGTTCCCACCCCAGATTTTACTTGTGGTGTCAGCTTTCTAGTGGCGGGAAAGAACGGTGGCAGTCGCCATCTGCCTTAGCAGAGGTGCTCTCCCGTTCAATACATGATTTAGGCTGATTATACCCTAATGGGGTCAGCGGCATCACCGATCTCGGTGGGCCTCACGTGGTGTTATTGGGCAGGAGGTGGATACCTTAGGCAGGATAATAGGCTGGCAGATCGCCCCGCCCCATTTGGAAGAATGTCGTAGTACAGTTGGTGATATTGAATTTTGGGGTCATTCTTTCGGCGCCACCATACTGTGTCTATCTCTTATTAGGTACTTCATTTACAGTCAATTATAGTTCAGTTATAGTGAAGTTACTTATTAGCTTAAAAGTTATATACATTTTAAATACATTTAAATAAATATAAAAATAAAATATAAATAAATAAAGCTGGCCTTTCTTTCCCCTTATACAAGTCTCAGTGTCCTTATTTCAGGTTTTACATTGTGGTTTACCCTTTGCTGTCTCGGGGAAGGCACCCATCAGGTGATAGGGAGTTGAACAACTCTCCAAATGTAATAGAGTGCGAGTTAGGAATTCGCAAGGCAAAGTTTACTCAATTTCGCAAAAACTTAAGACCAGGGTCAGATAGGCGAGTTTCAAGACAATTTCCTAAACAAAAAAAACCTATGCCAAATTTACCCATGTGAACTCCATAAAACGTAATTCCATCCCTAGATAAACCACACCTACAGCCATTGCACCTGTGAGGGTTGGAGTAATGGAGTTTGCTTTCTATGGAGGTGCTGTGCAGGAAGAGGGCACAGGAGCATGGCGCAGGAGCCTCACCAGATCCAGGTCCCTATTGTGCTTCGTGCCAGGCGAGGATATCGACTAAGGATGGAATTGGACTCCCTCTCAGATCATGAGGTGGTTTAGATTGAACTGCACAAATCTCATGACCCTATATGAGCAGGTGAGAGATGCCTTGGAGCCTTTGGCTGGTAGTAACTATGCATTGCCTGGGCTGCATAAATTAATGTGTGCCCTGCATTTTTTTGGCACTGGCTCATTTCAGTCTGTGAGCGTTAGAGTGCTGGGTATTACACAAGCCACTCTCTCTAGGCATTTATCTCAAGTGTTATCTGCCCCGAAGAAGTTGTGGCGAACGTATATCTCATTCCCTCGTTGTGAGTCCAAGTTGCAGGACCTTAAGGTAGGTTTCTATCGGCTCTCAGCATTGCCTAATGTGCTGGGAGCCATAGACTGCACCCACATTGGGATCAGGTCACCGCACTTGAGGGGGTATGTCTATGTAAATAGACATGGCTATCACTCCCTCAATCTGCAGCTGGTCTGCGATGCTAACCTCAAGATTCTCAGTGTGGTTGCAGGTTACCGAGGCCCTTGCCATGATGTCTATATCCTGCGCCAGTCAGCCCTGTGGGAGAGGTTTCAAGAAGGATACATGCCGGAGTGCTGGCTACTTGGTATGTTATTTTTATAATTTCTAATGTTTTAAATTTAAGTTGGAATAGTTGCGTGTTTCTCTCTTTATTTTATTTTTTCAAGTTGTAAAACACCCTCTTTCATCATTTAGGTGACTCAGGATATGGGTGTCAGACTTAGCTCATGACACCTCTGTTGCGACCACGAGGCCCTTCATATTACCGGTACAACAACGCACACATTGCTGCAAGGTCAGTATTAGAGCGTACCTATGGGTTTTGAAAAGCAGGTTTCGTTGATTGGACCGGTCGGCTGGCATCCTACTTTACGATGTGTGTGACATCATCCAGTCGTGCTGCATGCTCCATAACATTGCCCTTGGGCAAGGCCATTATGACCTGGGGACATTGCAGCAGTTGTGGAGGAGCCGGACCCTTTCCCAACAGAGGGAGTTGTCAGTACAGAGGCCGGGAATGAATTCAACAGAGGATCATACAGCAGCATTTTTCACGTAAGTATTTGTGGCACAATGTTACAGAATATGTATATGTGAAAAAAGGTGAATTGACAGTCAGGCGACTAGTTTGCTATATATGTTTAAACATAAACAGTGAATGATGCAATATAACCCATATGAGTTAATAATTGATCAGGATATAACTCAAAACATATAGGAGAGTGCACTCCAAATGAATAATACAATAATTTAAATAACAAAAGTGCTAGTGCAGAATTAAATATGGTTACAAATATAACAATTTAATAATAGAAAATACATAGAGGATAGATGTGAACATATAAAAAATGATGACTGGCAATATAATAAGAATAAATAAGTAAAAACAAATAGAGGTAAATTGATTTTCAGGCAGCTTATCTGGTTTAGAAGAGAGAGGTAATTCTCCACAGTGCATGAGACAGCCAATAATCCCAACGCATTTCCTCTTTATGACTTCATCAATATGTATATGTGTTCAATTTGTATGCCTACAATCAGATTATTATTTAAAATGTATGTTCATTTCACAGGGGACTGAGCTGTAACTGTGCAAGATGCTGCATGCTATATATATATATATATATATATATATATATATATATATACATATACATACAGTCAGGTCCATAAATATTGGGACATTGACAGAATTTTCAGATTTTGTCCTCTATTCACCACCACAATGGTTTTGATATGAAACACACAAGATGTGCTTTAACTGCAGACTTTCAGATTTAATTTGAGGGTAATTACATCCAAATCAGGTGAACGGTGTAGGAATTACAACGGTTTCTATATGTGCCTCCCACTTTTTAAGGGGCCAAAAGTAATGGGACTATCAACTCAAAAGCTATTTCATGGACAGGTGTGGGCTATTCCCTCGTTATTTCATTATCAATTAAGCAGGTAAAAGGTCTGGAGTTGATTCTAGGTGTGACATTTGCATTTGGAATCAGTTGCTGTCAACTCTCAATTAGTGATGAGCGGTTCGGATTCTGAGGAATCCGAACCTCTCCGAACAGGTGGAATCCGAGTCCACCCGAACGCAAGTTCGGGTGTTCCCGCCTGACTCGGATTCCACCTCGAGGCCGAACGTCACCCGTCCGGCGTCGGATTCTCGCGAGAGCCGAGTGACGTTCGGCCTCAATAAAAAGGCGCGGCGCCCGGCAGTCGGCGCCATTTCTCGCGTGACGCGTAGTTAGGTAGTTAGCTAGTGCGCTGTCTGTTCTAGTGTTAGATAGATTAGAGTAGGCAGTGCTCTGTGACTTTACTGGGCATAAGCCCTTGTGTGTGCTCTGTGACTGGGCATAATAAGCCCACTGTGTGTATGTGTACTCTACTACTCACTGTATTATACAAGCTCCATGACAACTGACAGGGCATAGCCCACTGAGTGTATTATACAAGCTCCGTGACAGGGCATAGCCCACTGAGTATTATACAAGCTCCTTGACAGGGCATAGCCCACTGTGTCTATTATACAAGCTCTGTGACAGGGCATAGCCCACTGTGTCTATTATACAAGCTCCGTGACAGGGCATAAGCCCACTGAGTGTATTATACAAGCTCCGTGACAGGGCATAAGCCCACTGAGTATTATACAAGCTCCGTGACAGGGCATAGCCCACTCAGTGTATTATACAAGCTCCGTGACAGGGCATAGCCCACTGAGTATTATACAAGCTTCTTGACAGGGCATAGCCCACTGTGTCTATTATACAAGCTCTGTGACAGGGCATAGCCCACTGTATCTATTATACAAGCTCCGTGACAGGGCATAGCCCACTGAGTGTATTATACAAGCTCCGTGACAGGGCATATGCCCACTGAGTATTATACAAGCTCCGTGACAGGGCATAGCCCACTGAGTGTATTATACAAGCTCCGTGACAGGGCATAGCCCACTGTGTCTATTATACAAGCTCCGTGACAGGGCATAGCCCACTGTGTCTATTATACAAGCTCCGTGACAGGGCATAGCCCACTGGGTCTATTATACAAGCTCCGTGACAGGGCATAGCCCACTGAGTGTATTATACAAGCTCCGTGACAGGGCATAGCCCACTGTGTCTATTATACAAGCTCCGTGACAGGGCATAGCCCACTGAGTGTATTATACAAGCTCCGTGACAGGGCATAGCCCACTGTGTCTATTATACAAGCTCCGTGACAGGGCATAAACCCACTGAGTATTATACAAGCTCCGTGACAGGGCATAGCCTACTGTGTCTATTATACAAGCTCCGTGACAGGGCATAGCCCACTGAGTGTATTATACAAGCTCCGTGACAGGGCATAGCCCACTGTGTCTATTATACAAGCTCCGTGACAGGGCATAAGCCCACTGAGTATTATACAAGCTCCGTGACAGGGCATAGCCCACTGTGTCTATTATACAAGCTCTGTGACAGGGCATAGCCCACTGGGTCTATTATACAAGCTCCGTGACAGGGCATAGCCACTGAGTGTATTATACAAGCTCCGTGACAGGGCATAGCCCACTGGGTCTATTATACAAGCTCCGTGACAGGGCATAGCCCACTGTGTCTATTATACAAGCTCCGTGACAGGGCATAGCCCACTGAGTGTATTATACAAGCTCCGTGACAGGGCATAGCCCACTGTGTCTATTATACAAGCTCCGTGACAGGGCATAAACCCACTGAGTATTATACAAGCTCCGTGACAGGGCATAGCCTACTGTGTCTATTATACAAGCTCCGTGACAGGGCATAGCCCACTGAGTGCATTATACAAGCTCCGTGACAGGGCATAAGCCCACTGAGTATTATACAAGCTCCGTGACAGGGCATAAGCCCACTGAGTATTATACAAGCTCCGTGACAGGGCATAGCCCACTGTGTCTATTATACAAGCTCCGTGACAGGGCATAGCCCACTGAGTGTATTATACAAGCTCCGTGACAGGGCATAAGCCCACTGAGTATTATACAAGCTCCGTGACAGGGCATAAGCCCACTGTGTCTATTATACAAGCTCCGTGACAGGGCATAGCCCACTGAGTGTATTATACAAGCTCCGTGACAGGGCATAGCCCACTGTGTCTATTATACAAGCTCCGTGAAAGGGCATAGCCCACTGTGTGTATACAAGCTCTGTGACTCCAGTTCATAGTGATAAAGTAATATGGATCACGAGAATGAACTGAGATTAGAGCAGAAACAACATGTAAATGCTGGCATTGCAGCGGCTGGAAGTCCATCACTTTTATCTAAAGCTGATGCTCAAGGGCGTAGAGGCTTTAAAACCTTAGGGAACCTGAAATCAAAAAATTTAGATTTTACAGGGGTAAAGACAAAAAAAAAACCTCTAAAGACTACTACTTTTGCAGAGAAACAGAAAATTGGCAACATACCATTCACCACACGTAGCGGCAAGGAAAGACTCAGGCTTTGCCCTTTATTTCTGAGTGGTGGTTCTGCAGCTGTCAGTGAGGCATCTTGTGCCTCTCGTGATGATAAAAGACCTTTTCAATCAGACTATAGAAGTGTGAAAAAATTTAAAACCAATAAGGCAGTCGAACAAACTGTGTTTTTTGAAACACAAATGTCAGAAATCCCTGAGGAGAGTCTAAGTGGGTCCACAAGTGGCATTTCTATGTGTAAGCCTGACCTTTCAGAGAAGCCGCCCTCCACAGTTTCTTTTCCATCTGTAGTTGTGGGGATGAGCAGTATTGCCGAGGACATAGAAATTGAGGATGCCACCGTGGAATTGCAAGAGGATGAGAGGAATATATGTGCAGCTGATGCTGGCACTAATGAGGATGTTGAGGATGAGGATATTATTTGTATAAGTCAGGCACCAGTGGAAGCAGCTCTTGGCCAAGATAAGAAGGCCATTGCCATGCCTGGGCATAGAACCAAGAAATCCACATCTTTTGTGTGGAATTACTTTTACCCAAACCCTGACAACGTTTGTCAAGCCATTTGTAGCCTCTGTGAGACCACAGTTAGTAGAGGTAGGGACGTTAAACATCTAGGAACCTCTACGCTATTACGTCATCTGCAGCGAGCTCATGACAGGTGTTTGATAACAGAAACTACTGCAAAAAAAATAACAACAAGCAGTCCAGCATTAGCTAGATGCCTTCTCTCTACTAAATCCCAGCACCTGCAATCTCCACCGACAACACCTTCCTCCTCAATATCCTCAGGAATGATCAGTGGTAGTACAACATCCAATTTATTAGTGCTAAGTCACGGTGACTCCTCCAATTTCCAGGACACCTCAGAAGAAACTGAATCTTTGAGCGCTAGGCCTGCTGCTGCTGCTGCTGGTGGATCTTCATCCCAGAAGTGGACAAAGAAGACTACTAGTAGTATACCAAAAAAACAATTGACTGTTAAAGAATCTCTTGCAAGGGGAAGCAAGTATGACAGCTCTCACCCTGTCGCACAGCGGATCACTGACGCCATGACAGCTATGCTAATATTAGATCTGCGTCCAATATCCTCAATTAATGCAGTGGGATTTACACAGCTAGTTGAGGTCATGTGTCCCCGGTACCAAATTCCATCTCGGTTTCATTTTACCCGAAAAGCCATTCCTCGGCTGTACCAGGACGTTAAACAGAACCTAATTATTGGTCTGCAAAATGCTATTGTACCCACTGTCCACTTAACCACAGATATGTGGACAAGCGGTAGTGGACAAACTAAAGATTACATGACTGTGACAGCCCACTGGGTGGGTGAATCGCCTTCAGCAGCAGCAGTATCTAACAAACAACACCAGCTCATTCAGAGGCAGGCAACTCTGTGCATCACCGGATTCAATAAGAGGCATACCGCTGACAACCTCTTAGAAAAACTAAGAGATGTCATAGAAACATGGCTTACCCCACTTGGACTCTCCTCAGGATTTGTGATTTCTGACAATGCTACAAATATAGTGAAAGCATTACAGCTGGGTGAATTCCAACACATCCCCTGTTTTGCTCACACAATAAACTTAGTGGTGCAGGGTTTTTAAAAAAACGACAGGGGCGTTCAGGAGATGCTGTCTGTGGCCCGAAAAATTTCGGGACATTTTCGGCATTCAGCAACAGCGTGCAGGAGATTGCAGCACCTGCAAGAGCAGTTTAATTTGCCCTGCCATCAACTGAAGCAAGAAGTGGTAACGAGGTGGAACTCAACCCTGTATATGCTTCAGCGGATGGAGGAGCAGCAAAAAGCCATCCATAGCTATACGACAAGCCATGACATTGGGAGAGGAGGGGGAATGTACCTTACCCCAGCACAGTGGAGAGTACTTTCTGTCTTGTGCAAGGTGCTCAAACCATTTGAAGTTGCCACTTGTGAAGTGAGTGCTGACACTGCTAGCTTGAGTAAGGTGATTCCCCTGATTTCGCTTTTGGAAAAGCAGCTGGAGAAATTGAAGGATGATATTAAACAAAGTGATTCCGCAAAGTATGCTGGACTGATAGATCAAGTCCTTTGTTCGCTTCGCCAGGATCCACGGGTGGCCAAGATCTTGAAATCTGATCATTATATTTTAGCAACCATTCTTGATCCTAGGTTCAAGTCATATGCTGTGTCTTTCTTTACAACTGACCCAGATCTTAAAAGAACCAAAGCGCTCCTGGTGAGCAAGTTGGCAGCTGAAGTGACACATGGCACTACGATGACGTCTCCTCCTTCGGTTTCTGCAGCAGCAGCCAGAAAAAAATGCACCTTTTCCAAAAGACCCAGTGGTGATGCAGATAAGTCAAGTCAACATTTTGACATCTGGTCGGGTCTAAAAGATTTGCCCAACACCAGTGACACCTCTACCGCAACTCCATCTAATACGATTACCATCCAAAGAATGGTGGAGGATTATTTTCAGGACACCATACACGTAGACATGTCACAGAGTCCCTTCGAATATTGGAAGAAAAAAAAGGCAATTTGGAGACCCTTGTATAAACTGGCTTTGCATTATTTAAGCTGCCCACCCTCCAGTGTGTACTCGGAGAGAGTTTTCAGTACAGCCGGGAACCTTGTGAGTGAACGACGAAGGAGGCTACTTCCACAAAATGTAGAAAAAATGATGTTCATTAAAATGAACTGGAAATTTCACGAGGAAAACCTTTCCCACCAATCACGTCACAGTACAGATACTTCTGTAATGGTAGATTCCAGCGGGGATGAACTGATATTGTGTGAGGAATCGGATGATGTACACACTGATGAGGGTGAGGATGGCAATGATGGTGACATCATGCCACTGTAGACCTGTTGCCTTTAGTAGATTGGAAGATTTTTTTGTGGGGGCCCAAACAAACCAAGCACTTCAGCCACAAAGTGGCAGTACCTGTCGCTGAAATGCTTTGTTTGTTAAAGTGTGCATGTCCTTTTTAAGATCCAACATAAAGGGTGGGTGGGAGGGCCCAAGGACAATTCCATCTAGCACTACCTTTCATTTCTGCCACTGCTGTGTGGCATAGTTTCATAGATGTGCTTTAAACTGTGGTGTCTGTGCCACTGCGCCGCTGCTCTGACGCTTGGTCACCAGTCAGCTCACTGCAACCTTTGGCCAATAATGGTGAAACGAATAATTTAAGCTGTGAGGTGGTCTAAATTGACTGTAAATGACTGGAAATTAATGTTATTGAGGTAAATAACACTCTAGGAAGAAAAAAAAGCCCAATTTATGTAATTTTAGCTTTTTTTGCCAATTTTGGCAAAAAATCCAAATCCAAATCCAAATCCAAAGCCAGTCACCGCAGTTTGGCAAATCCAAATCCAAATCCAAAGCCGGATGACGAATTAGAACCAAATCCAAATCCGCCAAAAATGGTCCGGCGCACATCCCTACTCTCAATATGAGATCCAAAGAGCTGTCACTATCAGTGAAGCAAGCCATCATTAGGCTGAAAAATCAAAACAAACCCATCAGAGAGATAGCAAAAACATTAGGTGTGGCCAAATCAACTGTTTGGAACATTCTTAAACAGAAAGAACACACCGGAGAGCTCAGCAACACCAAAAGACCCGGAAGACCACGGAAAACAACTGTGGTGGATGACAAAAGAATTATTTCCCTGGTGAAGAAAAACCCCTTCACAACAGTTGGCCAAATCAAGAACACTCTCCAGGAGGTAGATGTATATGTGTCAAAGGCAACAATCAAGAGAAGACTTCACAAGAGTGAATATAGAGGGTTCAATTGGTGAGCCACAAAAACAGGAAGACCAGATTAGAGTTTGCCAAACAACATCTAAAAAAGCCATTACAGTTCTGGAACAACATCCTATTGACAGATGAGACAAAGATCAACTTGCACCAGAGTGATGGGAAGAGAAGAGAAGGAAAGGAACTGCTCATGATCCAAAACATACCACCTCATCAGTGAAGCATGGTGGTGGTAGTGTCATGGCGTGGGCATGTATGGCTGCCAATGGAACTGGTTCCCTTGTATTTATTGATGATGTGACTGCTGACAAAAGCAGCAGAATGAATTCTGAAGTGTTTCGGGCAATATTATATGCTCATATTCAGTCAAATGCTTCAGAACTCATTGGACAGCGCTTCACAGTGCAGATGGACAATGACCCGAAGCATACTGCAAAAGCAACCAAAGAGTTTTTTAAGGCTAAAAAGTGGAATGTTATGCAATGGCCAAGTCAATCCCCTGACCTGAATCCGATTGAGCATGTATTTCACTTGATGAAGACAAAACTGAAGGGAAAATGCCCCAAAAACAAGCAGGAACTGAAGACATTTGCAGTAGAGGCCTGGCAGAGCATCACCAGGGATGAAACCCAGCGTCTGGTGATGTCTATGCGTTCCAGATTTCAGGCTGTAATTGCCTGCAAAGGATTTGCAACAAAGTATTAAAAAGTGAAAGTAAAGGTGCCCACACACATACCGACTTTTCATCCAATTTGGCCGATTTCGACGAATCGTGACGACAGATCATGTAAAAAATGGCCAAATCGTGAGTTTCTACACTTGATCACGATGCCGATGCGCATCCCCGCTCGTCGTACATCGCATCTTCAGATCTGCCCTGCTGTAGGGCAGATTAGCCAATCTGGGATACAATGCACTGGCTGCAAGATAGATCTTAAGTCAGATTGGACATTTTTAACTCCAAATCGTGACCACGACTGCCTGGGGAGACTTCAGGGAGAGTTCAGGGGAAATCGTTTACATTGGCTGATTGGGAGCAAGTCGGTATGTGTGTGGGCACCTTTAGATTTAGGATTGTTTAGTTTGTCCCATTACTTTTGGCCCCTTAAAAAGTGGGAGGCACATATAGAAACCGTTGTAATTCCTACACCGTTCACCTGATTTGGATGTAATTACCCTCAAATTAAATCTGAAAGTCTGCAGTTAAAGCACATCTTGTGTGTTTCATTCCAAAGCCATTGTGGTGGTGAATAGAGGACAAAATATGAAAATTCTGTCAATGTCCCAATATTTATGGACCTGACTGCATATATATATATATATATATATATATATATATATATATAAATATATGGGTTCCAAAATGAAAACGCACTATAAGCAAAAAATATATATAAAGATGACTAGGTAATAATGTTTGGCAATACACACATTTAACCATTGTCACAGTTACTGCACTGTAACATGTTTTTATCTTCTAATACAGCAATACTCCAACATTGGAAATATAATAAGACTGAACATTGTTAGATTTATTTATTTTCCTTTTAGTCTGCTGAACCTACTCTACCTCTAACTTTGGCTTTAAGCACACCACCACCACCACGTGTACGTAGACTGCGCCGGGGTGGAGTGTTAGGTGATGGACTAAGTGAAGTTGTACACACACTACTAATAGTGGATAATGATGTTGCCTTTATTAGGCCCCTGTCAGAGGCAGGCTGGGCCGGGAGGCAGGGTGCCATCTGCCCCCGGGCCGGTATAATTTCAGTATTATGGGGCCGCCTGTTGCCTCCTTAGTTGTTATACATATACACTTCTGGCGGCCGGGAGACATGCAGAGGATGCTCCCCGGCCACTCAGTTAGTGTAACAAGGATAATCAGCGCGCCCATATGCCGCACTGAGTTTCCTTGAAGTGCCTGTAATAAGCAGCCAGTGAGCATCTTGTGCATGTCTCCCGGCCGCCAGAGCCATAGGCGAAACCAAGGGGTGGTCCGGGAGTGCACAGGACCACCCCTTAGCAGTGCATCTGTGATTACCCTCGGTCTGGCGGTTTCACACCGCCACAGTCCGCACGCTCAGCAGCAGGCAATGCAGACCAGGAGCCGGGCTCGGAGGCAGATCATTCACCATGAGCATGATTACAATGAATTAGCTGGGGGCGGGGCATCACTGGGTGAGGGAGCAAGGCACCTCCTCTTCCGTTCTACTGCCCAGCTGTCCTGCGCGGTCTGTCTCTACACTACTGTCAGCATACACAGTGATCCCTGCGGCTGCGCTGATACAGATGCCCGGAGGCTTCCCTGGCAGCCAGAATCACCTGGACCTTACATAGAGGTAAGAAGTCCAGGGGTTCTACTACTAGACCATTAACTTCCTGTGCAGCTGAGATGAGACTACAAGTCCCAGCACAACATGTCAACTGAATGTGCTGGGACTTGTAGTGCCATTGCAACTAGAGAGGCTCTAAAAAATTAAGTGATAGACTGCACTCATTGTAAATCCCCCTCATTCTCCCTGCCCTCACTTCCTTTTATTGTCTCTGCCCTCAGCCCCTATGTAACTCACACTCAATATTCCTCCCACTTATACTTCCTGTAGCTCTCACTGTTTCTCATTAAACTCCCTATGGTTGATATGAGCACTATACCTTATGGTGCATACACACGGTCAGATTTTTCCTTCAGATATGAACGATAACGATTTAAAAATCGTTCAGTCGTTCATATCTGAAGGAAAATCTGACGTATCTGACTTGCCTGAACGATGGACGATTTACAATGCGCGTTCCCGTTTGTCAGATAACGATATCTGACATCTGATGTGTTTGCAGTCAGACTTGGACGATTCCATTCATTGTAATGCAGTCAAAAATCGTTCAATCGTTCAAATCGTTCAAAACTTTGGTAAAATCGTTCAAATCGTTCAATCGTTCATCTGACAAATCTGACAAGGCTGAGAAATCTGACCGTGTGTATGCTCCATTACCGACTTAACACAACTAAAAACTTATCTAAAAATAAACACACGGACAACAGGAGTTGGATTTAAAATTAAAGGTCAAAATTTGGGTTATCTAATTAGATAATTAGATGTTGCCAATTGAAATTAATTGTGAGCTTAAAGTTAGAATGGTGGCGGATAACAAAGAACGGACACTCCCACAGACACACGCAGACCAAACACATCACTCGGTGTTCAACTCTCCCCAAGAAGCACGCCTGGACGAGCTGTGTAATTCCCGGAAGGGATGGGTTTGGCCTATCACTGAACCAGGAGAGCGCACCCATCTAATTTGTATAACTAAAAGCACATTACCATTCTTTCCGCCACAACACACAAAACAAACAAACACACAACGAACAGGGAGAGAGGGTGGGATTTCTGGAAACAAAGAGGCTGAGCCTTTGGCTAACAGACCTAATATACCAGCAAGGCCACACCCCCAAATATCCCTATAGGCTAACACTAATGACTGACACTAACATCAAAAGTCTTTACAGGTATACTGCTCCCACAGCCACCGGGTTTACACAGGCTCAGTCAGATTGCACTTGCCTTACGCTGTCCTTCCCTGTCACTCAGTCACATACACCCTTGTATAACTCTCACTGATCCTCATCATTTAATCTATTCCTGCCAGGCACACTATCACTCACGCTAAGCACCACACACTCACCCTGGCCCTAAAGCTAAGCACCACACACTCACCCTGGCCCTAACGCTAAGCACCACACACTCACCCTGGCCCTAACGCTAAGCACCACACACTCACCCTGGCCCTAACGCTAAGCACCACACACTCACCCTGGCCCTAACGCTAAGCACCACACACTCACCCTGGCCCTAACGCTAAGCACCACACACTCACCCTGGCCCTAACGCTAAGCACCACACACTCACACTGGCCCTAACGCTAAGCACCACACACTCACCCTGGCCCTAACGCTAAGCACCACACACTAACCCTGGCCCTAACGCTAAGCACCACACACTCACCCTGGCCCTAACGCTAAGCACCACACACTCACACTGGCCCTAACGCTAAGCACCACACACTCACCCTGGCCCTAACGCTAAGCACCACACACTCACCCCGGCCCTAACGCTAAGCACCACACACTCACCCCGGCCCTAACGCTAAGCACCACACACTCACCCCGGCCCTAACGCTAAGCACCACACACTCACCCCGGCCCTAACGCTAAGCACCACACACTCACCCCGGCCCTAACGCTAAGCACCACACACTCACCCCGGCCCTAACGCTAAGCACCACACACTCACCCCGGCCCTAACGCTAAGCACCACACACTCACCCAGGCCCTAACGCTAAGCACCACACACTCACACCGGCCCTAACGCTAAGCACCACACACTCACCCCGGCCCTAACGCTAAGCACCACACACTCACCCCGGCCCTAACGCTATGCACCACACACTCACCCCGGCCCTAACGCTAAGCACCACACACTCACCCCGGCCCTAACGCTAAGCACCACACACTCACCCCGGCCCTAACGCTAAGCACCACACACTCACCCCGGCCCTAACGCTAAGCACCACACACTCACCCCGGCCCTAATGCTAAGCACCACACACTCACCCTGGCCTAACGCTAAGCACCACACACTCACCCTGGCCTAACGCTAAGCACCACACACACATCCTGAACCTAACACACAATTACTCAAAATGTTACTGTCACACACTAACACTGGTGCTAATGCTGGGCATACACTATACAATTATCAGGGCAATCCACTTGATATCAGCGGATCACCCTAATACTGTGTGTGCGGGCGACCAAGAGTAAAATATTTATCGGTCGGGCATGCCAGATCATCCAGCATGCCCATCCAATGTGATATTTTGTAGGATAAATGTCGGCTGCATCAGGCAGTGTATGCCCAGCCATGACCGATTGACAGACATTTCCCCTGTTCCTTCCCAGTGAAAGAACAAGGAAATGTTGCCTCTCAAGGGGCAGAGCGCAGATCTCGGGCCAATAACCTGTGAGATGTCTTACAGTGTATGCCTGCGATATCTGATATCAGATAGACTGTCTATAGGTCTGACAGACATTTTATCTGGTAGTGCATGCCCAGCAAAAGTAACACACTGTAAAATCACTCTCAATGTTCTCCATCACACAGAACGAGCAGGAAAGAGGGGCAGAAAGGAAACAAAGACAGACAGAGAGGGGCAGGAGAGCAAGAGGGGAAGAGACCAGGATGGGATTGAAGAGAGAGAGACAAAGTACTGGGATCAGGGAAAAAGAAATAGTGGAGGGAGAAGGGCGATATGGAGAAGAGACAGAGCGGGAAGTGAAAGATGGAATAAGAAGGGGAAAGTGGGAAGGAGAAACAGGGGTGGAAGAGAGAGAGAGAAGAAAGAGAGTTTATAAGAATTAAAAAGACCAGGAATGCCGGACATTATATCTAGTGTGTGTAAATACAGTGTATATATTATGTGCAGTATGTTTTTCAATGTCAATCCTTTTGTGGATATTGTTTTTGCTGTAATGTTGTGTTTTTGGAAGAGTATAATCGCCAAATCCATTCTAAGTATACTGAAGGAGGATACACACCATGCTTGCCGACATTTAGCTCCCTCCTTCTGGGAGGGAGCTGTCAGGCTTACAGGGCTGGGGGCATGATGCGGCCAAAGGCGGTGGGGCCCGGCACATGACGCGGCCATGGGGGTGTGACAGCACGATCGCGTCATCGTGGCTCCGCCCCCTCTTCACAATGCCATGATTAATGGCATTGTGCAGCTGGGGGCGGAGCCACGATGACGCGATTCAGAGCGAATCGCATCACCGGCCCCCCTGCTGCCGGGGTTTGTACTTAAAAGTGCGGGGGGGTGCGGACACATCGCCAGGGCCGGGAGGATTGCCTGCCTTCCCGGGAGGTCGGGAGCGGCACCCGATTTTCGGGAGGCTCCCGACCAAATCGGGAGGGTAGGCAAGTATGATACACACGCACACATGCACATGCAAGATCTACACTAAGGGGTCTGTGTACTAAGCCTTAAAGAGAGATAAAGTGGATGGAGATAAAGTACCAGCCAATCGGCTCCTGTCATTTTACAGGTTGCGTTTGAAAATGACAGGAGTTGATTGTTGGTACTTTATCTTCATTCACTTTAACTCTCTCCAGTGCTTAGTACTGTGCATTGTGATTTGCAGTGACTGATGCTGCCATGTGCCGGTGCTGCCAGTGGCTGAGGGCAAGGGGGAGACTGGGAGCTCCTCTCTCTATTCCGCTCTTCAGCGCCTGCAAGTTGAAGTGGCGGCAACCGGTAGATCCGCTGTGTGAGTCTGACAGGTCTGGTCAAACTTTTGTAGGGCGGCATGGTGTTTTATTTTTTTTATTTGGCATAAGTGTTTTATTTTTTGTCCTGTGAGGGCCATTGCGTTTGATTTGTTTTTCCTGTAGGGGACAATGGGGCAGATGTATGAAGCTCTGGAAAGTGACAAAGTGCAGAGTGTTAAACACCCAGCCAATCAGCTCCTAACTGTCATGTTACAGGCTGTATTTGAAAAATGACAGTTGGGAGCTGATTGGTTGGTCGTTTATCACTCTCCACTGTATCACTTTCCAGAGCTTCATACATCTGCCCCTATGTGTTTTATTTATTTCCTGTGAGGGCTATTGTGTTTTAAGTGCAACCTCTAGTTGGGGTTAACATCACCAGGGCCATTTGCTTGTGTTGCCCCCCAGGCTGAAAGTTGCCAGCCAGCCCCTGGTCCCTCTGCCCTACTAACTCTCTGTGACGGTTTGTAAGTGCCTCAGTCTGTGTCCGAATAGCCTGAGTGAGGACAAGCAGCCTTAAATCAATATTGTTAGCCATTCTAATTGTGTACTTGTGTATTTAAAATATGATTAATGGAATCCATTTGTTGTGTTTGTTTCTCCATAAAGAAGACCTGCTTAGTTCTAAAGCTATCAATGAACAAAGCTATTTCCTCTGCAGAAGGGGGGTGTTGAGGTGTAGGTGTAGGCTGAGGAGATGTGCGGCTCAGTTGCTGGTTGTTGTTAGTAACCACTTCTGTATTTTCATCCACAGCCATGCCAGGATCTACTGTGACTAAGACGATGTTGTGATCATCATCTTCTTCCTGACGATGGAGTTGTGGAGTTGGTGGATGTGGACGTGATGGACCTAAAAAAAGGTAAGGATTATTATTTATATTTAAGTAATGGTAGTGGGGGGAAGGCTAGACAGTTGTAATGCTTCTGCATTGTTTGCAGAGTGTGGCCACATTCATTTAAACTAAAGTTATGTTTATTTAAATCTAAGGATAATGTCCTCATTAAAGCATGTTTGCTATGGGTGCATTTCGTCATTAAATACTCATGTACATACTAATTTGCTGTTTTCCCTACATTTCTATTTTAGCACATACAGTACCTGCAGCATGTTCCTACACACGTGGACAAGACTTTTTTGCTGTAGAATTCTTCCTCCCTGGAGCAGCTGCGGAACGATCCCAGACATTATCATTTGCTGCATTACTTGTGTTTTACAATTATTTGCAGCAGTGGACAAATTTAAAAAAAAACATAGTGCACCAACAAAAAGACTGTGGTTTCTAAGCTAACAGTGCAGTGGGTCTTTCTGTGTTAGCTCATCTCCAGCAACATATTAGTATTGAGTTATATTCTATTTTTACTTGATAACATTATTCTTTACACAAACTCCTAAAACTAAAAATTTTAAAAGTATCACTACACATCCCAGCATGCCCAAACAGTGACATCTTTGTACTCTGGACCTCATTCAGACCCGCTCGCAAGCGCTTGATTGATATTTGGGATGTGCATTTTTGTCTGTGATTGTGTATTGGACCAGTCCTGCTAGTAGTTTGCAAGGTATGACGTGTAAGTACATTGTAGGCTGAATGAATTCCATTTATATGTCTCCAAAAACTGTACATTCCTCCATCGTTCCTCTCCCTCTGCAGTCCCCACTTTGCTTCTTTCCTACTGTAGTTTTGCAGCTTCCAGGTGAGATTAGCTACCGATCCACCGCTGCAACCAGCTTGCGGCCAGCTCCAATCCCTCTCCATTATATACATTCTCCTGTGCCATCCCCTAGTCCAAGCCTTCCCTGCCCTGTGCTCCCCCCAATCCAGCGTTCACTGCCATGTGCCCCCTAGTGCAGCCTTCCTTTCCCTTTGACCACCCAGTCCAGCGTTCCCTATCATGTGCTCCCCCCCCCCCCACAGTCCAGCCTTCCCTGCCCCTTGCTTCCCCATTCCAGACTTTTTCAAAGCTATTTATGTGGATCTTAGTTTTTAATATTAAAATGGATCTTGCTTTTCTTCTATATGTATTTTGTGGCCTGATCTGACTTTCCCTATATGAGTATATTTAGTATGGATTCTGGTTTTCTATGGGTGTACGTGTGAATTTACAGCAGTTTACTTTCCTATATTTCTGTTTGTAATTAATGTGTTCACCTAGGTGCTTTTTGGCTGTTTTGGCGGTTGAAAGCACCACACCGCTGATTAGACGGGCGGGATGGTGTGTTGGAGGCTATCGCATATGCCACGCTGCTGTTTTCGTTAGGGAATGCATGGTACCGCTGACTGAGTATGTGGACCTGTGCGCTCAATACAGAGGAAGTAGGATTATATATTAGTTCCGATTTGGGTCATATGTGTGCTCCACGTGGGGGAGGTATCCTGACCCGCTGTGGAACGCACACTGCTGATCGGCATGTGTGAGTAGCCATGTTAGTTATTTATATATTTATTTTTTTGACATAGAACACATAATAATAAATATTCTATATGTATTTTATAGCCATATATCGTAAGCAGGGCCGACTGGGGATATCGTTAGGGAGGGCCATGCTGCCGAATGCAGCATGGCCCCCGCTGTCGCTTCATCACTGCCAGTATCTGTAAGTGTGTAATGCACTTGCCGATGCCGGGTCCATTCGCTGTCGAGGTTGGGCACACTAGACATTATCAACCTGGTTTAAGATGGGTGGTGGGATTATCTACTAGGGGGCACCAGTCAAAATTTTGCCTAGGGTGCCAAAATAGCTAGGGCCGGCTCTATCTGTCTGTCTCCTCAATTCCTCAGTTCCAGGTAGGATCTCTGGTGGAATTATCAGTTTGAGCTCTTGTTCATAAGATGTGTAGTTTATGGGGATGTGACGCCCACCACCGGTCTTGCGGGACTGCTTACCTTCATCCGCCATTTTCCCCTTTAACACACATTTGATGTCGTTGAAACGTTTTTAACGTTGTAAACATCACTTCTACAGCTACTGACAGCATTAACAGCTTCTGTGATGCCGACCCACATTTGTTTCTTTCTGGCCAGGGGGGTACAGTGTGCACGTTCTCCCAGGAGACATGGGAACACTGGTACCATCGCATGTACAGTGCAGAATTTTCTTCATAGGTGAAGCGTATACTGCGCCCACAGCACGTCTTCCCAGGCAAAGGACCAGCAGACTCAGCCTCCTCCACCTCCTCCTCTTCATCTTCCCCATCATCTTCATTTTCCTCCTCCACCTGTGTCATCCTCCTCCTCCTCCTGCGCTTCCTGGTCAGACAAACCTTCCTCCTCCTGATGACTGTAACTCTGCCTGACAAACACCTCCTGATCCTCCTCCTCCTCCAGCCTCTGCAGAGCTCCCCCAGCTCTCCTGCTTGCCATGCTGTGTCACTGTGTCTGCAGTCAGACCTCACCTCTCCTCTCATAGATTCAGCTCCTCACTCCCTATCAAAGCACAAAATGGTGGCTCAGGGGTTTATATAGTGTTTGTGATACCTAAGTCATGGGACTTGGCACTACCAATGGGTGATTCTCTTTCTCTCAGTATACTTGCTGAAATGAAAATCGCATTCCGGTTGGTCTAAATTGTGAACATTTTCCTGGGAGTTTCATTGCGAGACGTTGCATGCGACCAGCATATGTATCTTTATAGTGTGACCCTCTCCTTCCATCCTGTATCTCTGAGAAAGATATACAGTATGACCCTTACTTCCGTCCTGTATCCCTGAGAAAGGTATATAGTGTGACCCCCTACTTCCGTCCTGTATCTCTGAGAAAGGTATATAGTGTGACCCCTCCTTCCATCCTGTATCTCTGAGAAAGATATACAGTATGACCCTTACTTCCGTCCTGTATCCCTGAGAAAGGTATATAGTGTGACCCCCTACTTCCGTCCTGTATCTCTGAGAAAGGTATATAGTGTGACCCCTCCTTCCATCCTGTATCTCTGAGAAAGATATACAGTATGACCCTTACTTCCGTCCTGTATCCCTGAGAAAGGTATATAGTGTGACCCCCTACTTCCGTCCTGTATCTCTGAGAAAGGTACATAGTGTGACCCTCTCCTTCCGTCCTGTATCTCTGAGAAAGGTATATAGTGTGACCCCTCCTTCCATCCTGTATCCCTGAGAAAGGTATATAGTGTGACCTCTCCTTCCGTCCTGTATCCCTGAGAAAGGTATATAGTGTGACCCTCTCCTTCCATCCTGTATCTATGAGAAAGGTATATAGTGTGACCATCTCCTTCCATCCTGTATCTCTGAGAAAGGTATATAGTGTGACCCTCTCCTTCCGTCCTGTATCTCTGAGAAAGGTATATAGTGTGACCCCTCCTTCCAACCTGTATCCCTGAGAAAGATATATAGTGTGACCCCTACTTCCGTCCTGTATCCCTGAGAAAGGTATATAGTGTGACCCCTCCTTCCATCCTGCATCACTGAGAAAGGTATATAGTGTGACCCCTACTTCTGTCCTGTATCTCTGAGAAAGATATACAGTATGACCCTTACTTCCGTCCTGTATCCCTGAGAAAGGTATATAGTGTGACCCCCTACTTCCGTCCTGTATCTCTGAGAAAGGTATATAGTGTGACCCCTCCTTCCATCCTGTATCTCTGAGAAAGATATACAGTATGACCCTTACTTCCGTCCTCTATCCCTGAGAAAGGTATATAGTGTGACCCCCTACTTCCGTCCTGTATCTCTGAGAAAGGTATATAGTGTGACCCCTCCTTCCATCCTGTATTCCTGAGAAAGGTATATAGTGTGACCCTTGCTTCCATCCTGTATCTCTGAGAAAGATATATAGTGTGACCCCTCCTTCCATCCTGTATCCCTGAGAAAGGTATATAGTGTGACCCTCTCCTTCTGTCCTGTATCCCTGAGAAAGGTATATAGTGTGACCCTCTCCTTCCATCCTGTATCTATGAGAAAGGTATATAGTGTGACCATCTCCTTCCATCCTGTATCTCTGAGAAAGGTATATAGTGTGACCCTCTCCTTCCGTCCTGTATCTCTGAGAAAGGTATATAGTGTGACCCCTCCTTCCATCCTGTATCCCTGAGAAAGGTATATAGTGTGACCCTCTCCTTCCGTCCTGTATCCCTGAGAAAGGTATATAGTGTGACCCCCTACTTCCGTCCTGTATCCCTGAGAAAGGTATATAGTGTGACCCTCTCCTTCCGTCCTGTATCTCTGAGAAAGGTATATAGTGTGACCCCTCCTTCCATCCTGTATCCCTGAGAAAGGTATATAGTGTGACCCTCTCCTTCCATCCTGTATCTATGAGAAAGGTATATAGTGTGACCATCTCCTTCCATCCTGTATCTCTGAGAAAGGTATATAGTGTGACCCTCTCCTTCCGTCCTGTATCTCTGAGAAAGGTATATAGTGTGACCCCTCCTTCCATCCTGTATCCCTGAAAAAGGTATATAGTGTGACCCCTACTTCCGTCCTGTATCCCTGAGAAAGGTATATAGTGTGACCCCTCCTTCCATCCTGCATCACTGAGAAAGGTATATAGTGTGACCCCTACTTCTGTCCCGTATCTCTGAGAAAGATATACAGTATGACCCTTACTTCCGTCCTGTATCCCTGAGAAAGGTATATAGTGTGACCCCCTACTTCCGTCCTGTATCTCTGAGAAAGGTATATAGTGTGACCCCTCCTTCCATCCTGTATCTCTGAGAAAGATATATAGTGTGACCCTTACTTCCATCCTGTATCCCTGAGAAAGGTGTATAGTGTGACCCCTCCTTCCATCCTGTATCTCTGAGAAAGATATATAGTGTGACCCCTCCTTCCATCCTGTATCCCTGGGAAAGGTATATAGTGTGACCTCTCCTTCCGTCCTGTATCCCTGAGAAAGGTATATAGTGTGACCCTCTCCTTCCATCCTGTATCTATGAGAAAGGTATATAGTGTGACCATCTCCTTCCGTCCTGTATCTCTGAGAAAGGTATATAGTGTGACCCCTCCTTCCATCCTGTATCCCTGAGAAAGATATATAGTGTGACCCCTACTTCCGTCCTGTATCCCTGAGAAAGGTATATAGTGTGACCCCTCCTTCCATCCTGCATCACTGAGAAAGGTATATAGTGTGACCCCTACTTCTGTCCTGTATCTCTGAGAAAGATATACAGTATGACCCTTACTACCGTCCTGTATCCCTGAGAAAGGTATATAGTGTGACCCCCTACTTCCGTCCTGTATCTCTGAGAAAGGTATATAGTGTGACCCCTCCTTCCATCCTGTATCTCTGAGAAAGATATACAGTATGACCCTTACTTCCATCCTGTATCCATGATAAAGATATATAGTGTGACCCCTCCTTCCATCCTGCATCACTGAGAAAGGTATATAGTGTGACCCCTACTTCTGTCCTGTATCTCTGAGAAAGATATACAGTATGACCCTTACTTCCGTCCTGTATCTCTGAGAAAGGTATATAGTGTGACCCCTCCTTCCATCCTGTATCTCTGAGAAAGATATACAGTATGACCCTTACTTCCATCCTGTATCCCTGAGAAAGGTATATAGTGTGACCCCCTACTTCCGTCCTGTATCTCTGAGAAAGGTATATAGTGTGACCCCTCCTTCCATCCTGTATCTCTGAGAAAGATATATAGTGTGACATCTCCTTCCGTCCTGTATCCCTGAGAAAGGTATATAGTGTGACCCTCTCCTTCCATCCTGTATCTATGAGAAAGGTATATACTGTGACCATCTCCTTCCATCCTGTATCTCTGAGAAAGATATATAGTGTGACATCTCCTTCCGTCCTGTATCCCTGAGAAAGGTATATAGTGTGACCCTCTCCTTCCATCCTGTATCTATGAGAAAGGTATATAGTGTGACCATCTCCTTCCATCCTGTATCTCTGAGAAAGGTATATAATGTGACCCTCTCCTTCCGTCCTGTATCTCTGAGAAAGGTATATAGTGTGACCCCTCCTTCCATCCTGTATCCCTGAGAAAGGTATATAGTGTGACCCTCTCCTTCCGTCCTGTATCCCTGAGAAAGGTATATAGTGTGACCCCCTACTTCCGTCCTGTATCTCTGAGAAAGGTATATAGTGTGACCCTCTCCTTCCGTCCTGTATCTCTGAGAAAGGTATATAGTGTGACCCCTCCTTCCATCCTGTACCCCTGAGAAAGGTATATAGTGTGACCTTTCCTTCCGTCCTGTATCCCTGAGAAAGGTATATAGTGTGACCCTCTCCTTCCATCCTGTATCTATGAGAAAGGTATATAGTGTGACCATCTCCTTCCATCCTGTATCTCTGAGAAAGGTATATAGTGTGACCCTCTCCTTCCGTCCTGTATCTCTGAGAAAGGTATATAGTGTGACCCCTCCTTCCATCCTGTATCCCTGAGAAAGGTATATAGTGTGACCCCTACTTCCGTCCTGTATCCCTGAGAAAGGTATATAGTGTGACCCCTCCTTCCATCCTGCATCACTGAGAAAGGTATATAGTGTGACCCCTACTTCTGTCCCGTATCTCTGAGAAAGATATACAGTATGACCCTTACTGCCATCCTGTATCCCTGAGAAAGGTATATAGTGTGACCCTCTACTTCCATCCTGTATCTATGAGAAAGGTATATACTGTGACCATCTCCTTCCTTCCTGTATCTCTGAGAAAGGTATATAGTGTGACCTCTCCTTCCGTCCTGTATCTCTGAGAAAGGTATATAGTGTGACCCCTCCTTCCATCCTGTATCTCTGAGAAAGGTATATAGTGTGACCCCTCCTTCCATCCTGCATCCCTGAGAAAGGTATATAGTGTGACCTCTCCTTCCGTCCTGTATCCCTGAGAAAGGTATATAGTGTGACCCTCTCCTTCCATCCTGTATCTATGAGAAAGGTATATAGTGTGACCATCTCCTTCCATCCTGTATCTCTGAGAAAGGTATATAGTGTGACCCTCTCCTTCCGTCCTGTATCTCTGAGAAAGGTATATAGTGTGACCCCTCCTTCCATCCTGTATCCCTGAGAAAGATATATAGTGTGACCCCTACTTCCGTCGTGTATCCCTGAGAAAGGTATATAGTGTGACCCTCTCCTTCCGTCCTGTATCCCTGAGAAAGGTATATAGTGTGACCCCCTACTTCCATCCTGTATCCCTGAGAAAGGTATATAGTGTGACCCCCTACTTCCGTCCTGTATCTCTGAGAAAGGTATATAGTGTGTAACCCCTCCTTCCGTCCTGTATCCCTGAGAAAGGTATATAGTGTGACCTTTCCTTCCGTCCTGTATCCCTGAGAAAGGTATATAGTGTGACCCTCTCCTTCCATCCTGTATCTCTGAGAAAGGTATATAGTGTGACCCTCTCCTTCCGTCCTGTATCTCTGAGAAAGGTATATAGTGTGACCCCTCCTTCCATCCTGCATCACTGAGAAAGGTATATAGTGTGACCCCTACTTCTGTCCCGTATCTCTGAGAAAGATATACAGTATGACCCTTACTTCCGTCCTGTATCCCTGAGAAAGGTATATAGTGTGACCCCCTACTTCCGTCCTGTATCTCTGAGAAAGGTATATAGTGTGACCCCTCCTTCCATCCTGTATCTCTGAGAAAGATATATAGTGTGACCCTTACTTCCATCCTGTATCCCTGAGAAAGGTATATAGTGTGACCGCTCCTTCCATCCTGTATCTCTGAGAAAGATATATAGTGTGACTCCTCCTTCCATCCTGTATCCCTGGGAAAGGTATATAGTGTGACCCCTACTTCCGTCCTGTATCCCTGAGAAAGGTATATAGTGTGACCCCTCCTTCCATCCTGCATCACTGAGAAAGGTATATAGTGTGACCCCTACTTCTGTCCTGTATCTCTGAGAAAGATATACAGTATGACCCTTACTTCCATCCTGTATCCCTGAGAAAGGTATATAGTGTGACCCCCTACTTCCGTCCTGTATCTCTGAGAAAGGTATATAGTGTGACCCCTCCTTCCATCCTGTATCTCTGAGAAAGATATACAGTATGACCCTTACTTCCGTCCTGTATCCCTGAGAAAGGTATATAGTGTGACCCCCTACTTCCGTCCTGTATCTCTGAGAAAGGTATATAGTGTGACCCCTCCTTCCATCCTGTATCTCTGAGAAAGATATATAGTGTGACCCCTCCTTCCATCCTGTATCCCTGAGAAAGGTATATAGTGTGACCTCTCCTTCCGTCCTATATCCCTGAGAAAGGTATATAGTGTGACCCTCTCCTTCCATCCTGTATCTATGAGAATGGTATATAGTGTGACCATCTCCTTCCATCCTGTATCTCTGAGAAAGGTATATAGTGTGACCCTCTCCTTCCGTCCTGTATCTCTGAGAAAGGTATATAGTGTGACCACTCCTTCCATCCTGTATCCCTGAGAAAGGTATATAGTGTGACCCCTACTTCTGTCCTGTATCTCTGAGAAAGATATACAGTATGACCCTTACTTCCGTCCTGTATCCCTGAGAAAGGTATATAGTGTGACCCCCTACTTCCGTCCTGTATCTCTGAGAAAGGTATATAGTGTGACCCTCTCCTTCCATCCTGTATCTATGAGAAAGGTATATAGTGTGACCATTTCCTTCCATCCTGTATCTCTGAGAAAGGTATATAGTGTGACCCTCTCCTTCCGTCCTGTATCTCTGAGAAAGGTATATAGTGTGACCCTTACTTCCATCCTGTATCCCTGAGAAAGGTATATAGTGTGACCCTCTCCTTCCATCCTGTATCTATGAGAAAGGTATATACTGTGACCATCTCCTTCCATCCTGTATCTCTGAGAAAGGTATATAGTGTGACCCCTCCTTCCATCCTGTATCCCTGAGAAAGGTATATAGTGTGACCTCTCCTTCCGTCCTGTATCCCTGAGAAAGGTATATAGTGTGACCCTCTCCTTCCATCCTGTATCTATGAGAAAGGTATATAGTGTGACCATCTCCTTCCATCCTGTATCTCTGAGAAAGGTATATAGTGTGACCCTCTCCTTCCGTCCTGTATCTCTGAGAAAGGTATATAGTGTGACCCCTCCTTCCATCCTGTATCCCTGAGAAAGATATATAGTGTGACCCCTACATCCGTCCTGTATCCCTGAGAAAGGTATATAGTGTGACCCCTCCTTCCATCCTGCATCACTGAGAAAGGTATATAGTGTGACCCCCTACTTCTGTCCTGTATCTCTGAGAAAGATATACAGTATGACCCTTACTTCCGTCCTGTATCCCTGAGAAAGGTATATAATGTGACCCCCTACTTCCGTCCTGTATCTCTGAGAAAGGTATAAAGTGTGACCCCTCCTTCCATCCTGTATCTCTGAGAAAGATATACAGTATGACCCTTACTTCCGTCCTGTATCCCTGAGAAAGGTATATAGTGTGACCCCCTACTTCCGTCCTGTATCTCTGAGAAAGGTATATAGTGTGACCCCTCCTTCCATCCTGTATTCCTGAGAAAGGTATATAGTGTGACCCTCTCCTTCCGTCCTGTATCTCTGAGAAAGGTATATAGTGTGACCCCTCCTTCCATCCTGTATCCCTGAGAAAGGTATATAGTGTGACCCCTACTTCCGTCCTGTATCCCTGAGAAAGGTATATAGTGTGACCCCCTACTTCCGTCCTGTATCTCTGAGAAAGGTATATAGTGTGACCCTCTCCTTCCGTCCTGTATCTCTGAGAAAGGTATATAGTGTGACCCCTCCTTCCATTCTGTATCCCTGAGAAAGGTATATAGTGTGACCTCTACTTCCGTCCTGTATCCCTGAGAAAGGTATATAGTGTGACCCTCTCCTTCCATCCTGTATCTATGAGAAAGGTATATAGTGTGACCATCTCCTTCCATCCTGTATCTCTGAGAAAGGTATATAGTGTGACCCTCTCCTTCCCTCCTGTATCTCTGAGAAAGGTATATAGTGTGACCCCTACTTCCGTCCTGTATCCCTGAGAAAGGTATATAGTGTGACCCCTCCTTCCATCCTGCATCACTGAGAAAGGTATATAGTGTGACCCCTACTTCTGTCCTGTATCTCTGAGAAAGATATACAGTATGACCCTTACTTCCGTCCTGTATCCCTGAGAAAGGTATATAGTGTGACCCCCTACTTCCGTCCTGTATCTCTGAGAAAGGTATATAGTGTGACCCCTCCTTCCATCCTGTATCTCTGAGAAAGATATACAGTATAACCCTTACTTCCATCCTGTATCCCTGAGAAAGGTATATAGTGTGACCCCCTACTTCCGTCCTGTATCTCTGAGAAAGGTATATAGTGTGACCCCTCCTTCCATCCTGTATCTCTGAGAAAGATATATAGTGTGACCCCTCCTTCCATCCTGTATCCCTGAGAAAGGTATATAGTGTGACGTCTCCTTCCGTCCTGTATCCCTGAGAAAGGTATATAGTGTGACCCTCTCCTTCCATCCTGTATCTATGAGAAAGGTATATACTGTGACCATCTCCTTCCATCCTGTATCTCTGAGAAAGGTATATAGTGTGACCCTCTCCTTCCGTCCTGTATCTCTGAGAAAGGTATATAGTGTGACCCCTCCTTCCATCCTGTATCTCTGAGAAAGGTATATAGTGTGACCCCTCCTTCCATCCTGTATCCCTGAGAAAGGTATATAGTGTGACCTCTCCTTCCGTCCTGTATCCCTGAGAAAGGTATATAGTGTGACCCTCTCCTTCCATCCTGTATCTATGAGAAAGGTATATAGTGTGACCATCTCCTTCCATCCTGTATCTCTGAGAAAGGTATATAGTGTGACCCTCTCCTTCCGTCCTGTATCTCTGAGAAAGGTATATAGTGTGACCCTCTCCTTCCGTCCTGTATCTCTGAGAAAGGTATATAGTGTGACCCCTCCTTCCATCCTGTATCCCTGAGAAAGATATATAGTGTGACCCCTACTTCCGTCCTGTATCCCTGAGAAAGGTATATAGTGTGACCCCTCCTTCCATCCTGCATCACTGAGAAAGGTATATAGTGTGACCCCTACTTCTGTCCTGTATCTCTGAGAAAGATATACAGTATGACCCTTACTTCCGTCCTGTATCCCTGAGAAAGGTATATAGTGTGACCCCCTACTTCCGTCCTGTATCTCTGAGAAAGGTATATAGGGCCTGATTCAGACCCACTCGCGAGCGGCTGTCCGCTCGCAAGTGGGTCGATGGTCTGCACTGAGCATGCGCACGACGGAGGGAGCTCCGTCGTGCGCATGCGCCAGACACGACGAGCGAAGGACTTTCCTTCGCTCGTTGTGTCCGATCAAAGGGGGCGTGCTGTCAATGTTGATTGACAGCACGCCCCCTTTGGTGGGCGTGCCGGGGGCGTGCCTCCCTGACGGCGGCATTCCCACGGGAACGCCTCCCGTCAGAAGCCGGCCCACTGACATCACTAGTGATGTCAGTGGGAGTGATTTTGGCTCTGATAGAGCCAAAATCACTCCGGAGCTTGCGGTTGAAAATCTCAACCGCAGGCTCCGGCTCGCAATTTCGATGGTCGCGATGGTCACGACCATCGCGGCCATCAAAATGCACGCTCGTATAGCCTGTGGGTGGTGACCCACAGCTATATGAGCGTCCAGGAGGACGCTCCATGAAAATGGAGCTCGGCCCTCATGCAGAGCGTGCGCTCTGCTCAGAGCGTACGGCTCTGAATGAGGGCCATAGTGTGACCCCTCCTTCCATCCTGTATCTCTGAGAAAGATATACAGTATGACCCTTACTTCCGTCCTGTATCCCTGAGAAAGGTATATAGTGTGACCCCCTACTTCCGTCCTGTATCTCTGAGAAAGGTATATAGTGTGACCCCTCCTTCCATCCTGTATTCCTGAGAAAGGTATATAGTGTGACCCTTGCTTCCATCCTGTATCTCTGAGAAAGATATATAGTGTGAACCCTCCTTCCATCCTGTATCCCTGAGAAAGGTATATAGTGTGACCCTCTCCTACTGTCCTGTATCCCTGAGAAAGATATATAGTGTGACCCTCTCCTTCCATCCTGTATCTATGAGAAAGGTATATAGTGTGACCATCTCCTTCCATCCTGTATCTCTGAGAAAGGTATATAGTGTGACCCTCTCCTTCCGTCCTGTATCTCTGAGAAAGGTATATAGTGTGACCCCTCCTTCCATCCTGTATACCTGAGAAAGGTATATAGTGTGACCCTCTCCTTCCGTCCTGTATCCCTGAGAAAGGTATATAGTGTGACCCCCTACTTCCGTCCTGTATCTCTGAGAAAGGTATATAGTGTGACCCTCTCCTTCCGTCCTGTATCTCTGAGAAAGGTATATAGTGTGACCCCTCCTTCCATCCTGTATCCCTGAGAAAGGTATATAGTGTGACCCCCTACTTCCGTCCTGTATCTCTGAGAAAGGTATATAGTGTGACCCCTCCTTCCATCCTGTATCTCTGAGAAAGATATACAGTATGACCCTTACTTCCGTCCTGTATCCCTGAGAAAGGTATATAGTGTGACCCCCTACTTCCGTCCTGTATCTCTGAGAAAGGTATATAGTGTGACCCCTCCTTCCATCCTGTATTCCTGAGAAAGGTATATAGTGTGACCCTTGCTTCCATCCTGTATCTCTGAGAAAGATATATAGTGTGACCCCTTCTTCCATCCTGTATCCCTGAGAAAGGTATATAGTGTGACCCTCTCCTTCCGTCCTGTATCTCTGAGAAAGGTATATAGTGTGACCCCTCCTTCCATCCTGTATCCCTGAGAAAGGTATATAGTGTGACCCCTACTTCCGTCCTGTATCCCTGAGAAAGGTATATAATGTGACCCCCTACTTCCGTCCTGTATCTCTGAGAAAGGTATATAGTGTGACCCTCTCCTTCCGTCCTGTATCTCTGAGAAAGGTATATAGTGTGACCCCTCCTTCCATCCTGTATCCCTGAGAAAGGTATATAGTGTGACCTCTCCTTCCGTCCTGTATCCCTGAGAAAGGTATAAAGTGTGACCCTCTCCTTCCATCCTGTATCTATGAGAAAGGTATATAGTGTGACCATCTCCTTCCATCCTGTATCTCTGAGAAAGGTATATAGTGTGACCCTCTCCTTCCGTCCTGTATCTCTGAGAAAGGTATATAGTGTGACCCCTCCTTCCATCCTGTATCCCTGAGAAAGGTATATAGTGTGACCCCTACTTCTGTCCTGTATCTCTGAGAAAGATATACAGTATGACCCTTACTTCCGTCCTGTATCCCTGAGAAAGGTATATAGTGTGACCCCCTACTTCCGTCCTGTATCTCTGAGAAAGGTATATAGTGTGACCCCTCCTTCCATCCTGTATCTCTGAGAAAGATATACAGTATGACCCTTACTTCCATCCTGTATCCCTGAGAAAGGTATATAGTGTGACCCTCTCCTTCCATCCTGTATCTATGAGAAAGGTATATACTGTGACCATCTCCTTCCATCCTGTATCTCTGAGAAAGGTATATAGTGTGACCCCTCCTTCCATCCTGTATCCCTGAGAAAGGTATATAGTGTGACCTCTCCTTCCGTCCTGTATCCCTGAGAAAGGTATATAGTGTGACCCTCTCCTTCCATTCTGTATCTATGAGAAAGGTATATAGTGTGACCATCTCCTTCCATCCTGTATCTCTGAGAAAGGTATATAGTGTGACCCTCTCCTTCCGTCCTGTATCTCTGAGAAAGGTATATAGTGTGACCCCTCCTTCCATCCTGTATCCCTGAGAAAGATATATAGTGTGACCCCTACATCCGTCCTGTATCCCTGAGAAAGGTATATAGTGTGACCCCTCCTTCCATCCTGCATCACTGAGAAAGGTATATAGTGTGACCCCCTACTTCTGTCCTGTATCTCTGAGAAAGATATACAGTATGACCCTTACTTCCGTCCTGTATCCCTGAGAAAGGTATATAATGTGACCCCCTACTTCCGTCCTGTATCTCTGAGAAAGGTATAAAGTGTGAACCCTCCTTCCATCCTGTATCTCTGAGAAAGATATACAGTATGACCCTTACTTCCGTCCTGTATCCCTGAGAAAGGTATATAGTGTGACCCCTCCTTCCATCCTGTATTCCTGAGAAAGGTATATAGTGTGACCCTTGCTTCCATCCTGTATCTCTGAGAAAGATATATAGTGTGACCCCTCCTTCCATCCTGTATCCCTGAGAAAGGTATATAGTGTGACCCTCTCCTTCCGTCCTGTATCTCTGAGAAAGGTATATAGTGTGACCCCTCCTTCCATCCTGTATCCCTGAGAAAGGTATATAGTGTGACCCCTACTTCCGTCCTGTATCCCTGAGAAAGGTATATAGTGTGACCCCCTACTTCCGTCCTGTATCTCTGAGAAAGGTATATAGTGTGACCCTCTCCTTCCGTCCTGTATCTCTGAGAAAGGTATATAGTGTGACCCCTCCTTCCATTCTGTATCCCTGAGAAAGGTATATAGTGTGACCTCTACTTCCGTCCTGTATCCCTGAGAAAGGTATATAGTGTGACCCTCTCCTTCCATCCTGTATCTATGAGAAAGGTATATAGTGTGACCATCTCCTTCCATCCTGTATCTCTGAGAAAGGTATATAGTGTGACCCTCTCCTTCCCTCCTGTATCTCTGAGAAAGGTATATAGTGTGACCCCTACTTCCGTCCTGTATCCCTGAGAAAGGTATATAGTGTGACCCCTCCTTCCATCCTGCATCACTGAGAAAGGTATATAGTGTGACCCCTACTTCTGTCCTGTATCTCTGAGAAAGATATACAGTATGACCCTTACTTCCGTCCTGTATCCCTGAGAAAGGTATATAGTGTGACCCCCTACTTCCGTCCTGTATCTCTGAGAAAGGTATATAGTGTGACCCCTCCTTCCATCCTGTATCTCTGAGAAAGATATACAGTATAACCCTTACTTCCATCCTGTATCCCTGAGAAAGGTATATAGTGTGACCCCCTACTTCCGTCCTGTATCTCTGAGAAAGGTATATAGTGTGACCCCTCCTTCCATCCTGTATCTCTGAGAAAGATATATAGTGTGACCCCTCCTTCCATCCTGTATCCCTGAGAAAGGTATATAGTGTGACGTCTCCTTCCGTCCTGTATCCCTGAGAAAGGTATATAGTGTGACCCTCTCTTTCCATCCTGTATCTATGAGAAAGGTATATACTGTGACCATCTCCTTCCATCCTGTATCTCTGAGAAAGGTATATAGTGTGACCCTCTCCTTCCGTCCTGTATCTCTGAGAAAGGTATATAGTGTGACCCCTCCTTCCATCCTGTATCTCTGAGAAAGGTATATAGTGTGACCCCTCCTTCCATCCTGTATCCCTGAGAAAGGTATATAGTGTGACCTCTCCTTCCGTCCTGTATCCCTGAGAAAGGTATATAGTGTGACCCTCTCCTTCCATCCTGTATCTATGAGAAAGGTATATAGTGTGACCATCTCCTTCCATCCTGTATCTCTGAGAAAGGTATATAGTGTGACCCTCTCCTTCCGTCCTGTATCTCTGAGAAAGGTATATAGTGTGACCCTCTCCTTCCGTCCTGTATCTCTGAGAAAGGTATATAGTGTGACCCCTCCTTCCATCCTGTATCCCTGAGAAAGATATATAGTGTGACCCCTACTTCCGTCCTGTATCCCTGAGAAAGGTATATAGTGTGACCCCTCCTTCCATCCTGCATCACTGAGAAAGGTATATAGTGTGACCCCTACTTCTGTCCTGTATCTCTGAGAAAGATATACAGTATGACCCTTACTTCCGTCCTGTATCCCTGAGAAAGGTATATAGTGTGACCCCCTACTTCCGTCCTGTATCTCTGAGAAAGGTATATAGGGCCTGATTCAGACCCACTCGCGAGCGGCTGTCCGCTCGCAAGTGGGTCGATGGTCTGCACTGAGCATGCGCACGACGGAGGGAGCTCCGTCGTGCGCATGCGCCAGACACGACGAGCGAAGGACTTTCCTTCGCTCGTTGTGTCCGATCAAAGGGGGCGTGCTGTCAATGTTGATTGACAGCACGCCCCCTTTGGTGGGCGTGCCGGGGGCGTGCCTCCCTGACGGCGGCATTCCCACGGGAAAGCCTCCCGTCAGAAGCCGGCCCACTGACATCACTAGTGATGTCAGTGGGAGTGATTTTGGCTCTGATAGAGCCAAAATCACTCCGGAGCTTGCGGTTGAAAACCTCAACCGCAGGCTCCGGCTCGCAATTTTGATGGTCGCGATGGTCACGACCATCGCGGCCATCAAAATGCACGCTCGTATAGCCTGTGGGTGGTGACCCACAGCTATATGAGCGTCCAGGAGGACGCTCCATGAAAATGGAGCTCGGCCCTCATGCAGAGCGTGCGCTCTGCTCAGAGCGTACGGCTCTGAATGAGGGCCATAGTGTGACCCCTCCTTCCATCCTGTATCTCTGAGAAAGATATACAGTATGACCCTTACTTCCGTCCTGTATCCCTGAGAAAGGTATATAGTGTGACCCCCTACTTCCGTCCTGTATCTCTGAGAAAGGTATATAGTGTGACCCCTCCTTCCATCCTGTATTCCTGAGAAAGGTATATAGTGTGACCCTTGCTTCCATCCTGTATCTCTGAGAAAGATATATAGTGTGAACCCTCCTTCCATCCTGTATCCCTGAGAAAGGTATATAGTGTGACCCTCTCCTACTGTCCTGTATCCCTGAGAAAGGTATATAGTGTGACCCTCTCCTTCCATCCTGTATCTATGAGAGAGGTATATAGTGTGACCATCTCCTTCCATCCTGTATCTCTGAGAAAGGTATATAGTGTGACCCTCTCCTTCCGTCCTGTATCTCTGAGAAAGGTATATAGTGTGACCCCTCCTTCCATCCTGTATCCCTGAGAAAGGTATATAGTGTGACCCTCTCCTTCCGTCCTGTATCCCTGAGAAAGGTATATAGTGTGACCCCCTACTTCCGTCCTGTATCTCTGAGAAAGGTATATAGTGTGACCCCTCCTTCCATCCTGTATTCCTGAGAAAGGTATATAGTGTGACCCTTGCTTCCATCCTGTATCTCTGAGAAAGATATATAGTGTGAACCCTCCTTCCATCCTGTATCCCTGAGAAAGGTATATAGTGTGACCCTCTCCTACTGTCCTGTATCCCTGAGAAAGGTATATAGTGTGACCCTCTCCTTCCATCCTGTATCTATGAGAAAGGTATATAGTGTGACCATCTCCTTCCATCCTGTATCTCTGAGAAAGGTATATAGTGTGACCCTCTCCTTCCGTCCTGTATCTCTGAGAAAGGTATATAGTGTGACCCCTCCTTCCATCCTGTATCCCTGAGAAAGGTATATAGTGTGACCCTCTCCTTCCGTCCTGTATCCCTGAGAAAGGTATATAGTGTGACCCCCTACTTCCGTCCTGTATCTCTGAGAAAAGTATATAGTGTGACCCTCTCCTTCCGTCCTGTATCTCTGAGAAAGGTATATAGTGTGACCCCTCCTTCCATCCTGTATCCCTGAGAAAGTTATATAGTGTGACCCCCTACTTCCGTCCTGTATCTCTGAGAAAGGTATATAGTGTGACCCCTCCTTCCATCCTGTATCTCTGAGAAAGATATACAGTATGACCCTTACTTCCGTCCTGTATCCCTGAGAAAGGTATATAGTGTGACCCCCTACTTCCGTCCTGTATCTCTGAGAAAGGTATATAGTGTGACCCCTCCTTCCATCCTGTATTCCTGAGAAAGGTATATAGTGTGACCCTTGCTTCCATCCTGTATCTCTGAGAAAGATATATAGTGTGACCCCTTCTTCCATCCTGTATCCCTGAGAAAGGTATATAGTGTGACCCTCTCCTTCCGTCCTGTATCTCTGAGAAAGGTATATAGTGTGACCCCTCCTTCCATCCTGTATCCCTGAGAAAGGTATATAGTGTGACCCCTACTTCCGTCCTGTATCCCTGAGAAAGGTATATAATGTGACCCCCTACTTCCGTCCTGTATCTCTGAGAAAGGTATATAGTGTGACCCTCTCCTTCCGTCCTGTATCTCTGAGAAAGGTATATAGTGTGACCCCTCCTTCCATCCTGTATCCCTGAGAAAGGTATATAGTGTGACCTCTCCTTCCGTCCTCTATCCCTGAGAAAGGTATAAAGTGTGACCCTCTCCTTCCATCCTGTATCTATGAGAAAGGTATATAGTGTGACCATCTCCTTCCATCCTGTATCTCTGAGAAAGGTATATAGTGTGACCCTCTCCTTCCGTCCTGTATCTCTGAGAACTGTATATAGTGTGACCCCTCCTTCCATCCTGTATCCCTGAGAAAGTTATATAGTGTGACCCCTACTTCCGTCCTTTATCCCTGAGAAAGGTATATAGTGTGACCCCTCCTTCCATCCTGCATCACTGAGAAAGGTATATAGTGTGACCCCTACTTCTGTCCTGTATCTCTGAGAAAGATATACAGTATGACCCTTACGTCCATCCTGTATCCCTGAGAAAGGTATATAGTGTGACCCCCTACTTCCGTCCTGTATCTCTGAGAAAGGTATATAGTGTGACCCCTCCTTCCATCCTGTATCTCTGAGAAAGATATACAGTATGACCCTTACTTCCATCCTGTATCCCTGAGAAAGGTATATAGTGTGACCCCCTACTTCCGTCCTATATCTCTGAGAAAGGTATATAGTGTGACCCCTCCTTCCATCCTGTATCTCTGAGAAAGATATATAGTGTGACCCCTCCTTCCATCCTGTATCCCTGAGAAAGGTATATAGTGTGACCTCTCCTTCCGTCCTGTATCCCTGAGAAAGGTTTATAGTGTGACCCTCTCCTTCCATCCTGTATCTATGAGAAAGGTATATAGTGTGACCCTCTCCTTCCGTCCTGTATCTCTGAGAAAGATATATAGTGTGACCCCTCCTTCCATCCTGTATCCCTGAGAAAGGTATATAGTGTGACCTCTCCTTCCGTCCTGTATCCCTGAGAAAGGTTTATAGTGTGACCATCTCCTTCCATCCTGTATCTCTGAGAAAGGTATATAGTGTGACCCTCTCCTTCCGTCCTGTATCTCTGAGAAAGGTATATAGTGTGACCCTTCCTTCCATCCTGTATCTCTGAGAAAGGTATATAGTGTGACCACTCCTTCCATCCTGTATCCCTGAGAAAGGTATATAGTGTGACCTCTCCTTCCGTCCTGTATCCCTGAGAAAGGTATATAGTGTGACCCTCTCCTTCCATCCTGTATCTATGAGAAAGGTATATAGTGTGACCATCTCCTTCCATCCTGTATCTCTGAGAAAGGTATATAGTGTGACCCTCTCCTTCCGTCCTGTATCTCTGAGAAAGGTATATAGTGTGACCCCTCCTTCCATCCTGTATCCCTGAGAAAGGTATATAGTGTGACCCTCTCCTTCCGTCCTGTATCCCTGAGAAAGGTATATAGTGTGACCCCCTACTTCCGTCCTGTATCTCTGAGAAAGGTATATAGTGTGACCCTCTCCTTCCGTCCTGTATCTCTGAGAAAGGTATATAGTGTGACCCCTCCTTCCATCCTGTATCCCTGAGAAAGGTATATAGTGTGACCTTTCCTTCCGTCCTGTATCCCTGAGAAAGGTATATAGTGTGACCCTCTCCTTCCATCCTTTATCTATGAGAAAGGTATATAGTGTGACCATCTCCTTCCATCCTGTATCTCTGAGAAAGGTATATAGTGTGACCCTCTCCTTCCGTCCTGTATCTCTGAGAAAGGTATATAGTGTGACCCCTCCTTCCATCCTGTTTCCCTGAGAAAGGTATATAGTGTGACCCCTACTTCCGTCCTGTATCGCTGAGAAAGGTATATAGTGTGACCCCTCCTTCCATCCTGCATCACTGTGAAAGGTATATAGTGTGACCCCTACTTCTGTCCCGTGTCTCTGAGAAAGATATACAGTATGACCCTTACTTCCGTCCTGTATCCCTGAGAAAGGTATATAGTGTGACCCCCAACTTCCGTCCTGTATCTCTGAGAAAGGTATATAGTGTGACCCCTCCTTCCATCCTGTATCTCTGAGAAAGATATATAGTGTGACCCCTACTTCCGTCCTGTATCCCTGAGAAAGGTATATAGTGTGACCCCCAACTTCCGTCCTGTATCTCTGAGAAAGGTATATAGTGTGACCCCTCCTTCCATCCTGTATCTCTGAGAAAGATATATAGTGTGACCCTTACTTCCATCCTGTATCCCTGAGAAAGGTATATAGTGTGACCCCTCCTTCCATCCTGTATCTCTGAGAAAGATATATAGTGTGACCCCTCCTTCCATCCTGTATCCCTGGGAAAGGTATATAGTGTGACCTCTCCTTCCGTCCTGTATCCCTGAGAAAGGTATATAGTGTGACCCTCTCCTTCCGTCCTGTATCTATGAGAAAGGTATATAGTGTGACCATCTCCTTCCGTCCTGTATCTCTGAGAAAGGTATATAGTGTGACCCCTCCTTCCATCCTGTATCCCTGAGAAAGATATATAGTGTGACCCCTACTTCCGTCCTGTATCCCTGAGAAAGGTATTTAGTGTGACCCCTCCTTCCATCCTGCATCACTGAGAAAGGTATATAGTGTGACCCCTACTTCTGTCCTGTATCTCTGAGAAAGATATACAGTATGACCCTTACTTCCGTCCTGTATCCCTGAGAAAGGTATATAGTGTGACCCCCCTACTTCCGTCCTGTATCTCTGAGAAAGGTATATAGTGTGACCCCTCCTTCCATCCTGTATCTCTGAGAAAGATATACAGTATGACCCTAACTTCCGTCCTGTATCCCTGAGAAAGGTATATAGTGTGACCCCCTACTTCCGTCCTGTATCTCTGAGAAAGGTATATAGTGTGACCCCTCCTTCCATCCTGTATCTCTGAGAAAGATATATAGTGTGACCCCTCCTTCCATCCTGTATCCCTGAGAAAGGTATATAGTGTGACCTCTCCTTCCGTCCTGTATCCCTGAGAAAGGTATATAGTGTGACCCTCTCCTTCCATCCTGTATCTATGAGAAAGGTATATAGTGTGACCATCTCCTTCCATCCTGTATCTCTGAGATAGGTATATAGTGTGACCCTCTCCTTCCGTCCTGTATCTCTGAGAAAGGTATATAGTGTGACCCCTCCTTCCATCCTGTATCCCTGAGAAAGGTATATAGAGTGACCCCTACTTCCGTCCTGTATCCCTGAGAAAGGTATATAGTGTGACCCCCTACTTCCGTCCTGTATCTCTGAGAAAGGTATATAGTGTGACCCTCTCCTTCCGTCCTGTATCTCTGAGAAAGGTATATAGTGTGACCCCTCCTTCCATCCTGTATCCCTGAGAAAGGTATATAGTGTGACCTCTCCTTCCGTCCTGTATCCCTGAGAAAGGTATATAGTGTGACCCTCTCCTTCCATCCTGTATCTATGAGAAAGGTATATAGTGTGACCATCTCCTTCCATCCTGTATCTCTGAGAAAGGTATATAGTGTGACCCTCTCCTTCCGTCCTGTATCTCTGAGAAAGGTATATAGTGTGACCCCTCCTTCCATCCTGTATCCCTGAGAAAGGTATATAGTGTGACCCCTCCTTCCATCCTGCATCACTGAGAAAGGTATATAGTGTGACCCCTACTTCCGTCCTGTATCTCTGAGAAAGATATACAGTATGACCCTTACTTCCGTCCTGTATCTCTGAGAAAGGTATATAGTGTGACCCCCTACTTCCGTCCTGTATCTCTGAGAAAGGTATATAGGGCCTGATTCAGACCCACTCGCGAGCGGCTGTCCGCTCGCAAGTGGGTCGATGGTCTGCACTGAGCATGCGCACGACGGAGGGAGCTCCGTCGTGCGCATGCGCCAGACACGACGAGTGAAGGACTTTCCTTCGCTCGTTGTGTCCGATCAAAGGGGGCGTGCTGTCAATGTTGATTGACAGCACGCCCCCTTTGGTGGGCGTGCTGGGGGCGTGCCTCCCTGACGGCGGCATTCCCACGGGAACGCCTCCCGTCAGAAGCCGGCCCACTGACATCACTAGTGATGTCAGTGGGAGTGATTTTGGCTCTGATAGAGCCAAAATCACTCCAGAGCTTGCGGTTGAAAACCTCAACCGCAGGCTCCGGCTCGCAATTTCGATGGTCACGACCATCGCGGCCATCAAAATGCACGCTCGTATAGCCTGTGGGTGGTGACCCACAGCTATATGAGCGTCCAGGAGGACGCTCCATGAAAATGGAGCCCGGCCCTCATGCAGAGCGTGCGCTCTGCTCAGAGCGTACGGCTCTGAATGAGGGCCATAGTGTGACCCCTCCTTCCATCCTGTATCTCTGAGAAAGATATACAGTATGACCCTTACTTCCGTCCTGTATCCCTGAGAAAGGTATATAGTGTGACCCCTCCTTCCATCCTGTATCTCTGAGAAAGGTATATAGTGTGACCCCTCCTTCCATCCTGTATTCCTGAGAAAGGTATATAGTGTGACCCTTGCTTCCATCCTGTATCTCTGAGAAAGATATATAGTGTGACCCCTCCTTCCATCCTGTATCCCTGAGAAAGGTATATAGTGTGACCCTCTCCTACTGTCCTGTATCCCTGAGAAAGGTATATAGTGTGACCCTCTCCTTCCATCCTGTATCTATGAGAAAGGTATATAGTGTGACCATCTCCTTCCATCCTGTATCTCTGAGAAAGGTATATAGTGTGACCCTCTCCTTCCGTCCTGTATCTCTGAGAAAGGTATATAGTGTGACCCCTCCTTCCATCCTGTATCCCTGAGAAAGGTATATAGTGTGACCCTCTCCTTCCGTCCTGTATCCCTGAGAAAGGTATATAGTGTGACCCCCTACTTCCGTCCTGTATCTCTGAGAAAGGTATATAGTGTGACCCTCTCCTTCCGTCCTGTATCTCTGAGAAAGGTATATAGTGTGACCCCTCCTTCCATCCTGTATCCCTGAGAAAGGTATATAGTGTGACCCCCTACTTCCGTCCTGTATCTCTGAGAAAGGTATATAGTGTGAATCCTCCTTCCATCCTGTATCTCTGAGAAAGATATACAGTATGACCCTTACTTCCGTCCTGTATCCCTGAGAAAGGTATATAGTGTGACCCCCTACTTCCGTCCTGTATCTCTGAGAAAGGTATATAGTGTGACCCCTCCTTCCATCCTGTATTCCTGAGAAAGGTATATAGTGTGACCCTTGCTTCCATCCTGTATCTCTGAGAAAGATATATAGTGTGACCCCTCCTTCCATCCTGTATCCCTGAGAAAGGTATATAGTGTGACCCTCTCCTTCCGTCCTGTATCTCTGAGAAAGGTATATAGTGTGACCCCTCCTTCCATCCTGTATCCCTGAGAAAGGTATATAGTGTGACCCCTACTTCCGTCCTGTATCCCTGAGAAAGGTATATAGTGTGACCCCCTACTTCCGTCCTGTATCTCTGAGAAAGGTATATAGTGTGACCCTCTCCTTCCGTCCTGTATCTCTGAGAAAGGTATATAGTGTGACCCCTCCTTCCATCCTGTATCCCTGAGAAAGGTATATAGTGTGACCTCTCCTTCCGTCCTGTATCCCTGAGAAAGGTATAAAGTGTGACCCTCTCCTTCCATCCTGTATCTATGAGAAAGGTATATAGTGTGACCATCTCCTTCCATTCTGTATCTCTGAGAAAGGTATATAGTGTGACCCTCTCCTTCCGTCCTGTATCTCTGAGAAATGTATATAGTGTGACCCCTCCTTCCATCCTGTATCCCTGAGAAAGGTATATAGTGTGACCCCTACTTCCGTCCTTTATCCCTGAGAAAGGTATATAGTGTGACCCCTCCTTCCATCCTGCATCACTGAGAAAGGTATATAGTGTGACCCCTACTTCTGTCCTGTATCTCTGAGAAAGATATACAGTATGACCCTTACTTCCGTCCTGTATCCCTGAGAAAGGTATATAGTGTGACCCCCTACTTCCGTCCTGTATCTCTGAGAAAGGTATATAGTGTGACCCCTCCTTCCATCCTGTATCTCTGAGAAAGATATACAGTATGACCCTTACTTCCATCCTGTATCCCTGAGAAAGGTATATAGTGTGACCCCCTACTTCCGTCCTGTATCTCTGAGAAAGGTATATAGTGTGACCCCTCCTTCCATCCTGTATCTCTGAGAAAGATACATAGTGTGACCCCTCCTTCCATCCTGTATCCCTGAGAAAGGTATATAGTGTGACCTCTCCTTCCGTCCTGTATCCCTGAGAAAGGTTTATAGTGTGACCCTCTCCTTCCATCCTGTATCTATGAGAAAGGTATATACTGTGACCATCTCCTTCCATCCTGTATCTCTGAGAAAGGTATATAGTGTGACCCTCTCCTTCCGTCCTGTATCTCTGAGAAAGGTATATAGTGTGACCCCTCCTTCCATCCTGTATCTCTGAGAAAGGTATATAGTGTGACCACTCCTTCCATCCTGTATCCCTGAGAAAGGTATATAGTGTGACCTCTCCTTCCGTCCTGTATCCCTGAGAAAGGTATATAGTGTGACCCTCTCCTTCCATCCTGTATCTATGAGAAAGGTATATAGTGTGACCCTCTCCTTCCATCCTGTATCTCTGAGAAAGGTATATAGTGTGACCCTCTCCTTCCGTCCTGTATCTCTGAGAAAGGTATATAGTGTGACCCCTCCTTCCATCCTGTATCCCTGAGAAAGGTATATAGTGTGACCCTCTCCTTCCGTCCTGTATCCCTGAGAAAGGTATATAGTGTGACCCCCTACTTCCGTCCTGTATCTCTGAGAAAGGTATATAGTGTGACCCTCTCCTTCCGTCCTGTATCTCTGGGAAAGGTATATAGTGTGACCCCTCCTTCCATCCTGTATCCCTGAGAAAGGTATATAGTGTGACCTTTCCTTCCGTCCTGTATCCCTGAGAAAGGTATATAGTGTGACCCTCTCCTTCCATCCTGTATCTATGAGAAAGGTATATAGTGTGACCATCTCCTTCCATCCTGTATCTCTGAGAAAGGTATATAGTGTGACCCTCTCCTTCCGTCCTGTATCTCTGAGAAAGGTATATAGTGTGACCCCCTCCTTCCATCCTGTATCCCTGAGAAAGGTATATAGTGTGACCCCTACTTCCGTCCTGTATCGCTGAGAAAGGTATATAGTGTGACCCCTCCTTCCATCCTGCATCACTGTGAAAGGTATATAGTGTGACCCCTACTTCTGTCCCGTGTCTCTGAGAAAGATATACAGTATGACCCTTACTTCCGTCCTGTATCCCTGAGAAAGGTATATAGTGTGACCCCCTACTTCCGTCCTGCATCACTGAGAAAGGTATATAGTGTGACCCCTACTTCTGTCCTGTATCTCTGAGAAAGATATACAGTATGACCCATACTTCCGTCCTGTATCCCTGAGAAAGGTATATAGTGTGACCCCCCTACTTCCGTCCTGTATCTCTGAGAAAGGTATATAGTGTGACCCCTCCTTCCATCCTGTATCTCTGAGAAAGATATACAGTATGACCCTAACTTCCGTCCTGTATCCCTGAGAAAGGTATATAGTGTGACCCCCTACTTCCGTCCTGTATCTCTGAGAAAGGTATATAGTGTGACCCCTCCTTCCATCCTGTATCTCTGAGAAAGATATATAGTGTGACCCCTCCTTCCATCCTGTATCCCTGAGAAAGGTATATAGTGTGACCTCTCCTTCCGTCCTGTATCCCTGAGAAAGGTATATAGTGTGACCCTCTCCTTCCATCCTGTATCTATGAGAAAGGTATATAGTGTGACCATCTCCTTCCATCCTGTATCTCTGAGATAGGTATATAGTGTGACCCTCTCCTTCCGTCCTGTATCTCTGAGAAAGGTATATGGTGTGACCCCTCCTTCCATCCTGTATCCCTGAGAAAGGTATATAGAGTGACCCCTACTTCCGTCCTGTATCCCTGAGAAAGGTATATAGTGTGACCCCCTACTTCCGTCCTGTATCTCTGAGAAAGGTATATAGTGTGACCCTCTCCTTCCGTCCTGTATCTCTGAGAAAGGTATATAGTGTGACCCCTCCTTCCATCCTGTATCCCTGAGAAAGGTATATAGTGTGACCTCTCCTTCCGTCCTGTATCCCTGAGAAAGGTATATAGTGTGACCCTCTCCTTCCATCCTGTATCTATGAGAAAGGTATATAGTGTGACCATCTCCTTCCATCCTGTATCTCTGAGAAAGGTATATAGTGTGACCCTCTCCTTCCGTCCTGTATCACTGAGAAAGGTATATAGTGTGACCCCTCCTTCCATCCTGTATCCCTGAGAAAGGTATATAGTGTGACCCCTACTTCCGTCCTGTATCCCTGAGAAAGGTATATAGTGTGACCCCTACTTCCGTCCTGTATCCCTGAGAAAGGTATATAGTGTGACCCCTCCTTCCATCCTGTATCCCTGAGAAAGGTATATAGTGTGACCCCTACTTCCGTCCTGTATCCCTGAGAAAGGTATATAGTGTGACCCCTCCTTCCATCCTGCATCACTGAGAAAGGTAAATAGTGTGACCCCTACTTCTGTCCTGTATCTCTGAGAAAGATATACAGTATGACCCTTACTTCCGTCCTGTATCCCTGAGAAAGGTATATAGTGTGACCCCCTACTTCCGTCCTGTATCTCTGAGAAAGGTATATAGTGTGACCCCTCCTTCCATCCTGTATCTCTGAGAAAGATATACAGTATCACCCTTACTTCCATCCTGTATCCCTGAGAAAGGTATATAGTGTGACCCTCTACTTCCGTCCTGTATCTCTGAGAAAGGTATATAGTGTGACCCCTCCTTCCATCCTGTATCTCTGAGAAAGATATATAGTGTGACCCCTCCTTCCATCCTGTATCCCTGAGAAAGGTATATAGTGTGACCTCTCCTTCCGTCCTGTATCCCTGAGAAAGGTATATAGTGTGACCCTCTCCTTCCATCCTGTATCTATGAGAAAGGTATATACTGTGACCATCTCCTTCCATCCTCTTTCTCTGAGAAAGGTATATAGTGTGACCCTCTCCTTCCGTCCTGTATCTCTGAGAAAGGTATATAGTGTGACCCCTCCTTCCATCCTGTATCCCTGAGAAAGGTATATAGTGTGACCCCTACTACCGTCCTGTATCCCTGAGAAAGGTATATAGTGTGACCCTCTCTTTCCATCCTGTATCTCTGAGAAAGGTATATAGTGTGACCCCTACTTCTGTCCTGTATCTCTGAGAAAGATATACAGTATGACCCCTACTTCCGTCCTGTATCCCTGAGAAAGGTATATAGTGTGACCTCTCCTTCCGTCCTCTATCCCTGAGAAAGGTATATAGTGTGACCTCTCCTTCCATCCTGTATCCCTGAGAAAGGTATATAGTGTGACCCCTCCTTTCGTCCTGTATCCCTGAGAAAGGTATATAGTGTGACCCCTCCTTCCGTCCTGTATCTCTGAGAAAGGTATATAGTGTGACCGTCTCCTTCCGTCCAGTATCTCTGAGAAAGGTATATAGTGTGACCCCTCCTTCCGCCCTGTATCTCTGAGAAAGGTATATAGTGTGACCCCTCCTTCCGCCCTGTATCTCTGAGAAAGGTATATAGTGTGACCCCTCCTTCCGCCCTGTATCTCTGAGAAAGGTATATAGTGTGACCCCTCCTTCCATCCTGTATCTCTGAGAAAGGTATATAGTGTGACCCCTCCTTCCGCCCTGTATCTCTGAGAAAGGTATATAGTGTGACCCTCTTCTTCCATCCTGTATCTCTGAGAAATGTATATAGTGTGACCCTCTCCTTCCATCCTGTATCCCTGAGAAAGGTATATAGTGTGACCCCTCCTTCCATCCTGTATCTCTGAGAAAGGTATATAGTGTGACCCTCTCCTTCCATCCTGTATCTCTGAGAAAGGTATATAGTGTGACCCCTACTTCCGTCCTGTATCTCTGAGAAAGGTATATAGTGTGACCCTCTCCTTCCATCCTGTATCGCTGAGAAAGGTATAAAGTGTGACCCCTCCTTCCATCCTGTATCTCTGAGAAAGGTATATAGTGTGACCCTCTCCTTCCATCCTGTATATCTGAGAAAGGTATATAGTGTGACCCCTACTTCCGTCCTGTATCTATGAGAAAGGTATATAGTGTGACCCCTCCTTCCATCCTGTATCTCTGAGAAAGGTATATAGTGTGACCCCTACTTCCATCCTGTATCTCTGAGAAAGGTATATAGTTTGACCCTCTCCTTCCATCCTGTATCTCTGAGAAAGATATACAGTATGACCCTTACTTCCGTCCTGTATCCCTGAGAAAGATATATAGTGTGACCCCCTACTTCCGTCCTGTATCTCTGAGAAAGGTATATAGTGTGACCCCTCCTTCCATCCTGTATCTCTGAGAAAGATATATAGTGTGACCCCTCCTTCCATCCTGTATCCCTGAGAAAGGTATATAGTGTGACCTCTCCTTCCGTCCTGTATCCCTGAGAAAGGTATATAGTGTGACCCTCTCCTTCCATCCTGTATCTATGAGAAAGGTATATAGTGTGACCATCTCCTTCCATCCTGTATCTCTGAGATAGGTATATAGTGTGACCCTCTCCTTCCGTCCTGTATCTCTGAGAAAGGTATATAGTGTGACCCCTCCTTCCATCCTGTATCCCTGAGAAAGGTATATAGAGTGACCCCTACTTCCGTCCTGTATCCCTGAGAAAGGTATATAGTGTGACCCCCTACTTCCGTCCTGTATCTCTGAGAAAGGTATATAGTGTGACCCTCTCCTTCCGTCCTGTATCTCTGAGAAAGGTATATAGTGTGACCCCTCCTTCCATCCTGTATCCCTGAGAAAGGTATATAGTGTGACCTCTCCTTCCGTCCTGTATCCCTGAGAAAGGTATATAGTGTGACCCTCTCCTTCCATCCTGTATCTATGAGAAAGGTATATAGTGTGACCATCTCCTTCCATCCTGTATCTCTGAGAAAGGTATATAGTGTGACCCTCTCCTTCCGTCCTGTATCTCTGAGAAAGGTATATAGTGTGACCCCTCCTTCCATCCTGTATCCCTGAGAAAGGTATATAGTGTGACCCCTACTTCCGTCCTGTATCCCTGAGAAAGGTATATAGTGTGACCCCTCCTTCCATCCTGCATCACTGAGAAAGGTAAATAGTGTGACCCCCTCCTTCCATCCTGCATCACTGAGAAAGGTATATAGTGTGACCCCTACTTCCGTCCTGTATCTCTGAGAAAGATATACAGTATGACCCTTACTTCCGTCCTGTATCTCTGAGAAAGGTATATAGTGTGACCCCCTACTTCCGTCCTGTATCTCTGAGAAAGGTATATAGGGCCTGATTCAGACCCACTCGCGAGCGGCTGTCCGCTCGCAAGTGGGTCGATGGTCTGCACTGAGCATGCGCACGACGGAGGGAGCTCCGTCGTGCGCATGCGCCAGACACGACGAGTGAAGGACTTTCCTTCGCTCGTTGTGTCCGATCAAAGGGGGCGTGCTGTCAATGTTGATTGACAGCACGCCCCCTTTGGTGGGCGTGCTGGGGGCGTGCCTCCCTGACGGCGGCATTCCCACGGGAACGCCTCCCGTCAGAAGCCGGCCCACTGACATCACTAGTGATGTCAGTGGGAGTGATTTTGGCTCTGATAGAGCCAAAATCACTCCAGAGCTTGCGGTTGAAAACCTCAACCGCAGGCTCCGGCTCGCAATTTCGATGGTCACGACCATCGCGGCCATCAAAATGCACGCTCGTATAGCCTGTGGGTGGTGACCCACAGCTATATCAGCGTCCAGGAGGACGCTCCATGAAAATGGAGCCCGGCCCTCATGCAGAGCGTGCGCTCTGCTCAGAGCGTACGGCTCTGAATGAGGGCCATAGTGTGACCCCTCCTTCCATCCTGTATCTCTGAGAAAGATATACAGTATGACCCTTACTTCCGTCCTGTATCCCTGAGAAAGGTATATAGTGTGACCCCCTACTTCCGTCCTGTATCTCTGAGAAAGGTATATAGTGTGACCCCTCCTTCCATCCTGTATTCCTGAGAAAGGTATATAGTGTGACCCTTGCTTCCATCCTGTATCTCTGAGAAAGATATATAGTGTGACCCCTCCTTCCATCCTGTATCCCTGAGAAAGGTATATAGTGTGACCCTCTCCTACTGTCCTGTATCCCTGAGAAAGGTATATAGTGTGACCCTCTCCTTCCATCCTGTATCTATGAGAAAGGTATATAGTGTGACCATCTCCTTCCATCCTGTATCTCTGAGAAAGGTATATAGTGTGACCCTCTCCTTCCGTCCTGTATCTCTGAGAAAGGTATATAGTGTGACCCCTCCTTCCATCCTGTATCCCTGAGAAAGGTATATAGTGTGACCCTCTCCTTCCGTCCTGTATCCCTGAGAAAGGTATATAGTGTGACCCCCTACTTCCGTCCTGTATCTCTGAGAAAGGTATATAGTGTGACCCTCTCCTTCCGTCCTGTATCTCTGAGAAAGGTATATAGTGTGACCCCTCCTTCCATCCTGTATCCCTGAGAAAGGTATATAGTGTGACCCCCTACTTCCGTCCTGTATCTCTGAGAAAGGTATATAGTGTGAATCCTCCTTCCATCCTGTATCTCTGAGAAAGATATACAGTATGACCCTTACTTCCGTCCTGTATCCCTGAGAAAGGTATATAGTGTGACCCCCTACTTCCGTCCTGTATCTCTGAGAAAGGTATATAGTGTGACCCCTCCTTCCATCCTGTATTCCTGAGAAAGGTATATAGTGTGACCCTTGCTTCCATCCTGTATCTCTGAGAAAGATATATAGTGTGACCCCTCCTTCCATCCTGTATCCCTGAGAAAGGTATATAGTGTGACCCTCTCCTTCCGTCCTGTATCTCTGAGAAAGGTATATAGTGTGACCCCTCCTTCCATCCTGTATCCCTGAGAAAGGTATATAGTGTGACCCCTACTTCCGTCCTGTATCCCTGAGAAAGGTATATAGTGTGACCCCCTACTTCCGTCCTGTATCTCTGAGAAAGGTATATAGTGTGACCCTCTCCTTCCGTCCTGTATCTCTGAGAAAGGTATATAGTGTGACCCCTCCTTCCATCCTGTATCCCTGAGAAAGGTATATAGTGTGACCTCTCCTTCCGTCCTGTATCCCTGAGAAAGGTATAAAGTGTGACCCTCTCCTTCCATCCTGTATCTATGAGAAAGGTATATAGTGTGACCATCTCCTTCCATTCTGTATCTCTGAGAAAGGTATATAGTGTGACCCTCTCCTTCCGTCCTGTATCTCTGAGAAATGTATATAGTGTGACCCCTCCTTCCATCCTGTATCCCTGAGAAAGGTATATAGTGTGACCCCTACTTCCGTCCTTTATCCCTGAGAAAGGTATATAGTGTGACCCCTCCTTCCATCCTGCATCACTGAGAAAGGTATATAGTGTGACCCCTACTTCTGTCCTGTATCTCTGAGAAAGATATACAGTATGACCCTTACTTCCGTCCTGTATCCCTGAGAAAGGTATATAGTGTGACCCCCTACTTCCGTCCTGTATCTCTGAGAAAGGTATATAGTGTGACCCCTCCTTCCATCCTGTATCTCTGAGAAAGATATACAGTATGACCCTTACTTCCATCCTGTATCCCTGAGAAAGGTATATAGTGTGACCCCCTACTTCCGTCCTGTATCTCTGAGAAAGGTATATAGTGTGACCCCTCCTTCCATCCTGTATCTCTGAGAAAGATACATAGTGTGACCCCTCCTTCCATCCTGTATCCCTGAGAAAGGTATATAGTGTGACCTCTCCTTCCGTCCTGTATCCCTGAGAAAGGTTTATAGTGTGACCCTCTCCTTCCATCCTGTATCTATGAGAAAGGTATATACTGTGACCATCTCCTTCCATCCTGTATCTCTGAGAAAGGTATATAGTGTGACCCTCTCCTTCCGTCCTGTATCTCTGAGAAAGGTATATAGTGTGACCCCTCCTTCCATCCTGTATCTCTGAGAAAGGTATATAGTGTGACCACTCCTTCCATCCTGTATCCCTGAGAAAGGTATATAGTGTGACCTCTCCTTCCGTCCTGTATCCCTGAGAAAGGTATATAGTGTGACCCTCTCCTTCCATCCTGTATCTATGAGAAAGGTATATAGTGTGACCCTCTCCTTCCATCCTGTATCTCTGAGAAAGGTATATAGTGTGACCCTCTCCTTCCGTCCTGTATCTCTGAGAAAGGTATATAGTGTGACCCCTCCTTCCATCCTGTATCCCTGAGAAAGGTATATAGTGTGACCCTCTCCTTCCGTCCTGTATCCCTGAGAAAGGTATATAGTGTGACCCCCTACTTCCGTCCTGTATCTCTGAGAAAGGTATATAGTGTGACCCTCTCCTTCCGTCCTGTATCTCTGGGAAAGGTATATAGTGTGACCCCTCCTTCCATCCTGTATCCCTGAGAAAGGTATATAGTGTGACCTTTCCTTCCGTCCTGTATCCCTGAGAAAGGTATATAGTGTGACCCTCTCCTTCCATCCTGTATCTATGAGAAAGGTATATAGTGTGACCATTTCCTTCCATCCTGTATCTCTGAGAAAGGTATACAGTGTGACCCTCTCCTTCCGTCCTGTATCTCTGAGAAAGGTATATAGTGTGACCCCCTCCTTCCATCCTGTATCCCTGAGAAAGGTATATAGTGTGACCCCTACTTCCGTCCTGTATCGCTGAGAAAGGTATATAGTGTGACCCCTCCTTCCATCCTGCATCACTGTGAAAGGTATATAGTGTGACCCCTACTTCTGTCCCGTGTCTCTGAGAAAGATATACAGTATGACCCTTACTTCCGTCCTGTATCCCTGAGAAAGGTATATAGTGTGACCCCCTACTTCCGTCCTGCATCACTGAGAAAGGTATATAGTGTGACCCCTACTTCTGTCCTGTATCTCTGAGAAAGATATACAGTATGACCCATACTTCCGTCCTGTATCCCTGAGAAAGGTATATAGTGTGACCCCCCTACTTCCGTCCTGTATCTCTGAGAAAGGTATATAGTGTGACCCCTCCTTCCATCCTGTATCTCTGAGAAAGATATACAGTATGACCCTAACTTCCGTCCTGTATCCCTGAGAAAGGTATATAGTGTGACCCCCTACTTCCGTCCTGTATCTCTGAGAAAGGTATATAGTGTGACCCCTCCTTCCATCCTGTATCTCTGAGAAAGATATATAGTGTGACCCCTCCTTCCATCCTGTATCCCTGAGAAAGGTATATAGTGTGACCTCTCCTTCCGTCCTGTATCCCTGAGAAAGGTATATAGTGTGACCCTCTCCTTCCATCCTGTATCTATGAGAAAGGTATATAGTGTGACCATCTCCTTCCATCCTGTATCTCTGAGATAGGTATATAGTGTGACCCTCTCCTTCCGTCCTGTATCTCTGAGAAAGGTATATGGTGTGACCCCTCCTTCCATCCTGTATCCCTGAGAAAGGTATATAGAGTGACCCCTACTTCCGTCCTGTATCCCTGAGAAAGGTATATAGTGTGACCCCCTACTTCCGTCCTGTATCTCTGAGAAAGGTATATAGTGTGACCCTCTCCTTCCGTCCTGTATCTCTGAGAAAGGTATATAGTGTGACCCCTCCTTCCATCCTGTATCCCTGAGAAAGGTATATAGTGTGACCTCTCCTTCCGTCCTGTATCCCTGAGAAAGGTATATAGTGTGACCCTCTCCTTCCATCCTGTATCTATGAGAAAGGTATATAGTGTGACCATCTCCTTCCATCCTGTATCTCTGAGAAAGGTATATAGTGTGACCCTCTCCTTCCGTCCTGTATCACTGAGAAAGGTATATAGTGTGACCCCTCCTTCCATCCTGTATCCCTGAGAAAGGTATATAGTGTGACCCCTACTTCCGTCCTGTATCCCTGAGAAAGGTATATAGTGTGACCCCTACTTCCGTCCTGTATCCCTGAGAAAGGTATATAGTGTGACCCCTCCTTCCATCCTGTATCCCTGAGAAAGGTATATAGTGTGACCCTTACTTCCGTCCTGTATCCCTGAGAAAGGTATATAGTGTGACCCCTCCTTCCATCCTGCATCACTGAGAAAGGTAAATAGTGTGACCCCTACTTCTGTCCTGTATCTCTGAGAAAGATATACAGTATGACCCTTACTTCCGTCCTGTATCCCTGAGAAAGGTATATAGTGTGACCCCCTACTTCCGTCCTGTATCTCTGAGAAAGGTATATAGTGTGACCCCTCCTTCCATCCTGTATCTCTGAGAAAGATATACAGTATCACCCTTACTTCCATCCTGTATCCCTGAGAAAGGTATATAGTGTGACCCTCTACTTCCGTCCTGTATCTCTGAGAAAGGTATATAGTGTGACCCCTCCTTCCATCCTGTATCTCTGAGAAAGATATATAGTGTGACCCCTCCTTCCATCCTGTATCCCTGAGAAAGGTATATAGTGTGACCTCTCCTTCCGTCCTGTATCCCTGAGAAAGGTATATAGTGTGACCCTCTCCTTCCATCCTGTATCTATGAGAAAGGTATATACTGTGACCATCTCCTTCCATCCTGTTTCTCTGAGAAAGGTATATAGTGTGACCCTCTCCTTCCGTCCTGTATCTCTGAGAAAGGTATATAGTGTGACCCCTCCTTCCATCCTGTATCCCTGAGAAAGGTATATAGTGTGACCCCTACTACCGTCCTGTATCCCTGAGAAAGGTATATAGTGTGACCCTCTCTTTCCATCCTGTATCTCTGAGAAAGGTATATAGTGTGACCCCTACTTCTGTCCTGTATCTCTGAGAAAGATATACAGTATGACCCCTACTTCCGTCCTGTATCCCTGAGAAAGGTATATAGTGTGACCTCTCCTTCCGTCCTCTATCCCTGAGAAAGGTATATAGTGTGACCTCTCCTTCCATCCTGTATCCCTGAGAAAGGTATATAGTGTGACCCCTCCTTTCGTCCTGTATCCCTGAGAAAGGTATATAGTGTGACCCCTCCTTCCGTCCTGTATCTCTGAGAAAGGTATATAGTGTGACCGTCTCCTTCCGTCCAGTATCTCTGAGAAAGGTATATAGTGTGACCCCTCCTTCCGCCCTGTATCTCTGAGAAAGGTATATAGTGTGACCCCTCCTTCCGCCCTGTATCTCTGAGAAAGGTATATAGTGTGACCCCTCCTTCCGCCCTGTATCTCTGAGAAAGGTATATAGTGTGACCCCTCCTTCCATCCTGTATCTCTGAGAAAGGTATATAGTGTGACCCCTCCTTCCGCCCTGTATCTCTGAGAAAGGTATATAGTGTGACCCTCTTCTTCCATCCTGTATCTCTGAGAAATGTATATAGTGTGACCCTCTCCTTCCATCCTGTATCCCTGAGAAAGGTATATAGTGTGACCCCTCCTTCCATCCTGTATCTCTGAGAAAGGTATATAGTGTGACCCTCTCCTTCCATCCTGTATCTCTGAGAAAGGTATATAGTGTGACCCCTACTTCCGTCCTGTATCTCTGAGAAAGGTATATAGTGTGACCCTCTCCTTCCATCCTGTATCGCTGAGAAAGGTATAAAGTGTGACCCCTCCTTCCATCCTGTATCTCTGAGAAAGGTATATAGTGTGACCCTCTCCTTCCATCCTGTATATCTGAGAAAGGTATATAGTGTGACCCCTACTTCCGTCCTGTATCTATGAGAAAGGTATATAGTGTGACCCCTCCTTCCATCCTGTATCTCTGAGAAAGGTATATAGTGTGACCCCTACTTCCATCCTGTATCTCTGAGAAAGGTATATAGTTTGACCCTCTCCTTCCATCCTGTATCTCTGAGAAAGATATACAGTATGACCCTTACTTCCGTCCTGTATCCCTGAGAAAGATATATAGTGTGACCCCCTACTTCCGTCCTGTATCTCTGAGAAAGGTATATAGTGTGACCCCTCCTTCCATCCTGTATCTCTGAGAAAGGTATATAGTGTGACCCTCTCCTTCCATCCTGTATCTCTGAGAAAGGTATATAGTGTGACCCCTACTTCCGTCCTGTATCTCTGAGAAAGGTATATAGTGTGACCCTCTCCTTCCATCCTGTATCGCTGAGAAAGGTATATAGTGTGACCTCTCCTTCCGTCCTGTATCTCTGAGAAAGGTATATAGTGTGACCCTCTCCTTCCATCCTGTATCGCTGAGAAAGGTATATAGTGTGACCTCTCCTTCCATCCTGTATCTCTGAGAAAGGTATATAGTGTGACCCCTCCTTCCGTCCTGTATCTCTGAGAAAGGTATATAGTGTGACCCCTACTTCCGTCCTGTATCTATGAGAAAGGTATATAGTGTGACCCTCTCCTTCCATCCTGTATCTGAGAAAGGTATATAGTGTGACCCCTACTACCGTCCTGTATCTCTGAGAAAGGTATATAGTGTGACCCCTCCTTCCATCCTGTATCTATGAGAAAGGTATATAGTGTGACCCTCTCCTTCCATCCTGTATCTCTGAGAAAGGTATATAGTGTGACCCCTCCTTCTGTCCTGTATCTCTGAGAAAGGTATATAGTGTGACCCCTACTTCTGTCCTGTATCTATGAGAAAGGTATATAGTGTGACCCCTACTTCTGTCCTGTATCTCTGAGAAAGGTATATAGTGTGACCCCTACTTCCGTCCTGTATCTATGAGAAAGGTATATAGTGTGACCCCTCCTTCCATCCTGTATCTCTGAGAAAGGTATATAGTGTGACCCCTACTTCCATCCTGTATCTCTGAGAAAGGTATATAGTTTGACCCTCTCCTTCCATCCTGTATCTCTGAGAAAGATATACAGTATGACCCTTACTTCCGTCCTGTATCCCTGAGAAAGATATATAGTGTGACCCCCTACTTCCGTCCTGTATCTCTGAGAAAGGTATATAGTGTGACCCCTCCTTCCATCCTGTATCTCTGAGAAAGGTATATAGTGTGACCCTCTCCTTCCATCCTGTATCTCTGAGAAAGGTATATAGTGTGACCCCTACTTCCGTCCTGTATCTCTGAGAAAGGTATATAGTGTGACCCTCTCCTTCCATCCTGTATCGCTGAGAAAGGTATATAGTGTGACCTCTCCTTCCGTCCTGTATCTCTGAGAAAGGTATATAGTGTGACCCTCTCCTTCCATCCTGTATCGCTGAGAAAGGTATATAGTGTGACCTCTCCTTCCATCCTGTATCTCTGAGAAAGGTATATAGTGTGACCCCTCCTTCCGTCCTGTATCTCTGAGAAAGGTATATAGTGTGACCCCTACTTCCGTCCTGTATCTATGAGAAAGGTATATAGTGTGACCCTCTCCTTCCATCCTGTATCTGAGAAAGGTATATAGTGTGACCCCTACTACCGTCCTGTATCTCTGAGAAAGGTATATAGTGTGACCCCTCCTTCCATCCTGTATCTATGAGAAAGGTATATAGTGTGACCCTCTCCTTCCATCCTGTATCTCTGAGAAAGGTATATAGTGTGACCCCTCCTTCTGTCCTGTATCTCTGAGAAAGGTATATAGTGTGACCCCTACTTCTGTCCTGTATCTATGAGAAAGGTATATAGTGTGACCCCTACTTCTGTCCTGTATCTCTGAGAAAGGTATATAGTGTGACCCTCTCCTTCCGTCCTGTATCTCTGAGAAAGGTATATAGTGTGACCTTCTCCTTCCGTCCTGTATCTCTGAGAAAGGTATATAGTGTGACCCTCTCCTTCCGTCCTGTATCTCTGAGAAAGGTATATAGTGGGACCTCTAGTTCCGTCCTGTATCCCTGAGAAAGATATATAGTGTGACCCTCTCCTTCCATCCTGTATCTCTGAGAAAGGTATATAGTGTGACCCCTCCTTCTGTCCTGTATCTCTGAGAAAGGTATATAGTGTGACCCCTACTTCTGTCCTGTATCTATGAGAAAGGTATATAGTGTGACCCCTACTTCTGTCCTGTATCTCTGAGAAAGGTATATAGTGTGACCCTCTCCTTCCGTCCTGTATCTCTGAGAAAGGTATATAGTGTGACCTTCTCCTTCCGTCCTGTATCTCTGAGAAAGGTATATAGTGTGACCCTCTCCTTCCGTCCTGTATCTCTGAGAAAGGTATATAGTGTGAACCCTCCTTCCATCCTGTATCCCTGAGAAAGGTACATAGTGTGACCTCTACTTCCGTCCTGTATCCCTGATAAAGGTATATAGTGTGACCCTCTCCTTCCATCCTGTATCTCTGAGAAAGGTATATAGTGTTACCTCTCCTTCCGTCCTGTATCTCTGAGAAAGGTATATAGTGGGACCTCTAGTTCCGTCCTGTATCCCTGAGAAAGATATATAGTGTGACCCTCTCCTTCCATCCTGTATCTCTGAGAAAGGTATATAGTGTGACCCTCTCCTTCCATCCGGTATCTCTGATAAAGATATACAGTATGACCCTTACTTCCGTCCTGTATCCCTGAGAAAGATATATAGTGTGACCCCCTACGTCAGTCCTGTATCTCTGAGAAAGGTATATAGTGTGACCCCTCCTTCCATCCTGTATCCCTGAGAAAGGTATATAGAGTGACCGTCTCCTTCCGTCCTGTATCTCTGAGAAAGGTATATAGTGTGACCTTCTCCTTCCGTCCTGTATCTCTGAGAAAGGTATATAGTGTGACCCTCTCCTTCCGTCCTGTATCTCTGAGAAAGGTATATAGTGTGAACCCTCCTTCCATCCTGTATCCCTGAGAAAGGTATATAGTGTGACCTCTACTTCCGTCCTGTATCCCTGAGAAAGGTATATAGTGTGACCCTCTCCTTCCATCCGGTATCTCTGAGAAAGGTATATAGTGTTACCTCTCCTTCCGTCCTGTATCTCTGAGAAAGGTATATAGTGGGACCTCTAGTTCCGTCCTGTATCCCTGAGAAAGATATATAGTGTGACCCTCTCCTTCCATCCTGTATCTCTGAGAAAGGTATATAGTGTGACCCTCTCCTTCCATCCGGTATCTCTGATAAAGATATACAGTATGACCCTTACTTCCGTCCTGTATCCCTGAGAAAGATATATAGTGTGACCCCCTACGTCAGTCCTGTATCTCTGAGAAAGGTATATAGTGTGACCCCTCCTTCCATCCTGTATCCCTGAGAAAGGTATATAGAGTGACCGTCTCCTTCCGTCCTGTATCTCTGAGAAAGGTATATAGTGTGACCTTCTCCTTCCGTCCTGTATCTCTGAGAAAGGTATATAGTGTGACCTCTACTTCCGTCCTGTATCCCTGAGAAAGGTATATAGTGTGACCCTCTCCTTCCATCCGGTATCTCTGAGAAAGGTATACAGTATGACCCTTCCGTCCTGTATCCCTGAGAAAGATATATAGTGTGAACCCTCCTTCCGCCCTGTATCTCTGAGAAAGGTATATAGTGTGACCCCTACTACCGTCCTGTATCTCTGAGAAAGGTATATAGTGTTGTGATACCCCAGAAATAGCATGTCTCCTTAAGTTGTACATATTAATTGTTTAAGTGATCCTGTTTAAAAAAATAATAATAATTTACACAGTAAATGCTATTAAAATGTGCTTTATTCATTATGGTTAACATGAAGTAAGTGCACAAAGTTCAACCCCGGACACTATGAAGTTTAATTGTCCCCAGTATATATATATATATATATATATATATATATATATATATATATATATATATATATAAAACAGCTTTATTGGCAGTGGCTGTAAGAGGGTGGAAAGTTCTGGTAATACACGCGCCAGCTGCACAGCATCTCATGACCCCCAGAGGAGAGCCTTGCACGAGCCTGCAGGGAGCTGGTTAACGGCAGAGGGGACTCGCGCTGATTGCGCAGTTGAGTAGAGTAGGGGACTGAAGCGGGTGTGGATCCCGCTGGACTCACCGGAGCTGAGAAACAGAAGTATCCGGCAGCTCAGCTGACTGCACAGGGTGTGTATCGGAAGCACTGCAGACAGCTTCCGGTCAGCAGGGAACAGTGAGAGCTCGGCAAGGAGGAGACTGAGCTGTGCAGAGAGAAAGGAGGCGTGACTGAGGCGGAGCTGGGGAGAGTGACAGGCAGCTACAGTCGGAGCTGTCAGGGGAGGACGAGACCTGAACAGCTGGAAAGGTCAGAGGCTGGATGGGGCTCAGAGACAGAGATCGGTAAGAGAGAGCTGTCACACTCCTGCACACAGACATTCTTCCAGGCGTTCTCTGCATCACAGAAAGGGAAAGTAAGTCTGTTCAAGCCCTCAACACTGTTTGCAGAGTAGATAAGATACTGCTGCACTTTTCACCGCAGAATCTGACCTTCATTAGGAAGCCTACTGTAAAATTCTTTGTCACTGACACATAACAGACTGATTAGTTACCGGCATCCAAGGGAAAGATTAATGGACTTAGGAATTGCAAGACATTAACCCCTTCAGGCACAGTAACTCACTGAACTTAATTGTGCAGTCCAGAACCTAAAAGCAAAAGGAAAGCTCCTGCCAGGGTTTAGATTTACTATCATATAGTCAGGACAAGAAGATGTGCAAACAGTGAATCTGACACTGAGTGAAAGTATTAATTATAAAGGAGTAAGATGATCTAGTACGGAGTCGTCTCACTAAAACTAAACTCCTTCACTACTGTACTGAGTGATTGGAGAACAGTTACAACAACTCCCAGTGCAGGATACATTGATGCAAACAGCAAGACTAGCTACCAATAGAACATTTGTATTGTTGCCACTTAGACACTCCATAGAAAACAGTCTCCAGGTTTGCTAGTGCAGTTGAGTACAAAATATCCCAGCAGATTGGCAGCATATCTCAGAAAAGTCTCGCAGAGAGGATTATCGTGAGAATTCATAGTGCAAGTGATATTAAACTAGAACGGTTTAAACAAAAGGATCCTAAGATTCTGAATTAATAGTGTACACTATAATAAAACTCGCAAACTCTCACTTCAGATCCCGGGCGACAAATAAGTGCACTTCAACGTAGAAAACTACAGCGCTGAACTGTGAATCGCTGAAATTGTTTGTGTTTGAACTAATTGTACAGAAAGGGAAAAGATAGATAAGTTAGGATTTATAGAACCGTTATATATACATAGTTAGCATGGAACAGAGTAATAAATGTATTGCAGTTTATGTTTGGTAAAAACTATTTTTGCCTAGTTATATTTAAACTACCCGTGATATACTCACCTTGTCAAAGTTTGCAGGTTCCTAGTTTTGATCCAGAGATGATCGACGAGATCCTGTAAAATAAAAATCACCGTGTGGTTTCGAGCGTTATTCATCTCTTTGTAATGTATTGTTTATAATCTGTAAACTGTAATGGATTGTTTATAATCTGTAAACTGTACTGTATTGTTTATAACTTGTGAATACCAACAGTTTTAAGGCTGTGTACCGTCCTACATTAAAGCTTTACGAAAGAAGACCTAGAAAGTATTAATTGGTATCAATCAACTCTATACCAACATTATCTTAAGTATTAAGTTAGGATTATTACAGTGTGACCCCTCCTTCCGTCCTGTATCTATGAGAAAGGTATATAGTGTGACCCTCTCCTTCCATCATGTATCTCTGAGAAAGGTATATAGTGTGACCCCTCCTTCTGTCCAGTATCTCTGAGAAAGGTATATAGTGTGACCCCTACTTCTGTCCTGTATCTATGAGAAAGGTATATAGTGTGACCCCTACTTCTGTCCTGTATCTCTGAGAAAGGTATATAGTGTGGCCCTCTCCTTCCGTCCTGTATCTCTGAGAAAGGTATATAGTGTGACCTTCTCCTTCCGTCCTGTATCTCTGAGAAAGGTATATAGTGTGACCCTCTCCTTCCGTCCTGTATCTCTGAGAAAGGTATATAGTGTGAACCCTCCTTCCATCCTGTATCCCTGAGAAAGGTACATAGTGTGACCTCTACTTCCGTCCTGTATCCCTGAGAAAGGTATATAGTGTGACCCTCTCCTTCCATCCTGTATCTCTGAGAAAGGTATATAGTGTTACCTCTCCTTCCGTCCTGTATCTCTGAGAAAGGTATATAGTGGGACCTCTAGTTCCGTCCTGTATCCCTGAGAAAGGTATATAGTGTGACCCTCTCCTTCCATCCTGTATCTCTGAGAAAGGTATATAGTGTGACCCTCTCCTTCCATCCGGTATCTCTGAGAAAGATATACAGTATGACCCTTACTTCCGTCCTGTATCCCTGAGAAAGATATATAGTGTGACCCCTAAGTGCATCCTGTATCTCTGAGAAAGGTATATAGTGTGACCCCTCCTTCCATCCTGCATCTCTGAGAAAGGTATATAGTGTGACCCTCTCCTTCCGTCCTGTATCTCTGAGAAAGGTATATAGTGTGACCTTCTCCTTCCGTCCTGTATCTCTGAGAAAGGTATATAGTGTGACCCTCTCCTTCCGTCCTGTATCTCTGAGAAAGGTATATAGTGTGAACCCTCCTTTCATCCTGTATCCCTGAGAAAGGTACATAGTGTGACCTCTACTTCCGTCCTGTATCCCTGAGAAAGGTATATAGTGTGACCCTCTCCTTCCATCCTGTATCTCTGAGAAAGGTATATAGTGTGACCCTCTCCTTCCATCCTGTATCTCTGAGAAAGATATACAGTATGACCCTTACTTCCGTCCTGTATCCCTGAGAAAGATATATAGTGTGAACCCTCCTTCCGTCCTGTATCTCTGAGAAAGGTATATAGTGTGACCCTTTCCTTCCGTCCTGTATCTCTGAGAAAGGTATATAGTGTGACCCTCTCCTTCCATCCTGTATCCCTGAGAAAGGTATATAGTGTGACCCTCTCCTTCCGTCCTGTATCTCTGAGAAAGGTATATAGTGTGACCTCTCCTTCCGTCCTGTATCTCTGAGAAAGGTATATAGTGTGACCCTCTCCTTCCATCCTGTATCTCTGAGAAAGGTATATAGTGTGACCCCTACTTCCGTCCTGTATCTCTGAGAAAGGTATATAGTGTGACCCTCTCCTTCCATCCTGTATCTCTGAGAAAGGTATATAGTGTGACCTCTCCTTCCGTCCTGTATCTCTGAGAAAGGTATATAGTGTGACCCTCTCCTTCCATCCTGTATCTCTGAGAAAGGTATATAGTGTGACCCCTACTTCCGTCCTGTATCTCTGAGAAAGGTATATAGTGTGACCCCTCCTTCCGTCCTGTATCTATGAGAAAGGTATATAGTGTGACCCTCTCCTTCCATCCTGTATCTCTGAGAAAGGTATATAGTGTGACCCCTCCTACTGTCCTGTATCTCTGAGAAAGGTATATAGTGTGACCCCTACTTCTGTCCTGTATCTCTGAGAAAGATATATAGTGTGACCCTCTCCTTCCATCCTGTATCTCTGAGAAAGATATACAGTATGACCCTTACTTCCGTCCTGTATCCCTGAGAAAGATATATAGTGTGACCCCCTACGTCCGTCCTGTATCTCTGAGAAAGGTATATAGTGTGACCCCTCCTTCCATCCTGTATCTCTGAGAAAGGTATATAGTGTGACTTCGCCTTCTGTCCTGTATCTCTGAGAAAGGTATATAGTGTGACCCCTACTTCTGTCCTGTATCTATGAGAAAGGTATATAGTGTGACCCCTACTTCTGTCCTGTATCTCTGAGAAAGGTATATAGTGTGACCCTCTCCTTCCATCCAGTATCTCTGAGAAAGGTATATAGTGTGACCCTCTCCTTCCATCCAGTATCTCTGAGAAAGGTATATAGTGTGACTCCTCCTTCTGTCCTGTATCTCTGAGAAAGGTATATAGTGTGACCCCTACTTCTGTCCTGTATCTATGAGAAAGGTATATAGTGTGACCCCTACTTCTGTCCTGTATCTCTGAGAAAGGTATATAGTGTGACCCTCTCCTTCCATCCAGTATCTCTGAGAAAGGTATATAGTGTGACACCTACTTCCATCCTGTATCTCTGAGAAAGATATATAGTGTGACCCCTCCTTCCGTCCTGTATCTATGAGAAAGGTATATAGTATGACCCTCTCCTTCCATCCTGTATCTCTGAGAAAGGTATATAGTGTGACCCCTACTTCTGTCCTGTATCTCTGAGAAAGGTATATAGTGTGACTCCTCCTTCTGTCCTGTATCTCTGAGAAAGGTATATAGTGTGACCCCTACTTCTGTCCTGTATCTCTGAGAAAGGTATATAGTGTGACCCCTCTTTCCATCCTGTATCTCTGAGAAAGGTATATAGTGTGACCCTCTCCTTCCATCCTGTATCTCAGAGAAAGGTATATAGTGTGACCCTCTCCTTCCGTCCTGTATCTCTGAGAAAGGTATATAGTGTGACCCCTCCTTCTGTCCTGTATCTCTGAGAAAGGTATATAGTGTGACCCCTACTTCTGTCCTGTATCTATGAGAAAGGTATATAGTGTGACCCCTCCTTCCGCCCTGTATCTCTGAGAAAGGTATATAGTGTGACCCTCTCCTTCCATCCTGTATCCCTGAGAAAGGTATATAGTGTGACCCCTCCTTCCATCCTGTATCCCTGAGAAAGGTATATAGTGTGACCTTCTCCTTCCGTCCTGTATCTCTGAGAAAGGTATATAGTGTGACCCTCTCCTTCCGTCCTGTATCTCTGAGAAAGGTATATAGTGGGACCTCTAGTTCCGTCCTGTATCCCTGAGAAAGATATATAGTGTGACCCTCTCCTTCCATCCTGTATCTCTGAGAAAGGTATATAGTGTGACCCCTCCTTCTGTCCTGTATCTCTGAGAAAGGTATATAGTGTGACCCCTACTTCTGTCCTGTATCTATGAGAAAGGTATATAGTGTGACCCCTACTTCTGTCCTGTATCTCTGAGAAAGGTATATAGTGTGACCCTCTCCTTCCGTCCTGTATCTCTGAGAAAGGTATATAGTGTGACCTTCTCCTTCCGTCCTGTATCTCTGAGAAAGGTATATAGTGTGACCCTCTCCTTCCGTCCTGTATCTCTGAGAAAGGTATATAGTGTGAACCCTCCTTCCATCCTGTATCCCTGAGAAAGGTACATAGTGTGACCTCTACTTCCGTCCTGTATCCCTGATAAAGGTATATAGTGTGACCCTCTCCTTCCATCCTGTATCTCTGAGAAAGGTATATAGTGTTACCTCTCCTTCCGTCCTGTATCTCTGAGAAAGGTATATAGTGGGACCTCTAGTTCCGTCCTGTATCCCTGAGAAAGATATATAGTGTGACCCTCTCCTTCCATCCTGTATCTCTGAGAAAGGTATATAGTGTGACCCTCTCCTTCCATCCGGTATCTCTGATAAAGATATACAGTATGACCCTTACTTCCGTCCTGTATCCCTGAGAAAGATATATAGTGTGACCCCCTACGTCAGTCCTGTATCTCTGAGAAAGGTATATAGTGTGACCCCTCCTTCCATCCTGTATCCCTGAGAAAGGTATATAGAGTGACCGTCTCCTTCCGTCCTGTATCTCTGAGAAAGGTATATAGTGTGACCTTCTCCTTCCGTCCTGTATCTCTGAGAAAGGTATATAGTGTGACCCTCTCCTTCCGTCCTGTATCTCTGAGAAAGGTATATAGTGTGAACCCTCCTTCCATCCTGTATCCCTGAGAAAGGTATATAGTGTGACCTCTACTTCCGTCCTGTATCCCTGAGAAAGGTATATAGTGTGACCCTCTCCTTCCATCCGGTATCTCTGAGAAAGGTATATAGTGTTACCTCTCCTTCCGTCCTGTATCTCTGAGAAAGGTATATAGTGGGACCTCTAGTTCCGTCCTGTATCCCTGAGAAAGATATATAGTGTGACCCTCTCCTTCCATCCTGTATCTCTGAGAAAGGTATATAGTGTGACCCTCTCCTTCCATCCGGTATCTCTGATAAAGATATACAGTATGACCCTTACTTCCGTCCTGTATCCCTGAGAAAGATATATAGTGTGACCCCCTACGTCAGTCCTGTATCTCTGAGAAAGGTATATAGTGTGACCCCTCCTTCCATCCTGTATCCCTGAGAAAGGTATATAGAGTGACCGTCTCCTTCCGTCCTGTATCTCTGAGAAAGGTATATAGTGTGACCTTCTCCTTCCGTCCTGTATCTCTGAGAAAGGTATATAGTGTGACCTCTACTTCCGTCCTGTATCCCTGAGAAAGGTATATAGTGTGACCCTCTCCTTCCATCCGGTATCTCTGAGAAAGGTATACAGTATGACCCTTCCGTCCTGTATCCCTGAGAAAGATATATAGTGTGAACCCTCCTTCCGCCCTGTATCTCTGAGAAAGGTATATAGTGTGACCCCTACTACCGTCCTGTATCTCTGAGAAAGGTATATAGTGTTGTGATACCCCAGAAATAGCATGTCTCCTTAAGTTGTACATATTAATTGTTTAAGTGATCCTGTTTAAAAAAATAATAATAATTTACACAGTAAATGCTATTAAAATGTGCTTTATTCATTATGGTTAACATGAAGTAAGTGCACAAAGTTCAACCCCGGACACTATGAAGTTTAATTGTCCCCAGTATATATATATATATATATATATATATATATATATATATATATATATATATATATAAAACAGCTTTATTGGCAGTGGCTGTAAGAGGGTGGAAAGTTCTGGTAATACACGCGCCAGCTGCACAGCATCTCATGACCCCCAGAGGAGAGCCTTGCACGAGCCTGCAGGGAGCTGGTTAACGGCAGAGGGGACTCGCGCTGATTGCGCAGTTGAGTAGAGTAGGGGACTGAAGCGGGTGTGGATCCCGCTGGACTCACCGGAGCTGAGAAACAGAAGTATCCGGCAGCTCAGCTGACTGCACAGGGTGTGTATCGGAAGCACTGCAGACAGCTTCCGGTCAGCAGGGAACAGTGAGAGCTCGGCAAGGAGGAGACTGAGCTGTGCAGAGAGAAAGGAGGCGTGACTGAGGCGGAGCTGGGGAGAGTGACAGGCAGCTACAGTCGGAGCTGTCAGGGGAGGACGAGACCTGAACAGCTGGAAAGGTCAGAGGCTGGATGGGGCTCAGAGACAGAGATCGGTAAGAGAGAGCTGTCACACTCCTGCACACAGACATTCTTCCAGGCGTTCTCTGCATCACAGAAAGGGAAAGTAAGTCTGTTCAAGCCCTCAACACTGTTTGCAGAGTAGATAAGATACTGCTGCACTTTTCACCGCAGAATCTGACCTTCATTAGGAAGCCTACTGTAAAATTCTTTGTCACTGACACATAACAGACTGATTAGTTACCGGCATCCAAGGGAAAGATTAATGGACTTAGGAATTGCAAGACATTAACCCCTTCAGGCACAGTAACTCACTGAACTTAATTGTGCAGTCCAGAACCTAAAAGCAAAAGGAAAGCTCCTGCCAGGGTTTAGATTTACTATCATATAGTCAGGACAAGAAGATGTGCAAACAGTGAATCTGACACTGAGTGAAAGTATTAATTATAAAGGAGTAAGATGATCTAGTACGGAGTCGTCTCACTAAAACTAAACTCCTTCACTACTGTACTGAGTGATTGGAGAACAGTTACAACAACTCCCAGTGCAGGATACATTGATGCAAACAGCAAGACTAGCTACCAATAGAACATTTGTATTGTTGCCACTTAGACACTCCATAGAAAACAGTCTCCAGGTTTGCTAGTGCAGTTGAGTACAAAATATCCCAGCAGATTGGCAGCATATCTCAGAAAAGTCTCGCAGAGAGGATTATCGTGAGAATTCATAGTGCAAGTGATATTAAACTAGAACGGTTTAAACAAAAGGATCCTAAGATTCTGAATTAATAGTGTACACTATAATAAAACTCGCAAACTCTCACTTCAGATCCCGGGCGACAAATAAGTGCACTTCAACGTAGAAAACTACAGCGCTGAACTGTGAATCGCTGAAATTGTTTGTGTTTGAACTAATTGTACAGAAAGGGAAAAGATAGATAAGTTAGGATTTATAGAACCGTTATATATACATAGTTAGCATGGAACAGAGTAATAAATGTATTGCAGTTTATGTTTGGTAAAAACTATTTTTGCCTAGTTATATTTAAACTACCCGTGATATACTCACCTTGTCAAAGTTTGCAGGTTCCTAGTTTTGATCCAGAGATGATCGACGAGATCCTGTAAAATAAAAATCACCGTGTGGTTTCGAGCGTTATTCATCTCTTTGTAATGTATTGTTTATAATCTGTAAACTGTAATGGATTGTTTATAATCTGTAAACTGTACTGTATTGTTTATAACTTGTGAATACCAACAGTTTTAAGGCTGTGTACCGTCCTACATTAAAGCTTTACGAAAGAAGACCTAGAAAGTATTAATTGGTATCAATCAACTCTATACCAACATTATCTTAAGTATTAAGTTAGGATTATTACAGTGTGACCCCTCCTTCCGTCCTGTATCTATGAGAAAGGTATATAGTGTGACCCTCTCCTTCCATCATGTATCTCTGAGAAAGGTATATAGTGTGACCCCTCCTTCTGTCCAGTATCTCTGAGAAAGGTATATAGTGTGACCCCTACTTCTGTCCTGTATCTATGAGAAAGGTATATAGTGTGACCCCTACTTCTGTCCTGTATCTCTGAGAAAGGTATATAGTGTGGCCCTCTCCTTCCGTCCTGTATCTCTGAGAAAGGTATATAGTGTGACCTTCTCCTTCCGTCCTGTATCTCTGAGAAAGGTATATAGTGTGACCCTCTCCTTCCGTCCTGTATCTCTGAGAAAGGTATATAGTGTGAACCCTCCTTCCATCCTGTATCCCTGAGAAAGGTACATAGTGTGACCTCTACTTCCGTCCTGTATCCCTGAGAAAGGTATATAGTGTGACCCTCTCCTTCCATCCTGTATCTCTGAGAAAGGTATATAGTGTTACCTCTCCTTCCGTCCTGTATCTCTGAGAAAGGTATATAGTGGGACCTCTAGTTCCGTCCTGTATCCCTGAGAAAGGTATATAGTGTGACCCTCTCCTTCCATCCTGTATCTCTGAGAAAGGTATATAGTGTGACCCTCTCCTTCCATCCGGTATCTCTGAGAAAGATATACAGTATGACCCTTACTTCCGTCCTGTATCCCTGAGAAAGATATATAGTGTGACCCCTAAGTGCATCCTGTATCTCTGAGAAAGGTATATAGTGTGACCCCTCCTTCCATCCTGCATCTCTGAGAAAGGTATATAGTGTGACCCTCTCCTTCCGTCCTGTATCTCTGAGAAAGGTATATAGTGTGACCTTCTCCTTCCGTCCTGTATCTCTGAGAAAGGTATATAGTGTGACCCTCTCCTTCCGTCCTGTATCTCTGAGAAAGGTATATAGTGTGAACCCTCCTTTCATCCTGTATCCCTGAGAAAGGTACATAGTGTGACCTCTACTTCCGTCCTGTATCCCTGAGAAAGGTATATAGTGTGACCCTCTCCTTCCATCCTGTATCTCTGAGAAAGGTATATAGTGTGACCCTCTCCTTCCATCCTGTATCTCTGAGAAAGATATACAGTATGACCCTTACTTCCGTCCTGTATCCCTGAGAAAGATATATAGTGTGAACCCTCCTTCCGTCCTGTATCTCTGAGAAAGGTATATAGTGTGACCCTTTCCTTCCGTCCTGTATCTCTGAGAAAGGTATATAGTGTGACCCTCTCCTTCCATCCTGTATCCCTGAGAAAGGTATATAGTGTGACCCTCTCCTTCCGTCCTGTATCTCTGAGAAAGGTATATAGTGTGACCTCTCCTTCCGTCCTGTATCTCTGAGAAAGGTATATAGTGTGACCCTCTCCTTCCATCCTGTATCTCTGAGAAAGGTATATAGTGTGACCCCTACTTCCGTCCTGTATCTCTGAGAAAGGTATATAGTGTGACCCTCTCCTTCCATCCTGTATCTCTGAGAAAGGTATATAGTGTGACCTCTCCTTCCGTCCTGTATCTCTGAGAAAGGTATATAGTGTGACCCTCTCCTTCCATCCTGTATCTCTGAGAAAGGTATATAGTGTGACCCCTACTTCCGTCCTGTATCTCTGAGAAAGGTATATAGTGTGACCCCTCCTTCCGTCCTGTATCTATGAGAAAGGTATATAGTGTGACCCTCTCCTTCCATCCTGTATCTCTGAGAAAGGTATATAGTGTGACCCCTCCTACTGTCCTGTATCTCTGAGAAAGGTATATAGTGTGACCCCTACTTCTGTCCTGTATCTCTGAGAAAGATATATAGTGTGACCCTCTCCTTCCATCCTGTATCTCTGAGAAAGATATACAGTATGACCCTTACTTCCGTCCTGTATCCCTGAGAAAGATATATAGTGTGACCCCCTACGTCCGTCCTGTATCTCTGAGAAAGGTATATAGTGTGACCCCTCCTTCCATCCTGTATCTCTGAGAAAGGTATATAGTGTGACTTCGCCTTCTGTCCTGTATCTCTGAGAAAGGTATATAGTGTGACCCCTACTTCTGTCCTGTATCTATGAGAAAGGTATATAGTGTGACCCCTACTTCTGTCCTGTATCTCTGAGAAAGGTATATAGTGTGACCCTCTCCTTCCATCCAGTATCTCTGAGAAAGGTATATAGTGTGACCCTCTCCTTCCATCCAGTATCTCTGAGAAAGGTATATAGTGTGACTCCTCCTTCTGTCCTGTATCTCTGAGAAAGGTATATAGTGTGACCCCTACTTCTGTCCTGTATCTATGAGAAAGGTATATAGTGTGACCCCTACTTCTGTCCTGTATCTCTGAGAAAGGTATATAGTGTGACCCTCTCCTTCCATCCAGTATCTCTGAGAAAGGTATATAGTGTGACACCTACTTCCATCCTGTATCTCTGAGAAAGATATATAGTGTGACCCCTCCTTCCGTCCTGTATCTATGAGAAAGGTATATAGTATGACCCTCTCCTTCCATCCTGTATCTCTGAGAAAGGTATATAGTGTGACCCCTACTTCTGTCCTGTATCTCTGAGAAAGGTATATAGTGTGACTCCTCCTTCTGTCCTGTATCTCTGAGAAAGGTATATAGTGTGACCCCTACTTCTGTCCTGTATCTCTGAGAAAGGTATATAGTGTGACCCCTCTTTCCATCCTGTATCTCTGAGAAAGGTATATAGTGTGACCCTCTCCTTCCATCCTGTATCTCAGAGAAAGGTATATAGTGTGACCCTCTCCTTCCGTCCTGTATCTCTGAGAAAGGTATATAGTGTGACCCCTCCTTCTGTCCTGTATCTCTGAGAAAGGTATATAGTGTGACCCCTACTTCTGTCCTGTATCTATGAGAAAGGTATATAGTGTGACCCCTCCTTCCGCCCTGTATCTCTGAGAAAGGTATATAGTGTGACCCTCTCCTTCCATCCTGTATCCCTGAGAAAGGTATATAGTGTGACCCCTCCTTCCGTCCTGTATCCCTGAGAAAGGTATATAGTGTGACCCCTACTTCCGTCCTGTATCTCTGAGAAAGGAATATAGTGTGACCGTCTCCTTCCGTCCAGTATCTCTGAGAAAGGTATATAGAATGACCCCTCCTTCCGCCCTGTATCTCTGAGAAAGGTATATAGTGTGACCCCTCCTTCCGCCCTGTATCTCTGAGAAAGGTATATAGTGTGACCCCTCCTTCCCCCCTGTATCTCTGAGAAAGGTATATAGTGTGACCCCTCCTTCCATCCTGTATCTCTGAGAAAGGTATATAGTGTGACTCCTCCTTCCGCCCTGTATCTCTGAGAAAGGTATATAGTGTGACCCTCTTCTTCCATCCTGTATCTCTGAGAAAGGTATATAGTGTGACCCTCTCCTTCCATCCTGTATCTCTGAGAAAGGTATATAGTGTGACCCTCTCCTTCCATCCTGTATCCCTGAGAAAGGTATATAGTGTGACCCCTCCTTCCATCCTGTATCTCTGAGAAAGGTATATAGTGTGACCCTCTCCTTCCATCCTGTATCTCTGAGAAAGGTATATAGTGTGACCCCTCCTTCCATCCTGTATCTCTGAGAAAGGTATATAGTGTGACCCCTCCTTCCATCCTGTATCTCTGAGAAAGGTATATAGTGTGACCCCTACTTCCATCCTGTATCTCTGAGAAAGGTATATAGTGTGACCCTCTCCTTCCATCCTGTATCTCTGAGAAAGATATACAGTATGACCCTTACTTCCGTCCTGTATCCCTGAGAAAGATATATAGTGTGACCCCCTACTTCCGTCCTGTATCTCTGAGAAAGGTATATAGTGTGACCCTCTCCTTCCATCCTGTATCTCTGAGAAAGATATACAGTATGACCCTTACTTCCGTCCTGTATCCCTGAGAAAGATATATAGTGTGACCCCCTACGTCCGTCCTGTATCTCTGAGAAAGGTATATAGTGTGACCCCTCCTTCCATCCTGTATCTCTGAGAAAGGTATATAGTGTGACCCTCTCCTTCTGTCCTGTATCTCTGAGAAAGGTATATAGTGTGACCCTCTCCTTCCGTCCTGTATCTCTGAGAAAGGTATATAGTGTGAACCCTCCTTCCATCCTGTATCCCTGAGAAAGGTACATAGTGTGACCTCTACTTCCGTCCTGTATCCCTGAGAAAGGTATATAGTGTGACCCCTACTTCCGTCCTGTATCTCTGAGAAAGGTATATAGTGTGACCCCTCCTTCCGTCCTGTATCTATGAGAAAGGTATATAGTGTGACCCTCTCCTTCCATCCTGTATCTCTGAGAAAGGTATATAGTGTGACCCCTCCTACTGTCCTGTATCTCTGAGAAAGGTATATAGTGTGACCCCTACTTCTGTCCTGTATCTCTGAGAAAGATATATAGTGTGACCCTCTCCTTCCATCCTGTATCTCTGAGAAAGATATACAGTATGACCCTTACTTCCGTCCTGTATCCCTGAGAAAGATATATAGTGTGACCCCCTACGTCCGTCCTGTATCTCTGAGAAAGGTATATAGTGTGACCCCTCCTTCCATCCTGTATCTCTGAGAAAGGTATATAGTGTGACTTCGCCTTCTGTCCTGTATCTCTGAGAAAGGTATATAGTGTGACCCCTACTTCTGTCCTGTATCTATGAGAAAGGTATATAGTGTGACCCCTACTTCTGTCCTGTATCTCTGAGAAAGGTATATAGTGTGACCCTCTCCTTCCATCCTGTATCTCTGAGAAAGGTATATAGTGTGACTCCTCCTTCTGTCCTGTATCTCTGAGAAAGGTATATAGTGTGACCCCTACTTCTGTCCTGTATCTATGAGAAAGGTATATAGTGTGACCCCTACTTCTGTCCTGTATCTCTGAGAAAGGTATATAGTGTGACCCTCTCCTTCCATCCAGTATCTCTGAGAAAGGTATATAGTGTGACACCTACTTCCATCCTGTATCTCTGAGAAAGATATATAGTGTGACCCCTCCTTCCGTCCTGTATCTATGAGAAAGGTATATAGTATGACCCTCTCCTTCCATCCTGTATCTCTGAGAAAGGTATATAGTGTGACCCCTACTTCTGTCCTGTATCTCTGAGAAAGGTATATAGTGTGACTCCTCCTTCTGTCCTGTATCTCTGAGAAAGGTATATAGTGTGACCCCTACTTCTGTCCTGTATCTCTGAGAAAGGTATATAGTGTGACCCCTCTTTCCATCCTGTATCTCTGAGAAAGGTATATAGTGTGACCCTCTCCTTCCTTCCTGTATCTCAGAGAAAGGTATATAGTGTGACCCTCTCCTTCCGTCCTGTATCCCTGAGAAAGGTATATAGTGTGACCCCTCCTTCTGTCCTGTATCTCTGAGAAAGGTATATAGTGTGACCCCTACTTCTGTCCTGTATCTATGAGAAAGGTATATAGTGTGACCCCTGCTTCCGCCCTGTATCTCTGAGAAAGGTATATAGTGTGACCCTCTCCTTCCATCCTGTATCCCTGAGAAAGGTATATAGTGTGACCCCTCCTTCCGTCCTGTATCCCTGAGAAAGGTATATAGTGTGACCCCTACTTCCGTCCTGTATCTCTGAGAAAGGAATATAGTGTGACCGTCTCCTTCCGTCCAGTATCTCTGAGAAAGGTATATAGTATGACCCCTCCTTCCGCCCTGTATCTCTGAGAAAGGTATATAGTGTGACCCCTCCTTCCGCCCTGTATCTCTGAGAAAGGTATATAGTGTGACCCCTCCTTCCCCCCTGTATCTCTGAGAAAGGTATATAGTGTGACCCCTCCTTCCATCCTGTATCTCTGAGAAAGGTATATAGTGTGACTCCTCCTTCCGCCCTGTATCTCTGAGAAAGGTATATAGTGTGACCCTCTTCTTCCATCCTGTATCTCTGAGAAAGGTATATAGTGTGACCCTCTCCTTCCATCCTGTATCTCTGAGAAAGGTATATAGTGTGACCCTCTCCTTCCATCCTGTATCCCTGAGAAAGGTATATAGTGTGACCCCTCCTTCCATCCTGTATCTCTGAGAAAGGTATATAGTGTGACCCTCTCCTTCCATCCTGTATCTCTGAGAAAGGTATATAGTGTGACCCCTCCTTCCATCCTGTATCTCTGAGAAAGGTATATAGTGTGACCCCTCCTTCCATCCTGTATCTCTGAGAAAGGTATATAGTGTGACCCCTACTTCCATCCTGTATCTCTGAGAAAGGTATATAGTGTGACCCTCTCCTTCCATCCTGTATCTCTGAGAAAGATATACAGTATGACCCTTACTTCCGTCCTGTATCCCTGAGAAAGATATATAGTGTGACCCCCTACTTCCGTCCTGTATCTCTGAGAAAGGTATATAGTGTGACCCTCTCCTTCCATCCTGTATCTCTGAGAAAGATATACAGTATGACGCTTACTTCCGTCCTGTATCCCTGAGAAAGATATATAGTGTGACCCCCTACGTCCGTCCTGTATCTCTGAGAAAGGTATATAGTGTGACCCCTCCTTCCATCCTGTATCTCTGAGAAAGGTATATAGTGTGACCCTCTCCTTCTGTCCTGTATCTCTGAGAAAGGTATTTAGTGTGACCTTCTCCTTCCGTCCTGTATCTCTGAGAAAGGTATATAGTGTGACCCTCTCCTTCCGTCCTGTATCTCTGAGAAAGGTACATAGTGTGACCTCTACTTCCGTCCTGTATCCCTGAGAAAGGTATATAGTGTGACCCTCTCCTTCCATCCTGTATCTCTGAGAAAGGTATATAGTGTGACCCTCTCCTTCCATCCTGTATCTCTGAGAAAGATATACAGTATGACCCTTACTTCCGTCCTGTATCCCTGAGAAAGATATATAGTGTGACCCCCTACTTCCATCCTGTATCTCTGAGAAAGGTATATAGTGTGACCCCTCCTTCCATCCTGTATCTCTGAGAAAAGTATATAGTGTGACCCTCTCCTTCCGTCCTGTATCTCTGAGAAAGGTATATAGTGTGACCTTCTCCTTCCGTCCTGTATCTCTGAGAAAGGTATATAGTGTGACCCTCTCCTTCCATCCTGTATCTCTGAGAAAGATATACAGTATGACCCTTACTTCCGTCCTGTATCCCTGAGAAAGATATATAGTGTGACCCCCTACGTCCGTCCTGTATCTCTGAGAAAGTTATATAGTGTGACCCCTCCTTCCATCCTGTATCTCTGAGAAAGGTATATAGTGTGACCCTCTCCTTCCGTCCTTTATCTCTGAGAAAGGTATATAGTGTGACTCCTCCTTCTGTCCTGTATCTCTGAGAAAGGTATATAGTGTGACCCCTACTTCTGTCCTGTATCTATGAGAAAGGTATATAGTGTGACCGTCTCCTTCCGTCCAGTATCTCTGAGAAAGGTATATAGTATGACCCCTCCTTCCGCCCTGTATCTCTGAGAAAGGTATATAGTGTGACCCCTCCTTCCGCCCTGTATCTCTGAGAAAGGTATATAGTGTGACCCCTCCTTCCCCCCTGTATCTCTGAGAAAGGTATATAGTGTGACCCCTCCTTCCATCCTGTATCTCTGAGAAAGGTATATAGTGTGACTCCTCCTTCCGCCCTGTATCTCTGAGAAAGGTATATAGTGTGACCCTCTTCTTCCATCCTGTATCTCTGAGAAAGGTATATAGTGTGACCCTCTCCTTCCATCCTGTATCTCTGAGAAAGGTATATAGTGTGACCCTCTCCTTCCATCCTGTATCCCTGAGAAAGGTATATAGTGTGACCCCTCCTTCCATCCTGTATCTCTGAGAAAGGTATATAGTGTGACCCTCTCTTTCCATCCTGTATCTCTGAGAAAGGTATATAGTGTGACCCCTCCTTCCATCCTGTATCTCTGAGAAAGGTATATAGTGTGACCCCTCCTTCCATCCTGTATCTCTGAGAAAGGTATATAGTGTGACCCCTACTTCCATCCTGTATCTCTGAGAAAGGTATATAGTGTGACCCTCTCCTTCCATCCTGTATCTCTGAGAAAGATATACAGTATGACCCTTACTTCCGTCCTGTATCCCTGAGAAAGATATATAGTGTGACCCCCTACTTCCGTCCTGTATCTCTGAGAAAGGTATATAGTGTGACCCTCTCCTTCCATCCTGTATCTCTGAGAAAGATATACAGTATGACCCTTACTTCCGTCCTGTATCCCTGAGAAAGATATATAGTGTGACCCCCTACGTCCGTCCTGTATCTCTGAGAAAGGTATATAGTGTGACCCCTCCTTCCATCCTGTATCTCTGAGAAAGGTATATAGTGTGACCCTCTCCTTCTGTCCTGTATCTCTGAGAAAGGTATTTAGTGTGACCTTCTCCTTCCGTCCTGTATCTCTGAGAAAGGTATATAGTGTGACCCTCTCCTTCCGTCCTGTATCTCTGAGAAAGGTATATAGTGTGAACCCTCCTTCCATCCTGTATCCCTGAGAAAGGTACATAGTGTGACCTCTACTTCCGTCCTGTATCCCTGAGAAAGGTATATAGTGTGACCCTCTCCTTCCATCCTGTATCTCTGAGAAAGGTATATAGTGTTACCTCTCCTTCCGTCCTGTATCTCTGAGAAAGGTATATAGTGGGACCTCTAGTTCCGTCCTCTATCTCTAAGAAAGGTATATAGTGTGACCCTCTCCTTCCATCCTGTATCTCTGAGAAAGGTATATAGTGTGACCCTCTCCTTCCATCCGGTATCTCTGAGAAAGATATACAGTATGACCCTTACTTCCGTCCTGTATCCCTGAGAAAGATATATAGTGTGACCCCCTAAGTCCGTCCTGTATCTCTGAGAAAGGTATATAGTGTGACCCCTCCTTCCATCCTGTATCTCTGAGAAAGGTATATAGTGTGACCCTCTCCTTCCGTCCTGTATCTCTGAGAAAGGTATATAGTGTGACCTTCTCCTTCCGTCCTGTATCTCTGAGAAAGGTATATAGTGTGACCCTCTCCTTCCGTCCTGTATCTCTGAGAAAGGTATATAGTGTGAACCCTCCTTCCATCCTGTATCCCTGAGAAAGGTACATAGTGTGACCTCTACTTCCGTCCTGTATCCCTGAGAAAGGTATATAGTGTGACCCTCTCCTTCCATCCTGTATCTCTGAGAAAGGTATATAGTGTGACCCTCTCCTTCCATCCTGTATCTCTGAGAAAGATATACAGTATGACCCTTACTTCCGTCCTGTATCCCTGAGAAAGATATATAGTGTGAACACTCCTTCCGTCCTGTATCTCTGAGAAAGGTATATAGTGTGACCCTCTCCTTCCGTCCTGTATCTCTGAGAAAGGTATATAGTGTGACCCTCTCCTTCCATCCTGTATCCCTGAGAAAGGTATATAGTGTGACCCTCGCCTTCCGTCCTGTATCTCTGAGAAAGGTATATAGTGTGACCTCTCCTTCCGTCCTGTATCTCTGAGAAAGGTATATAGTGTGACCCTCTCCTTCCATCCTGTATCTCTGAGAAAGGTATATAGTGTGACCCCTACTTCCGTCCTGTATCTCTGAGAAAGGTATATAGTGTGACCCTCTCCTTCCATCCTGTATCTCTGAGAAAGGTATATAGTGTGACCTCTCCTTCCGTCCTGTATCTCTGAGAAAGGTATATAGTGTGACCCTCTCCTTCCATCCTGTATCTCTGAGAAAGGTATATAGTGTGACCCCTACTTCCGTCCTGTATCTCTGAGAAAGGTATATAGTGTGACCCCTCCTTCCGTCCTGTATCTATGAGAAAGGTATATAGTGTGACCCTCTCCTTCCATCCTGTATCTCTGAGAAAGGTATATAGTGTGACCCCTCCTACTGTCCTGTATCTCTGAGAAAGGTATATAGTGTGACCCCTACTTCTGTCCTGTATCTCTGAGAAAGATATATAGTGTGACCCTCTCCTTCCATCCTGTATCTCTGAGAAAGATATACAGTATGACCCTTACTTCCGTCCTGTATCCCTGAGAAAGATATATAGTGTGACCCCCTACGTCCGTCCTGTATCTCTGAGAAAGGTATATAGTGTGACCCCTCCTTCCATCCTGTATCTCTGAGAAAGGTATATAGTGTGACCCTCTCCTTCCGTCCTGTATCTCTGAGAAAGGTATATAGTGTGACTCCTCCTTCTGTCCTGTATCTCTGAGAAAGGTATATAGTGTGACCCCTACTTCTGTCCTGTATCTATGAGAAAGGTATATAGTGTGACCCCTACTTCTGTCCTGTATCTCTGAGAAAGGTATATAGTGTGACCCTCTCCTTACATCCAGTATCTCTGAGAAAGGTATATAGTGTGACACCTACTTCCATCCTGTATCTCTGAGAAAGATATATAGTGTGACCCCTCCTTCCGTCCTGTATCTATGAGAAAGGTATATAGTATGACCCTCTCCTTCCATCCTGTATCTCTGAGAAAGGTATATAGTGTGACCCCTACTTCTGTCCTGTATCTCTGAGAAAGGTATATAGTGTGACTCCTCCTTCTGTCCTGTATCTCTGAGAAAGGTATATAGTGTGACCCCTACTTCTGTCCTGTATCTATGAGAAAGGTATATAGTGTGACCCCTACTTCTGTCCTGTATCTCTGAGAAAGGTATATAGTGTGACCCCTCTTTCCATCCTGTATCTCTGAGAAAGGTATATAGTGTGACCCTCTCCTTCCATCCTGTATCTCAGAGAAAGGTATATAGTGTGACCCTCTCTTTCCGTCCTGTATCCCTGAGAAAGGTATATAGTGTGACCCCTCCTTCTGTCCTGTATCTCTGAGAAAGGTATATAGTGTGACCCCTACTTCTGTCCTGTATCTATGAGAAAGGTATATAGTGTGACCCCTCCTTCCGCCCTGTATCTCTGAGAAAGGTATATAGTGTGACCCTCTCCTTCCATCCTGTATCCCTGAGAAAGGTATATAGTGTGACCCCTCCTTCCGTCCTGTATCCCTGAGAAAGGTATATAGTGTGACCCCTACTTCCGTCCTGTATCTCTGAGAAAGGTATATAGTGTGACCGTCTCCTTCCGTCCAGTATCGCTGAGAAAGGTATATAGTGTGACATCTCCTTCCGTCCTGTATCTCTGAGAAAGGTATATAGTGTGACCCTCTCCTTCCATCCTGTATCGCTGAGAAAGGTATATAGTGTGACCTCTCCTTCCGTCCTGTATCTCTGTGAAAGGTATATAGTGTGACCCCTCCTTCCGTCCTGTATCTCTGAGAAAGGTATATAGTGTGACCCCTACTTCCGTCCTGTATCTATGAGAAAGGTATATAGTGTGACCCTCTCCTTCCATCCTGTATCTGAGAAAGGTATATAGTGTGACCCCTACTACCGTCCTGTATCTCTGAGAAAGGTATATAGTGTGACCCCTCCTTCCGTCCTGTATCTATGAGAAAGGTATATAGTGTGACCCTCTCCTTCCATCCTGTATCTCTGAGAAAGGTATATAGTGTGACCCCTCCTTCTGTCCTGTATCTCTGAGAAAGGTATATAGTGTGACCCCTACTTCTGTCCTGTATCTATGAGAAAGGTATATAGTGTGACCCCTACTTCTGTCCTGTATCTCTGAGAAAGGTATATAGTGTGGCCCTCTCCTTCCGTCCTGTATCTCTGAGAAAGGTATATAGTGTGACCTTCTCCTTCCGTCCTGTATCTCTGAGAAAGGTATATAGTGTGACCCTCTCCTTCCGTCCTGTATCTCTGAGAAAGGTATATAGTGTGAACCCTCCTTCCATCCTGTATCCCTGAGAAAGGTACATAGTGTGACCTCTACTTCCGTCCTGTATCCCTGAGAAAGGTATATAGTGTGACCCTCTCCTTCCATCCTGTATCTCTGAGAAAGGTATATAGTGTTACCTCTCCTTCCATCCTGTATCTCTGAGAAAGGTATATAGTGTGACCTCTCCTTCCATCCGGTATCTCTGAGAAAGATATACAGTATGACCATTACTTCCGTCCTGTATCCCTGAGAAAGATATATAGTGTGACCCCTAAGTCCGTCCTGTATCTCTGAGAAAGGTATATAGTGTGACCCCTCCTTCCATCCTGCATCTCTGAGAAAGGTATATAGTGTGACCCTCTCCTTCCGTCCTGTATCTCTGAGAAAGGTATATAGTGTGACCTTCTCCTTCCGTCCTGTATCTCTGAGAAAGGTATATAGTGTGACCCTCTCCTTCCGTCCTGTATCTCTGAGAAAGGTATATAGTGTGAACCCTCCTTCCATCCTGTATCCCTGAGAAAGGTACATAGTGTGACCTCTACTTCCGTCCTGTATCCCTGAGAAAGGTATATAGTGTGACCCTCTCCTTCCATCCTGTATCTCTGAGAAAGGTATATAGTGTGACCCTCTCCTTCCATCCTGTATCTCTGAGAAAGATATACAGTATGACCCTTACTTCCGTCCTGTATCCCTGAGAAAGATATATAGTGTGAACCCTCCTTCCGTCCTGTATCTCTGAGAAAGGTATATAGTGTGACCCTCTCCTTCCGTCCTGTATCTCTGAGAAAGGTATATAGTGTGACCCTCTCCTTCCATCCTGTATCCCTGAGAAAGGTATATAGTGTGACCCTCTCCTTCCGTCCTGTATCTCTGAGAAAGGTATATAGTGTGACCTCTCCTTCCGTCCTGTATCTCTGAGAAAGGTATATAGTGTGACCCTCTCCTTCCATCCTGTATCTCTGAGAAAGGTATATAGTGTGACCCCTACTTCTCTCCTGTATCTCTGAGAAAGGTATATAGTGTGACCCTCTCCTTCCATCCTGTATCTCTGAGAAAGGTATATAGTGTGACCTCTCCTTCCGTCCTGTATCTCTGAGAAAGGTATAGTGTGACCCTCTCCTTCCATCCTGTATCTCTGAGAAAGGTATATAGTGTGACCCTCTCCGTCCATCCTGTATCTCTGAGAAAGGTATATAGTGTGACCCCTACTTCTGTCCTGTATCTCTGAGAAAGGTATATAGTGTGACCCCTCCTTCCGTCCTGTATCTATGAGAAAGGTATATAGTGTGACCCTCTCCTTCCATCCTGTATCTCTGAGAAAGGTATATAGTGTGACCCCTCCTACTGTCCTGTATCTCTGAGAAAGGTATATAGTGTGACCCCTACTTCTGTCCTGTATCTCTGAGAAAGATATATAGTGTGACCCTCTCCTTCCATCCTGTATCTCTGAGAAAGATATACAGTATGACCCTTACTTCCGTCCTGTATCCCTGAGAAAGATATATAGTGTGACCCCCTACGTCCGTCCTGTATCTCTGAGAAAGGTATATAGTGTGACCCCTCCTTCCATCCTGTATCTCTGAGAAAGGTATATAGTGTGACCCTCTCCTTCCGTCCTGTATCTCTGAGAAAGGTATATAGTGTGACTCCTCGTTCTGTCCTGTATCTCTGAGAAAGGTATATAGTGTGACCCCTACTTCTGTCCTGTATCTATGAGAAAGGTATATAGTGTGACCCCTACTTCTGTCCTGTATCTCTGAGAAAGGTATATAGTGTGACCCTCTCCTTCCATCCAGTATCTCTGAGAAAGGTATATAGTGTGTCACCTACTTCCATCCTGTATCTCTGAGAAAGATATATAGTGTGACCCCTCCTTCCGTCCTGTATTTATGAGAAAGGTATATAGTATGATCCTCTCCTTCCATCCTGTATCTCTGAGAAAGGTATATAGTGTGACCCTCTCCTTCCATCCGGTATCTCAGAGAAAGGTATATAGTGTGACCCTCTCTTTCCGTCCTGTATCCCTGAGAAAGGTATATAGTGTGACCCCTCCTTCTGTCCTGTATCTCTGAGAAAGGTATATAGTGTGACCCCTACTTCTGTCCTGTATCTATGAGAAAGGTATATAGTGTGACCCCTCCTTCCGCCCTGTATCTCTGAGAAAGGTATATAGTGTGACTCTCTCCTTCCATCCTGTATCCCTGAGAAAGGTATATAGTGTGACCCCTCCTTCCGTCCTGTATCCCTGAGAAAGGTATATAGTGTGACCCTCTCCTTCCATCCTGTATCTCTGAGAAAGATATACAGTATGACCCTTACTTCCGTCCTGTATCCCTGAGAAAGATATATAGTGTGACCCCCTACGTCCGTCCTGTATCTCTGAGAAAGGTATATAGTGTGACCCCTCCTTCCATCCTGTATCTCTGAGAAAGGTATATAGTGTGACCCTCTCCTTCCGTCCTGTATCTCTGAGAAAGGTATATAGTGTGACTCCTCCTTCTGTCCTGTATCTCTGAGAAAGGTATATAGTGTGACCCCTACTTCTGTCCTGTATCTATGAGAAAGGTATATAGTGTGACCCCTACTTCTGTCCTGTATCTCTGAGAAAGGTATATAGTGTGACCCTCTCCTTACATCCAGTATCTCTGAGAAAGGTATATAGTGTGACACCTACTTCCATCCTGTATCTCTGAGAAAGATATATAGTGTGACCCCTCCTTCCGTCCTGTATCTATGAGAAAGGTATATAGTATGACCCTCTCCTTCCATCCTGTGTCTCTGAGAAAGGTATATAGTGTGACCCCTACTTCTGTCCTGTATCTCTGAGAAAGGTATATAGTGTGACTCCTCCTTCTGTCCTGTATCTCTGAGAAAGGTATATAGTGTGACCCCTACTTCTGTCCTGTATCTATGAGAAAGGTATATAGTGTGACCCCTACTTCTGTCCTGTATCTCTGAGAAAGGTATATAGTGTGACCCCTCTTTCCATCCTGTATCTCTGAGAAAGGTATATAGTGTGACCCTCTCCTTCCATCCTGTATCTCAGAGAAAGGTATATAGTGTGACCCTCTCTTTCCGTCCTGTATCCCTGAGAAAGGTATATAGTGTGACCCCTCCTTCGGTCCTGTATCTCTGAGAAAGGTATATAGTGTGACCCCTACTTCTGTCCTGTATCTATGAGAAAGGTATATAGTGTGACCCCTCCTTCCGCCCTGTATCTCTGAGAAAGGTATATAGTGTGACCCTCTCCTTCCATCCTGTATCCCTGAGAAAGGTATATAGTGTGACCCCTCCTTCCGTCCTGTATCCCTGAGAAAGGTATATAGTGTGACCCCTACTTCCGTCCTGTATCTCTGAGAAAGGTATATAGTGTGACCGTCTCCTTCCGTCCAGTATCGCTGAGAAAGGTATATAGTGTGACCTCTCCTTCCGTCCTGTATCTCTGAGAAAGGTATATAGTGTGACCCTCTCCTTCCATCCTGTATCGCTGAGAAAGGTATATAGTGTGACCTCTCCTTCTGTCCTGTATCTCTGTGAAAGGTATATAGTGTGACCCCTCCTTCCGTCCTGTATCTCTGAGAAAGGTATATAGTGTGACCCCTACTTCCGTCCTGTATCTATGAGAAAGGTATATAGTGTGACCCTCTCCTTCCATCCTGTATCTGAGAAAGGTATATAGTGTGACCCCTACTACCGTCCTGTATCTCTGAGAAAGGTATATAGTGTGACCCCTCCTTCCGTCCTGTATCTATGAGAAAGGTATATAGTGTGACCCTCTCCTTCCATCCTGTATCTCTGAGAAAGGTATATAGTGTGACCCCTCCTTCTGTCCTGTATCTCTGAGAAAGGTATATAGTGTGACCCCTACTTCTGTCCTGTATCTATGAGAAAGGTATATAGTGTGACCCCTACTTCTGTCCTGTATCTCTGAGAAAGGTATATAGTGTGGCCCTCTCCTTCCGTCCTGTATCTCTGAGAAAGGTATATAGTGTGACCTTCTCCTTCCGTCCTGTATCTCTGAGAAAGGTATATAGTGTGACCCTCTCCTTCCGTCCTGTATCTCTGAGAAAGGTATATAGTGTGAACCCTCCTTCCATCCTGTATCCCTGAGAAAGGTACATAGTGTGACCTCTACTTCCGTCCTGTATCCCTGAGAAAGGTATATAGTGTGACCCTCTCCTTCCATCCTGTATCTCTGAGAAAGGTATATAGTGTTACCTCTCCTTCCATCCTGTATCTCTGAGAAAGGTATATAGTGTGACCTCTCCTTCCATCCGGTATCTCTGAGAAAGATATACAGTATGACCCTTACTTCCGTCCTGTATCCCTGAGAAAGATATATAGTGTGACCCCTAAGTCCGTCCTGTATCTCTGAGAAAGGTATATAGTGTGACCCCTCCTTCCATCCTGCATCTCTGAGAAAGGTATATAGTGTGACCCTCTCCTTCCGTCCTGTATCTCTGAGAAAGGTATATAGTGTGACCTTCTCCTTCCGTCCTGTATCTCTGAGAAAGGTATATAGTGTGACCCTCTCCTTCCGTCCTGTATCTCTGAGAAAGGTATATAGTGTGAACCCTCCTTCCATCCTGTATCCCTGAGAAAGGTACATAGTGTGACCTCTACTTCCGTCCTGTATCCCTGAGAAAGGTATATAGTGTGACCCTCTCCTTCCATCCTGTATCTCTGAGAAAGGTATATAGTGTGACCCTCTCCTTCCATCCTGTATCTCTGAGAAAGATATACAGTATGACCCTTATTTCCGTCCTGTATCCCTGAGAAAGATATATAGTGTGAACCCTCCTTCCGTCCTGTATCTCTGAGAAAGGTATATAGTGTGACCCTCTCCTTCCGTCCTGTATCTCTGAGAAAGGTATATAGTGTGACCCTCTCCTTCCATCCTGTATCCCTGAGAAAGGTATATAGTGTGACCCTCTCCTTCCGTCCTGTATCTCTGAGAAAGGTATATAGTGTGACCTCTCCTTCCGTCCTGTATCTCTGAGAAAGGTATATAGTGTGACCCTCTCCTTCCATCCTGTATCTCTGAGAAAGGTATATAGTGTGACCCCTACTTCTCTCCTGTATCTCTGAGAAAGGTATATAGTGTGACCCTCTCCTTCCATCCTGTATCTCTGAGAAAGGTATATAGTGTGACCTCTCCTTCCGTCCTGTATCTCTGAGAAAGGTATAGTGTGACCCTCATCTTCCATCCTGTATCTCTGAGAAAGGTATATAGTGTGACCCCTACTTCTGTCCTGTATCTCTGAGAAAGGTATATAGTGTGACCCCTCCTTCCGTCCTGTATCTCTGAGAAAGGTATATAGTGTGACCCTCTCCTTCCATCCTGTATCTCTGAGAAAGGTATATAGTGTGACCCCTACTTCCGTCCTGTATCTCTGAGAAAGGTATATAGTGTGACCCTCTCCTTCCATCCTGTATCTCTGAGAAAGGTATATAGTGTGACCTCTCCTTCCGTCCTGTATCTCTGAGAAAGGTATATAGTGTGACCCTCTCCTTCCATCCTGTATCTCTGAGAAAGGTATATAGTGTGACCCCTACTTCCGTCCTGTATCTCTGAGAAAGGTATATAGTGTGACCCCTCCTTCCGTCCTGTATCTATGAGAAAGGTATATAGTGTGACCCTCTCCTTCCATCCTGTATCTCTGAGAAAGGTATGTAGTGTGACACCTCCTACTGTCCTGTATCTCTGAGAAAGGTATATAGTGTGACCCCTACTTCTGTCCTGTATCTCTGAGAAAGATATATAGTGTGACCCTCTCCTTCCATCCTGTATCTCTGAGAAAGATATACAGTATGACCCTTACTTCCGTCCTGTATCCCTGAGAAAGATATATAGTGTGACCCCTTACGTCCGTCCTGTATCTCTGAGAAAGGTATATAGTGTGACCCCTCCTTCCATCCTGTATCTCTGAGAAAGGTATATAGTGTGACCCTCTCCTTCCGTCCTGTATCTCTGAGAAAGGTATATAGTGTGACTCCTCCTTCTGTCCTGTATCTCTGAGAAAGGTATATAGTGTGACCCCTACTTCTGTCCTGTATCTATGAGAAAGGTATATAGTGTGACCCCTACTTCTGTCCTGTATCTCTGAGAAAGGTATATAGTGTGACCCTCTCCTTCCATCCAGTATCTCTGAGAAAGGTATATAGTGTGACACCTACTTCCATCCTGTATCTCTGAGAAAGATATATAGTGTGACCCCTCCTTCCGTCCTGTATCTATGAGAAAGGTATATAGTATGATCCTCTCCTTCCATCCTGTATCTCTGAGAAAGGTATATAGTGTGACCCTCTCCTTCCATCCGGTATCTCAGAGAAAGGTATATAGTGTGACCCTCTCTTTCCGTCCTGTATCCCTGAGAAAGGTATATAGTGTGACCCCTCCTTCTGTCCTGTATCTCTGAGAAAGGTATATAGTGTGACCCCTACTTCTGTCCTGTATCTATGAGAAAGGTATATAGTGTGACCCCTCCTTCCGCCCTGTATCTCTGAGAAAGGTATATAGTGTGACTCTCTCCTTCCATCCTGTATCCCTGAGAAAGGTATATAGTGTGACCCCTCCTTCCGTCCTGTATCCCTGAGAAAGGTATATAGTGTGACCCCTACTTCCGTCCTGTATCTCTGAGAAAGGTATATAGTGTGACCGTCTCCTTCCGTCCAGTATCGCTGAGAAAGGTATATAGTGTGACCTCTCCTTCCGTCCTGTATCTCTGAGAAAGGTATATAGTGTGACCCTCTCCTTCCATCCTGTATCGCTGAGAAAGGTATATAGTGTGACCTCTCCTTCCGTCCTGTATCTCTGTGAAAGGTATATAGTGTGACCCCTCCTTCCGTCCTGTATCTCTGAGAAAGGTATATAGTGTGACCCCTACTTCCGTCCTGTATCTATGAGAAAGGTATATAGTGTGACCCTCTCCTTCCATCCTGTATCTGAGAAAGGTATATAGTGTGACCCCTACTACCGTCCTGTATCTCTGAGAAAGGTATATAGTGTGACCCCTCCTTCCGTCCTGTATCTATGAGAAAGGTATATAGTGTGACCCTCTCCTTCCATCCTGTATCTCTGAGAAAGGTATATAGTGTGACCCCTCCTTCTGTCCTGTATCTCTGAGAAAGGTATATAGTGTGACCCCTACTTCTGTCCTGTATCTATGAGAAAGGTATATAGTGTGACCCCTACTTCTGTCCTGTATCTCTGAGAAAGGTATATAGTGTGGCCCTCTCCTTCCGTCCTGTATCTCTGAGAAAGGTATATAGTGTGACCTTCTCCTTCCGTCCTGTATCTCTGAGAAAGGTATATAGTGTGACCCTCTCCTTACGTCCTGTATCTCTGAGAAAGGTATATAGTGTGAACCCTCCTTCCATCCTGTATCCCTGAGAAAGGTACATAGTGTGACCTCTACTTCCGTCCTGTATCCCTGAGAAAGCTATATAGTGTGACCCTCTCCTTCCATCCTGTATCTCTGAGAAAGGTATATAGTGTTACCTCTCCTTCCATCCTGTATCTCTGAGAAAGGTATATAGTGTGACCCTCTCCTTCCATCCGGTATCTCTGAGAAAGATATACAGTATGACCCTTACTTCCGTCCTGTATCCCTGAGAAAGATATATAGTGTGACCCCTAAGTCCGTCCTGTATCTCTGAGAAAGGTATATAGTGTGGCCCTCTCCTTCCGTCCTGTATCTCTGAGAAAGGTATATAGTGTGACCTTCTCCTTCCGTCCTGTATCTCTGAGAAAGGTATATAGTGTGACCCTCTCCTTACGTCCTGTATCTCTGAGAAAGGTATATAGTGTGAACCCTCCTTCCATCCTGTATCCCTGAGAAAGGTACATAGTGTGACCTCTACTTCCGTCCTGTATCCCTGAGAAAGCTATATAGTGTGACCCTCTCCTTCCATCCTGTATCTCTGAGAAAGATATACAGTATGACCCTTACTTCCGTCCTGTATCCCTGAGAAAGATATATAGTGTGACCCCTAAGTCCGTCCTGTATCTCTGAGAAAGGTATATAGTGTGACCCCTCCTTCCATCCTGCATCTCTGAGAAAGGTATATAGTGTGACCCTCTCCTTCCATCCTGTATCTCTGAGAAAGGTATATAGTGTGACCCCTACATCTGTCCTGTATCTCTGAGAAAGATATATAGTGTGACCCCTCCTTCCATCCTGTATCTCTGAGAAAGGTATATAGTGTGACCCTCTCCTTCCGTCCTGTATCTCTGAGAAAGGTATATAGTGTGACTCCTCCTTCTGTCCTGTATCTCTGAGAAAGGTATATAGTGTGACCCCTACTTCTGTCCTGTATCTATGAGAAAGGTATATAGTGTGACCCCTACTTCTGTCCTGTATCTCTGAGAAAGGTATATAGTGTGACCCTCTCCTTCCATCCAGTATCTCTGAGAAAGGTATATAGTGTGACACCTACTTCCATCCTGTATCTCTGAGAAAGATATATAGTGTGACCCCTCCTTCCGTCCTGTATCTATGAGAAAGGTATATAGTATGACCCTCTCCTTCCATCCTGTATCTCTGAGAAAGGTATATAGTGTGACCCCTACTTCTGTCCTGTATCTCTGAGAAAGGTATATACTGTGACTCCTCCTTCTGTCCTGTATCTCTGAGAAAGGTATATAGTGTGACCCCTACTTCTGTCCTGTATCTATGAGAAAGGTATATAGTGTGACCCCTACTTCTGTACTGTATCTCTGAGAAAGGTATATAGTGTGACCCCTCTATCCATCCTGTATCTCTGAGAAAGGTATATAGTGTGACCCTCTCCTTCCATCCTGTATCTCAGAGAAAGGTATATAGTGTGACCCTCTCTTTCCGTCCTGTATCCATGAGAAAGGTATATAGTGTGACCCCTCCTTCTGTCCTGTATCTCTGAGAAAGGTATATAGTGTGACCCCTACTTCTGTCCTGTATCTATGAGAAAGGTATATAGTGTGACCCCTCCTTCCGCCCTGTATCTCTGAGAAAGGTATATAGTGTGACCCTCTCCTTCCATCCTGTATCCCTGAGAAAGGTATATAGTGTGACCCCTCCTTCCGTCCTGTATCCCTGAGAAAGGTATATAGTGTGACCCCTACTTCCGTTCTGTATCTCTGAGAAAGGTATATAGTGTGACCGTCTCCTTCCGTCCAGTATCGCTGAGAAAGGTATATAGTGTGACCTCTCCTTCCGTCCTGTATCTCTGAGAAAGGTATATAGTGTGAACCCTCTCCTTCCATCCTGTATCTCTGAGAAAGGTATATAGTGTGACCTCTCCTTCCGTCCTGTATCTCTGAGAAAGGTATATCATGTGACCCTCTCCTTCCATCCTGTATCTCTGAGAAAGGTATATAGTGTGACCCCTACTTCCGTCCTGTATCTCTGAGAAAGGTATATAGTGTGACCCCTCCTTCCGTCCTGTATCTATGAGAAAGGTATATAGTGTGACCCTCTCCTTCCATCCTGTATCTCTGAGAAAGGTATATAGTGTGACCCCTCCTACTGTCCTGTATCTCTGAGAAAGGTATATAGTGTGACCCCTACTTCTGTCCTGTATCTCTGAGAAAGATATATAGTGTGACCCTCTCCTTCCATCCTGTATCTCTGAGAAAGATATACAGTATGACCCTTACTTCCGTCCTGTATCCCTGAGAAAGATATATAGTGTGACCCCCTACGTCCGTCCTGTATCTCTGAGAAAGGTATATAGTGTGACCCCTCCTTCCATCCTGTATCTCTGAGAAAGGTATATAGTGTGACCCTCTCCTTCCGTCCTGTATCTCTGAGAAAGGTATATAGTGTGACTCCTCCTTCTGTCCTGTATCTCTGAGAAAGGTATATAGTGTGACCCCTACTTCTGTCCTGTATCCATGAGAAAGGTATATAGTGTGACCCCTACTTCTGTCCTGTATCTCTGAGAAAGGTATATAGTGTGACCCTCTCCTTCCATCCAGTATCTCTGAGAAAGGTATATAGTGTGACACCTACTTCCATCCTGTATCTCTGAGAAAGATATATAGTGTGACCCCTCCTTCCGTCCTGTATCTATGAGAAAGGTATATAGTATGATCCTCTCCTTCCATCCTGTATCTCTGAGAAAGGTATATAGTGTGACCCTCTCCTTCCATCCGGTATCTCAGAGAAAGGTATATAGTGTGACCCTCTCTTTCCGTCCTGTATCCCTGAGAAAGGTATATAGTGTGACCCCTCCTTCTGTCCTGTATCTCTGAGAAAGGTATATAGTGTGACCCCTACTTCTGTCCTGTATCTATGAGAAAGGTATATAGTGTGACCCCTCCTTCCGCCCTGTATCTCTGAGAAAGGTATATAGTGTGACTCTCTCCTTCCATCCTGTATCCCTGAGAAAGGTATATAGTGTGACCCCTCCTTCCGTCCTGTATCCCTGAGAAAGGTATATAGTGTGACCCCTACTTCCGTCCTGTATCTCTAAGAAAGGTATATAGTGTGACCGTCTCCTTCCGTCCAGTATCGCTGAGAAAGGTATATAGTGTGACCTCTCCTTCCGTCCTGTATCTCTGAGAAAGGTATATAGTGTGACCCTCTCCTTCCATCCTGTATCTATGAGAAAGGTATATAGTGTGACCCTCTCCTTCCATCCTGTATCTCTGAGAAAGGTATATAGTGTGACCCCTCCTACTGTCCTGTATCTCTGAGAAAGGTATATAGTGTGACCCCTACTTCTGTCCTGTATCTCTGAGAAAGATATATAGTGTGACCCTCTCCTTCCATCCTGTATCTCTGAGAAAGATATACAGTATGACCCTTACTTCCGTCCTGTATCCCTGAGAAAGATATATAGTGTGACCCCCTACGTCCGTCCTGTATCTCTGAGAAAGGTATATAGTGTGACCCCTCCTTCCATCCTGTATCTCTGAGAAAGGTATATAGTGTGACCCTCTCCTTCCGTCCTGTATCTCTGAGAAAGGTATATAGTGTGACTCCTCCTTCTGTCCTGTATCTCTGAGAAAGGTATATAGTGTGACCCCTACTTCTGTCCTGTATCTATGAGAAAGGTATATAGTGTGACCCCTACTTCTGTCCTGTATCTCTGAGAAAGGTATATAGTGTGACCCTCTCCTTCCATCCAGTATCTCTGAGAAAGGTATATAGTGTGACACCTACTTCCATCCTGTATCTCTGAGAAAGATATATAGTGTGACCCCTCCTTCCGTCCTGTATCTATGAGAAAGGTATATAGTATGATCCTCTCCTTCCATCCTGTATCTCTGAGAAAGGTATATAGTGTGACCCTCTCCTTCCATCCGGTATCTCAGAGAAAGGTATATAGTGTGACCCTCTCTTTCCGTCCTGTATCCCTGAGAAAGGTATATAGTGTGACCCCTCCTTCTGTCCTGTATCTCTGAGAAAGGTATATAGTGTGACCCCTACTTCTGTCCTGTATCTATGAGAAAGGTATATAGTGTGACCCCTCCTTCCGCCCTGTATCTCTGAGAAAGGTATATAGTGTGACTCTCTCCTTCCATCCTGTATCCCTGAGAAAGGTATATAGTGTGACCCCTCCTTCCGTCCTGTATCCCTGAGAAAGGTATATAGTGTGACCCCTACTTCCGTCCTGTATCTCTGAGAAAGGTATATAGTGTGACCGTCTCCTTCCGTCCAGTATCGCTGAGAAAGGTATATAGTGTGACCTCTCCTTCCGTCCTGTATCTCTGAGAAAGGTATATAGTGTGACCCTCTCCTTCCATCCTGTATCGCTGAGAAAGGTATATAGTGTGACCTCTCCTTCCGTCCTGTATCTCTGTGAAAGGTATATAGTGTGACCCCTCCTTCCGTCCTGTATCTCTGAGAAAGGTATATAGTGTGACCCCTACTTCCGTCCTGTATCTATGAGAAAGGTATATAGTGTGACCCTCTCCTTCCATCCTGTATCTGAGAAAGGTATATAGTGTGACCCCTACTACCGTCCTGTATCTCTGAGAAAGGTATATAGTGTGACCCCTCCTTCCGTCCTGTATCTATGAGAAAGGTATATAGTGTGACCCTCTCCTTCCATCCTGTATCTCTGAGAAAGGTATATAGTGTGACCCCTCCTTCTGTCCTGTATCTCTGAGAAAGGTATATAGTGTGACCCCTACTTCTGTCCTGTATCTATGAGAAAGGTATATAGTGTGACCCCTACTTCTGTCCTGTATCTCTGAGAAAGGTATATAGTGTGGCCATCTCCTTCCGTCCTGTATCTCTGAGAAAGGTATATAGTGTGACCTTCTCCTTCCGTCCTGTATCTCTGAGAAAGGTATATAGTGTGACCCTCTCCTTCCGTCCTGTATCTCTGAGAAAGGTATATAGTGTGAACCCTCCTTCCATCCTGTATCCCTGAGAAAGGTACATAGTGTGACCTCTACTTCCGTCCTGTATCCCTGAGAAAGCTATATAGTGTGACCCTCTCCTTCCATCCTGTATCTCTGAGAAAGGTATATAGTGTTACCTCTCCTTCCATCCTGTATCTCTGAGAAAGGTATATAGTGTGACCCTCTCCTTCCATCCGGTATCTCTGAGAAAGATATACAGTATGACCCTTACTTCCGTCCTGTATCCCTGAGAAAGATATATAGTGTGACCCCTAAGTCCGTCCTGTATCTCTGAGAAAGGTATATAGTGTGACCCCTCCTTCCATCCTGCATCTCTGAGAAAGGTATATAGTGTGACCCTCTCCTTCCGTCCTGTATCTCTGAGAAAGGTATATAGTGTGACCTTCTCCTTCCGTCCTGTATCTCTGAGAAAGGTATATAGTGTGACCCTCTCCTTCCGTCCTGTATCTCTGAGAAAGGTATATAGTGTGAACCCTCCTTCCATCCTGTATCCCTGAGAAAGGTACATAGTGTAACCTCTACTTCCGTCCTGTATCCCTGAGAAAGGTATATAGTGTGACCCTCTCCTTCCATCCTGTATCTCTGAGAAAGGTATATAGTGTGACCCTCTCCTTCCATCCTGTATCTCTGAGAAAGGTATATAGTGTGACCCCTACATCTGTCCTGTATCTCTGAGAAAGATATATAGTGTGACCCTCTCCTTCCATCCTGTATCTCTGAGAAAGATATACAGTATGACCCTTACTTCCGTCCTGTATCCCTGAGAAAGATATATAGTGTGACCCCCTACATCCGTCCTGTATCTCTGAGAAAGGTATATAGTGTGACCCCTCCTTCCATCCTGTATCTCTGAGAAAGGTATATAGTGTGACCCTCTCCTTCCGTCCTGTATCTCTGAGAAAGGTATATAGTGTGACTCCTCCTTCTGTCCTGTATCTCTGAGAAAGGTATATAGTGTGACCCCTACTTCTGTCCTGTATCTATGAGAAAGGTATATAGTGTGACCCCTACTTCTGTCCTGTATCTCTGAGAAAGGTATATAGTGTGACCCTCTCCTTCCATCCAGTATCTCTGAGAAAGGTATATAGTGTGACACCTACTTCCATCCTGTATCTCTGAGAAAGATATATAGTGTGACCCCTCCTTCCGTCCTGTATCTATGAGAAAGGTATATAGTATGACCCTCTCCTTCCATCCTGTATCTCTGAGAAAGGTATATAGTGTGACCCCTACTTCTGTCCTGTATCTCTGAGAAAGGTATATACTGTGACTCCTCCTTCTGTCCTGTATCTCTGAGAAAGGTTATATAGTGTGACCCCTACCTCTGTCCTGTATCTATGAGAAAGGTATATAGTGTGACCCCTACTTCTGTCCTGTATCTCTGAGAAAGGTATATAGTGTGACCCCTCTTTCCATCCTGTATCTCTGAGAAAGGTATATAGTGTGACCCTCTCCTTCCATCCTGTATCTCAGAGAAAGGTATATAGTGTGACCCTCTCTTTCCGTCCTGTATCCATGAGAAAGGTATATAGTGTGACCCCTCCTTCTGTCCTGTATCTCTGAGAAAGGTATATAGTGTGACCCCTACTTCTGTCCTGTATCTATGAGAAAGGTATATAGTGTGACCCCTCCTTCCGCCCTGTATCTCTGAGAAAGGTATATAGTGTGACCCTCTCCTTCCATCCTGTATCCCTGAGAAAGGTATATAGTGTGACCCCTCCTTCCGTCCTGTATCCCTGAGAAAGGTATATAGTGTGACCCCTACTTCCGTCCTGTATCTCTGAGAAAGGTATATAGTGTGACCGTCTCCTTCCGTCCAGTATCGCTGAGAAAGGTATATAGTGTGACCTCTCCTTCCGTCCTGTATCTCTGAGAAAGGTATATAGTGTGACCCTCTCCTTCCATCCTGTATCGCTGAGAAAGGTATATAGTGTGACCTCTCCTTCCGTCCTGTATCTCTGTGAAAGGTATATAGTGTGACCCCTCCTTCCGTCCTGTATCTCTGAGAAAGGTATATAGTGTGACCCCTACTTCCGTCGTGTATCTATGAGAAAGGTATATAGTGTGACCCTCTCCTTCCATCCTGTATCTGAGAAAGGTATATAGTGTGACCCCTACTACCGTCCTGTATCTCTGAGAAAGGTATATAGTGTGACCCCTCTTCCGTCCTGTATCTATGAGAAAGGTATATAGTGTGACCCTCTCCTTCCATCCTGTATCTCTGAGAAAGGTATATAGTGTGACCCCTCCTTCTGTCCTGTATCTCTGAGAAAGGTATATAGTGTGACCCCTACTTCTGTCCTGTATCTATGAGAAAGGTATATAGTGTGACCCCTACTTCTGTCCTGTATCTCTGAGAAAGGTATATAGTGTGGCCCTCTCCTTCCGTCCTGTATCTCTGAGAAAGGTATATAGTGTGACCTTCTCCTTCCGTCCTGTATCTCTGAGAAAGGTATATAGTGTGACCCTCTCCTTCCGTCCTGTATCTCTGAGAAAGGTATATAATGTGAACCCTCCTTCCATCCTGTATCCCTGAGAAAGGTACATAGTGTGACCTCTACTTCCGTCCTGTATCCCTGAGAAAGGTATATAGTGTGACCCTCTCCTTCCATCCTGTATCTCTGAGAAAGGTATATAGTGTTACCTCTCCTTCCATCCTGTATCTCTGAGAAAGGTATATAGTGTGACCCTCTCCTTCCATCCGGTATCTCTGAGAAAGATATACAGTATGACCCTTACTTCCGTCCTGTATCCCTGAGAAAGATATATAGTGTGACCCCTAAGTCCGTCCTGTATCTCTGAGAAAGGTATATAGTGTGACCCCTCCTTCCATCCTGCATCTCTGAGAAAGGTATATAGTGTGACCCTCTCCTTCCGTCCTGTATCTCTGAGAAAGGTATATAGTGTGACCTTCTCCTTCCGTCCTGTATCTCTGAGAAAGGTATATAGTGTGACCCTCTCCTTCCGTCCTGTATCTCTGAGAAAGGTATATAGTGTGAACCCTCCTTCCATCCTGTATCCCTGAGAAAGGTACATAGTGTGACCTCTACTTCCGTCCTGTATCCCTGAGAAAGGTATATAGTGTGACCCTCTCCTTCCATCCTGTATCTCTGAGAAAGATATACAGTATGACCCTTACTTCCGTCCTGTATCCCTGAGAAAGATATATAGTGTGAACCCTCCTTCCGTCCTGTATCTCTGAGAAAGGTATATAGTGTGACCCTCTCCTTCCGTCCTGTATCTCTGAGAAAGGTATATAGTGTGACCCTCTCCTTCCATCCTGTATCCCTGAGAAAGGTATATAGTGTGACCCTCTCCTTCCGTCCTGTATCTCTGAGAAAGGTATATAGTGTGACCCTCTCCTTCCATCCTGTATCTCTGAGAAAGGTATATAGTGTGACCCCTACTTCCGTCCTGTATCTATGAGAAAGGTATATAGTGTGACCCCTACTTCTGTACTGTATCTCTGAGAAAGGTATATAGTGTGACCCTCTCCTTCCATCCTGTATCTCTGAGAAAGGTATATAGTGTGACCCCTACTTCCGTCCAGTATCTCTGAGAAAGGTATATAGTGTGACCCTCTCCTTCTGTCCTGTATCTCTGAGAAAGGTATATAGTGTGACCCCTACTTCTGTCCTGTATCTATGAGAAAGGTATATAGTGTGACCCCTACTTCTGTCCTGTATCTCTGAGAAAGGTATGTAGTGTGACCCCTCTTTCCATCCTGTATCTCTGAGAAAGGTATATAGTGTGACCCTCTCCTTCCATCCTGTATCTCAGAGAAAGGTATATAGTGTGACCCTCTCTTTCCGTCCTGTATCCCTGAGAAAGGTATATAGTGTGACCCCTCCTTCTGTCCTGTATCTCTGAGAAAGGTATATAGTGTGACCCCTACTTCTGTCCTGTATCTATGAGAAAGGTATATAGTGTGACCCCTCCTTCCGCCCTGTATCTCTGAGAAAGGTATATAGTGTGACCCTCTCCTTCCATCCTGTATCCCTGAGAAAGGTATATAGTGTGACCCCTCCTTCCGTCCTGTATCCCTGAGAAAGGTATATAGTGTGACCCCTACTTCCGTCCTGTATCTCTGAGAAAGGTATATAGTGTGACCGTCTCCTTCCGTCCAGTATCGCTGAGAAAGGTATATAGTGTGACCTCTCCTTCCGTCCTGTATCTCTGAGAAAGGTATATAGTGTGACCCTCTCCTTCCATCCTGTATCGCTGAGAAAGGTATATAGTGTGACCTCTCCTTCCGTCCTGTATCTCTGCGAAAGGTATATAGTGTGACCCCTCCTTCCGTCCTGTATCTCTGAGAAAGGTATATAGTGTGACCCCTACTTCCGTCCTGTATCTATGAGAAAGGTATATAGTGTGACCCTCTCCTTCCATCCTGTATCTGAGAAAGGTATATAGTGTGACCCCTACTACCGTCCTGTATCTCTGAGAAAGTTATATAGTGTGACCCTCTCCTTCCATCCTGTATCTCTGAGAAAGGTATATAGTGTGACCCCTCCTTCTGTCCTGTATCTCTGAGAAAGGTATATAGTGTGACCCCTACTTCTGTCCTGTATCTATGAGAAAGGTATATAGTGTGACCCCTACTTCTGTCCTGTATCTCTGAGAAAGGTATATAGTGTGGCCCTCTCCTTCCGTCCTGTATCTCTGAGAAAGGTATATAGTGTGACCTTCTCCTTCCGTCCTGTATCTCTGAGAAAGGTATATAGTGTGACCCTCTCCTTCCGTCCTGTATCTCTGAGAAAGGTATATAGTGTGAACCCTCCTTCCATCCTGTATCCCTGAGAAAGGTACATAGTGTGACCTCTACTTCCGTCCTGTATCCCTGAGAAAGGTATATAGTGTGACCCTCTCCTTCCATCCTGTATCTCTGAGAAAGGTATATAGTGTTACCTCTCCTTCCATCCTGTATCTCTGAGAAAGGTATATAGTGTGACCCTCTCCTTCCATCCGGTATCTCTGAGAAAGATATACAGTATGACCCTTACTTCCGTCCTGTATCCCTGAGAAAGATATATAGTGTGACCCCTAAGTCCGTCCTGTATCTCTGAGAAAGGTATATAGTGTGACCCCTCCTTCCATCCTGCATCTCTGAGAAAGGTATATAGTGTGACCCTCTCCTTCCGTCCTGTATCTCTGAGAAAGGTATATAGTGTGACCCTCTCCTTCCGTCCTGTATCTCTGAGAAAGGTATATAGTGTGAACCCTCCTTCCATCCTGTATCCCTGAGAAAGGTACATAGTGTGACCTCTACTTCCGTCCTGTATCCCTGAGAAAGGTATATAGTGTGACCCTCTCCTTCCATCCTGTATCTCTGAGAAAGATATACAGTATGACCCTTACTTCCGTCCTGTATCCCTGAGAAAGATATATAGTGTGAACCCTCCTTCCGTCCTGTATCTCTGAGAAAGGTATATAGTGTGACCCTCTCCTTCCGTCCTGTATCTCTGAGAAAGGTATATAGTGTGACCCTCTCCTTCCATCCTGTATCCCTGAGAAAGGTATATAGTGTGACCCTCTCCTTCCGTCCTGTATCTCTGAGAAAGGTATATAGTGTGACCCCTACTACCGTCCTGTATCTCTGAGAAAGTTATATAGTGTGACCCTCTCCTTCCATCCTGTATCTCTGAGAAAGGTATATAGTGTGACCCCTCCTTCTGTCCTGTATCTCTGAGAAAGGTATATAGTGTGACCCCTACTTCTGTCCTGTATCTATGAGAAAGGTATATAGTGTGACCCCTACTTCTGTCCTGTATCTCTGAGAAAGGTATATAGTGTGGCCCTCTCCTTCCGTCCTGTATCTCTGAGAAAGGTATATAGTGTGACCTTCTCCTTCCGTCCTGTATCTCTGAGAAAGGTATATAGTGTGACCCTCTCCTTCCGTCCTGTATCTCTGAGAAAGGTATATAGTGTGAACCCTCCTTCCATCCTGTATCCCTGAGAAAGGTACATAGTGTGACCTCTACTTCCGTCCTGTATCCCTGAGAAAGGTATATAGTGTGACCCTCTCCTTCCATCCTGTATCTCTGAGAAAGGTATATAGTGTTACCTCTCCTTCCATCCTGTATCTCTGAGAAAGGTATATAGTGTGACCCTCTCCTTCCATCCGGTATCTCTGAGAAAGATATACAGTATGACCCTTACTTCCGTCCTGTATCCCTGAGAAAGATATATAGTGTGACCCCTAAGTCCGTCCTGTATCTCTGAGAAAGGTATATAGTGTGACCCCTCCTTCCATCCTGCATCTCTGAGAAAGGTATATAGTGTGACCCTCTCCTTCCGTCCTGTATCTCTGAGAAAGGTATATAGTGTGACCCTCTCCTTCCGTCCTGTATCTCTGAGAAAGGTATATAGTGTGAACCCTCCTTCCATCCTGTATCCCTGAGAAAGGTACATAGTGTGACCTCTACTTCCGTCCTGTATCCCTGAGAAAGGTATATAGTGTGACCCTCTCCTTCCATCCTGTATCTCTGAGAAAGATATACAGTATGACCCTTACTTCCGTCCTGTATCCCTGAGAAAGATATATAGTGTGAACCCTCCTTCCGTCCTGTATCTCTGAGAAAGGTATATAGTGTGACCCTCTCCTTCCGTCCTGTATCTCTGAGAAAGGTATATAGTGTGACCCTCTCCTTCCATCCTGTATCCCTGAGAAAGGTATATAGTGTGACCCTCTCCTTCCGTCCTGTATCTCTGAGAAAGGTATATAGTGTGACCCTCTCCTTCCATCCTGTATCTCTGAGAAAGGTATATAGTGTGACCCCTACTTCCGTCCTGTATCTCTGAGAAAGGTATATAGTGTGACCCTCTCCTTCCATCCTGTATCTCTGAGAAAGGTATATAGTGTGACCTCTCCTTCCGTCCTGTATCTCTGAGAAAGGTATATAGTGTGACCCTCTCCTTCCATCCTGTATCTCTGAGAAAGGTATATAGTGTGACCCCTACTTCCGTCCTGTATCTCTGAGAAAGGTATATAGTGTGACCCCTCCTTCCGTCCTGTATCTATGAGAAAGGTATATAGTGTGACCCTCTCCTTCCGTCCTGTATCCCTGAGAAAGGTATATAGTGTGACCCCTCCTTCCGTCCTGTATCCCTGAGAAAGGTATATAGTGTGACCCCTACTTTCGTCCTGTATCTCTGAGAAAGGTATATAGTGTGACCGTCTCCTTCCGTCCAGTATCTCTGAGAAAGGTATATAGTGTGACCCCTCCTTCCGCCCTGTATCTCTGAGAAAGGTATATAGTGTGACCCCTCCTTCCGCCCTGTATCTCTGAGAAAGGTATATAGTGTGACCCCTCCTTCCGCCCTATATCTCTGAGAAAGGTATATAGTGTGACCCCTCCTTCCATCCTGTATCTCTTAGAAAGGTATATAGTGTGACCCCTCCTTCCGCCCTGTATCTCTGAGAAAGGTATATAGTGTGACCCTCTTCTTCCATCCTGTATCTCTGAGAAAGGTATATAGTGTGACCCTCTCCTTCCATCCTGTATCTCTGAGAAAGGTATATAGTGTGACCCTCTCCTTCCATCCTGTATCCCTGAGAAAGGTATATAGTGTGACCCCTCCTTCCATCCTGTATCTCTGAGAAAGGTATATAGTGTGACCCTCTCCTTCCATCCTGTATCTCTGAAAAAGGTATATAGTGTGACCCCTACTTCCGTCCTGTATCTCTGAGAAAGGTATATAGTGTGACCCTCTCCTTCCATCCTGTATCGCTGAGAAAGATATATAGTGTGACCCCTCCTTCCATCCTGTATCTCTGACAAAGGTATATAGTGTGACCCTCTCCTTCCATCCTGTATCTCTGAGAAAGGTATATAGTGTGACCCCTACTTCCGTCCTGTATCTATGAGAAAGGTATATAGTGTGACCCCTCCTTCCATCCTGTATCTCTGAGAAAGGTATATAGTGTGAACCCTACTTCCATCCTGTATCTCTGAGAAAGGTATATAGTGTGAACCTCTCCTTCCATCCTGTATCTCTGAGAAAGGTATACAGTATGACCCTTACTTCCGTCCTGTATCCCTGAGAAAGATATATAGTGTGACCCCCTACTTCCGTCCTGTATCTCTGAGAAAGGTATATAGTGTGACCCCTCCTTCCATCCTGTATCTCTGAGAAAGGTATATAGTGTGACCCTCTCCTTCCATCCTGTATCTCTGAGAAAGGTATATAGTGTGACCCCTACTTCCGTCCTGTATCTCTGAGAAAGGTATATAGTGTGACCCTCTCCTTCCATCCTGTGTCGCTGAGAAAGGTATATAGTGTGACCTCTCCTTCCGTCCTGTATCTCTGAGAAAGGTATATAGTGTGACCCTCTCCTTCCATCCTGTATCGCTGAGAAAGGTATATAGTGTGACCTCTCCTTGCGTCCTGTATCTCTGTGAAAGGTATATAGTGTGACCCCTCCTTCCGTCCTGTATCTCTGAGAAAGGTATATAGTGTGACCCCTACTTCCGTCCTGTATCTCTGAGAAAGGTATATAGTGTGACCCCTACTTCCGTCCTGTATCTCTGAGAAAGGTATATAGTGTGACCCTCTCCTTCCATCCTGTATCTGAGAAAGGTATATAGTGTGACCCCTACTACCGTCCTGTATCTCTGAGAAAGGTATATAGTGTGACCCCTCCTTCCGTCCTGTATCTATGAGAAAGGTATATAGTGTGACCCTCTCCTTCCATCCTGTATCTCTGAGAAAGGTATATAGTGTGACCCCTCCTTCTGTCCTGTATCTCTGAGAAAGGTATATAGTGTGACCCCTACTTCTGTCCTGTATCTATGAGAAAGGTATATAGTGTGACCCCTACTTCTGTCCTGTATCTCTGAGAAAGGTATATAGTGTGGCCCTCTCCTTCCGTCCTGTATCTCTGAGAAAGGTATATAGTGTGACCTTCTCCTTCCGTCCTGTATCTCTGAGAAAGGTATATAGTGTGACCCTCTCCTTCCGTCCTGTATCTCTGAGAAAGGTATATAGTGTGAACCCTCCTTCCATCCTGTATCCCTGAGAAAGGTACATAGTGTGACCTCTACTTCCATCCTGTATCCCGGAGAAAGGTATATAGTGTGACCCTCTCCTTCCATCCTGTATCTCTGAGAAAGGTATATAGTGTGACCCCTCCTACTGTCCTGTATCTCTGAGAAAGGTATATAGTGTGACCCCTACTTCTGTCCTGTATCTCTGAGAAAGATATATAGTGTGACCCTCTCCTTCCATCCTGTATCTCTGAGAAAGATATACAGTATGACCCTTACTTCCGTCCTGTATCCCTGAGAAAGATATATAGTGTGACCCCCTACGTCCGTCCTGTATCTCTGAGAAAGGTATATAGTGTGACCCCTCCTTCCATCCTGTATCTCTGAGAAAGGTATATAGTGTGACCCTCTCCTTCCGTCCTGTATCTCTGAGAAAGGTATATAGTGTGACTCCTCCTTCTGTCCTGTATCTCTGAGAAAGGTATATAGTGTAACCCCTACTTCTGTCCTGTATCTATGAGAAAGGTATATAGTGTGACCCCTACTTCTGTCCTGTATCTCTGAGAAAGGTATATAGTGTGACCCTCTCCTTCCATCCAGTATCTCTGAGAAAGGTATATAGTGTGACACCTACTTCCATCCTGTATCTCTGAGAAAGATATATAGTGTGACCCCTCCTTCCGTCCTGTATCTATGAGAAAGGTATATAGTATGACCCTCTCCTTCCATCCTGTATCTCTGAGAAAGGTATATATTGTGACCCCTACTTCTGTCCTGTATCTCTGAGAAAGGTATATAGTGTGACTCCTCCTTCTGTCCTGTATCTCTGAGAAAGGTATATAGTGTGACCCCTACTTCTGTCCTGTATCTATGAGAAAGGTATATAGTGTGACCCCTAATTCTGTCCTGTATCTCTGAGAAAGGTATATAGTGTGACCCCTCTTTCCATCCTGTTAAACCTTCTATCGGATGAGGTGTTGTCATGTGTGCAAACCACTTATCATACTAACATAAAATAAAGACACTGAGACGTGGATTTGGCAGATAACTTGATGGCGATTTATTGGAGCAATAATAATTATTATTTATTTAAGGATGTATGGTGGCAAAGAAAGGACGGCCAGAAATCAGCCAGATCTGCTATGCCCACACACAAACAACAAAAGGCATAGCAGGCGTAGATCGCCCAGAGTGCATACACATAACCATGTAACTCATATCATCAACAAAAGGTAACGCTCACCCCCATCTTGACTTCCCACCCGTTTAGGTGGTGATACTGACCCCCGTTAGGTTGGTACAGCCAACTACCAGTCAACGAAGGGAGCGCCCTTAAATCATAATTGCACCCGGACTGGCGACCTGCCGTTCTTTCCCGCCACCCAAAACCAAACCCACAACATACCAAAATTTATAGGGGAGGGAGGGTGGGGAATCTGGAACAAAGAGGCTTTGGCCCACACTTTTATCCCACTATATAATGTTCCTGTTACAAACCCGCCCCTGCTTGCCATAGGCTAACTCCCACAAGTAATTTGCATACATGCCTGCCCCCATCCTAGAGGTTTAAAACACCTCTTTTCTTATGCAATCTTTCGGTTTCTCTAAACCTTCTATCGGATGAGGTGTTGTCATGTGTGCAAACCACTTATCATACTAACATAAAATAAAGACACTGAGATGTGGATTTGGCAGATAACTTGATGGTGATTTATTGGAGCAATAATAATTATTATTTATTTAAGGATGTATGGTGGCAAAGAAAGGACGGCCAGAAATCAGCCAGATCTGCTATGCCCACACACAAACAACAAAAGGCATAGCAGGCGTAGATCGCCCAGAGTGCATACACATAACCATGTAACTCATATCATCAACAAAAGGTAACGCTCACCCCCATCTTGACTTCCCACCCGTTTAGGTGGTGATACTGCCCCCCGTTAGGTTGGTACAGCCAACTACCAGTCAACGAAGGGAGCGCCCTTAAATCATAATTGCACCCGGACTGGCGACCTGCCGTTCTTTCCCGCCACAGCAAGCTTATAGAACCAGCTTATAGAACCGCCGCACCGCCACCATACCAAGTACTACCCCAATAACGCCAACTCCTCAAAAAGATCCCCAATAAACAATGACACACCCTCCTCTGTTAAATGAACTCCATCAGGTCTATACATATAACTAAATCGAAATTGAATGTTATTATGGTAAATGAAACGGCCATAATTGGCCATCACAAATTTGGCAACTGCGAAATTAAGTTTCTTCCTAGCTTCGTCATTAGTAGGAAAACTCCTAACCCCACGCCAGACCTGTCGAGGTACAATGCAAGACCAAATTAATTTACACAAGGGCCAGGCCAATAGCACCCTCGCCAAATCGTTGACAATATCAACTCGTAATTCTACAGTGGACCTCTGCCCTAAGTCGTTGCCTCCTAAATAAGCCACCAAAATACGTGGCCTACCAAAAAGCCTTGCATACTCTAACAGTTTAGGACAAAAGGAATGCCATCTCATACCTCTGGAACCTATCCAACGGACCCTAGCTGAATATTCAAAAATTGGAGCTTGATCTGAACTCAAACCTAGCAGCCCAGAAAATATATGAGTGGCCTATAACCCAAATGTCCTGCGTGTCAAAGAGCAATCCTAAAGGTGGAGGAAAGCAGTAAATAAAAAATTAGTAATTGTCATAAAACAATAAAATTTTATGGTGTATTAGTGGGATCTGATAGAACATAAGTGAGTATCTGCCAAAAAGAAAAATTTTCTATTGGTCGCCGACTTTACTATTTGAAGTGGCTGAGACAAACAGAAGACACAAAGGGGAAGAATGGGTGGGGGGGAATTGGGAAAAAACAGGTGAACTCGGCAAGAGGTAAAATAAAAACCTGCTGAGGGATGGACTATGGCCTAATTAAATGATTGAGAATAGCCGAATTGAATCCGTCAGTTCAGGTAAAAATTGTAAAATCCCTCAAGACTCCCATTGCCAGCAATGGCAAGTAGCTAATCCCGAGTAGGACGGACAGGGGTAACAGACAAGACAGGACAGTACATGAGACAAGACAAAAACCAGGCAAGCATAAAATATAAACGTAACCGGAACAGACTGTGAAATGACTTTAAACAAAGGGCCTTCATGCCTAGGTCGAATGTAACCTTTATAACTATCCGATTTCCAATGTCCTAGGGCCTTAATTTCTGATGCCGAGAAACCCGCAGCTGCCGCCGAAGTTGCGGCTCCGATCAGAAACGAGTGTGTACCAAAATCTTGAGGCGGGAGGCCTAAAACTGATACACACCTCTTCAAAAACCAACCAAACTGGTATTTGGTAAGCGGAGTCCTGTCCATATGCATGAGTCATGAACCAGGAACATCCGGCCGCAATAACTCATACCGCATGGCTAGTGCCACGGGGCAGATCTGTTCTTCCCTAGATGGACCCAACGAGATCCACCCACCCCTACCAGTCTGGTCGGTCTTCGACTGCCGAATCCTACAGAGAACAGACCTCTCACTGACCAGGATATCCGAGAGGAGCATGGCGGCATCAACCCATTTGGATGATGCCACCAGCTCCGATACCCTCAAGGTGCCGTGAAAAGCCTCCGAAAACACCACTTGAATCAGGACCGCCTCATACGCAGTAAGAGCCACTCCGAGAACCGCCCCTAATACTGCCGGAAGCAGATGAGCGTCCACAGGTCTCCTACGGTCAGCTACTGGCCGGGAGACCCGTGCCAAACCCTTTAAAGCCTTCACTATCAGAAAACTTTTAGTAAAGTCAGGTTGGCCCTTCAATTTATAATAAAATGCAATGCCCCCCAAAGAGCGCGCAACAGAAGCCCTGGATCTGCCAGCCAAACGGAGACTCCAAATAAAAGAAAGCATCGAACGATGCTGACTCTTACCTGCCTGTTTGCTGCTACGGGAATAATCTTCCCATTCATTCCATGCCTGCCGATATGCTCGCAACGTGGAGGGGGCTAAAGACTGTTCTGCTTAGCCCTCCATGCCGGCTCGATCACCTGCCAAACATAAGAGGGGCAAAGCACAACGTCAGCACCAGGGGCCACAGATCGGGACCTAGCCCACTGGAAACGTGATAACGCATCGTCTATCTCATTCTCCACCCCAGGAATGTGTCTTGCCTTAAACATGATGTTACAGCGCAAACATGTGAGCACAGCTGCGCTAGCAAGCGCAAAACCAGCAGGGAAGCCGCATGTTGCTGATTGTATCGCATGGACCATGCCCAGGTTGTCACACCTGATAATGATGCTGCGATTGCGTAACCATTCCCCCCAGATTTCCAAGGAAACCATTATGGGAAAGAGTTTGAGAAGGAGTAAGTCCTTAGTCAAACCCTTTCCCACCCATTCTTCCAGCCAACGGCCAACGCACCAGGAGCCATCAAGGTAACATCCGAACCCCGTGGTGCCTGCTGCGTCGGTGAACAGCTGCAGCTGCAAATTGTCAGCGGCTGGAGACATCCACAACCGAACGCCATTAAAATCCCGAAGAAACGAGACCCAGACAGAGAGGTCCTGCTTAATCTCTGAGGATAAACGTAGCAAATGTCTCGGTTAGTGACACCAGCCGTGGCCCTTTCCAATTTACGTGAAAAAGCTCTGCCCATTGGAATTACTTTACAGGCCCAGGAGGGATTGCGCCTGCCGCAGGGTAATTCTACTGGAAGCCGTGCATTCCGCTATGGCATTACTTAACAGGCTTATCGAGAGGAATGCGACAAGAACCCACCGAGGTACAGATCTCGATACCCAGGAATGACAAGGGGAAGGGCCCTCCGTTTTGTCCACAGCAACGGGAACTCCAAATGAAAAAACAGCGCTCGTAAAGAAAACAAAAGATAACTGCATCTGCCTGAACCGGAAGGGCCGACACACTATCATCGAGATAGTGGGCTATTCCATGACTACCGCAAAAATTAAATAAATAAATTCCGCGCACCAGTGTAGGAAGGTGCTAAAATGCTCGAAAAACGCACAGGACACAGAACACCCCATAGGCAAGCATTTGTCTATGCAATATCCGTTGTCCAAGCTAAAAACCCATAAACTGGAATGACTCTGGGTGCAAAGGAAGTAGACGAAAAGCTGACTCAACATCTATCTTAGCCATCAGTGCGCCCGGACCATAACACCTAATGACGTCCAAAGCATCGTCAAAAGACTGGTACACCACCGAGGAAACCTCAACTGGTATGGCATAATTTACTGACGAGCCTGGCGGATAAGACAGATGTTGCATGAGCCCTTATTTTCCTGGAATTTTCTTGGGAACCACTCCCACCGGGGAATTCACAAGATCCCTAATGGGGGTTCTGCAAAAGGCCCAGCAATGCGCCTGCGCTAACCTCGCCAGCCACTTTTTCCCTAAGAATGTGAGGCAATTCAAAGGCAGACTTCAAATTTCTAGGCGGATATGTGTCGACATCCCTGCAAATAGGTAAACGAAAACCAAAACTGAAGCCTTTTAACGAAAATTCTGCGTCCTGCAGAACCGGGTACCAACTCAACCATTTTGCTATCGCTGTGACACGGACAGGGGATGGAACTTTACTTAGCACTTGTGCCTTTTGCTGGCTGTGCAGGCTGCTGCTGGGCACCCCCCTTGAAACACTTGGCAACTGGGTGATTGCCACCACATCGCAAGCAGAGGTGACGAAAACGACATTTTAATGTGGAATTATTAAAGGCGAAGCATTTTCCCCAGACGCCTGCTGTTAGCCCTGACGAACTGAACTAGCTGCTTTGCACGCGTTGTACCCCTCATAGGCAGGACGCGAAGGCTGCGTGACCTCCAGCAATGTATATTTGTCGAAGTAGGAGCATAGCTGAGAATGGAGCTTCCCGGTGATAGCTGCTTGGGGCAGTGATTGCAATAATAAGCTGTGCACCCTGTAGAAATTCACTGTAGCACATGTATTCTGTCTATTTTGTAAGTTAAATGCTCAGAATACAGTATATAATACAATCTCCTCTATTGGCTGATAATAATGATTCAAAGGAGATAAAAGCTAGATCTTAGGTGCTATAGATAAATAAAGCAGAGTCAAAGCCATTACCCCTTACTGTCATATAACGCATCACTAAAGCATTCTATTCCCCCAATGATACCTCAATGCCCAGCATAATACTGACACTGTTTGCTGCAACTGTTTTCTACCATTAAGAGGGCATAATCAGCACTTAGACCATCTATAAAATACATCATACGAATGTACTGAATGATATAATTCTGGCATATACAGGACCAGCAAACACAGTAAGTAATTATATGTAGAAGTAGGGCCATCCTGTCTGAGCTGAATCTTTTTATTTCATGTGCCGGCTCCTTTACAGATCATATGAGCAAGTTGGGGAATCTGGGAGAGGGCAGAAAAAGAAACCATGCACTGTCCTGGACATAGATGCACAGATTGGTCCCCCTATGTACTGGATGGTGTATTATCCAGTATTAATAATTGATCCAATAGGTGATCCATATCAGTGCACCCCGTACAGTGCATGTTTTCCAGATCTAGTTGGTGCACAACAATATTCATTACTGGCTTTTTAACTTTTTCTACTGGCTGACACATTTAAAAGATCAACAGGGACTGTAGTGCTAGTTATTTCATTTGTGACACTGAGGGGATCCTAAAAAACATGCAACTTTAGTATTATATGCTATTTCTATTGTAGTCATCATGGTGTGGGCTGAGGGGGGGTTCAGGTAAGGCACTCATAAACCCCTCCTGCATTTGCCTATGGTGCTGGCCATTGCAGCCACAAAGATAATATTGACCAGGGGCATTAAGGACTAAAGGGAAGCACCCCTCCCCCGCACTGGCACACCTTCCACAAAGCTGCTGCAGCCTGAGGGGGGATAGAACTATCAATAGGGGAACCACACCTGCAGCTCCTAATAACATGGGGGCACTGTGGAGCCAGGGACCAGGGTCTGGGGAGGCTCATTACTAGGCAGGACATAGCTACACCCACCCCCAACAGAACAAGAAATCAGAAAAGACAGTGATTGAGGACAGAAAGGAAAAGTAAAAGCAATGATATGAAGTAAATGAAAAGAGACTAAATACAATAAGGAAAAGGAGGAGAGAAGAAGAGAAGAAGGAGAAGCACTAAGAGAGTTTTATTAAGGAAAATGACAACTGACAAAATGCACTTCCCTGTCCTGGAGGAATCTGGAACAAAGAGGCTTTGGCCCAAACTTTTATCCCACTATATAATGTTCCTATTACAAACCCGCCCCTGCTTGCCATAGGCTAACTCCCACAAGTAATTTGCATACATGCCTGCCCCCATCCTAGAGGTTTAAAACACCTCTTTTCTTATGCAATCTTTCGGTTTCTCATCTCTGAGAAAGGTATATAGTGTGACCCTCTCCTTCCATCCTGTATCTCAGAGAAAGGTATATAGTGTGACCCTCTCTTTCCGTCCTGTATCCCTGAGAAAGGTATATAGTGTGACCCCTCCTTCTGTCCTGTATCTCTGAGAAAGGTATATAGTGTGACCCCTACTTCTGTCCTGTATCTATGAGAAAGGTATATAGTGTGACCCCTCCTTCCGCCCTGTATCTCTGAGAAAGGTATATAGTGTGATCCTCTCCTTCCATCCTGTATCCCTGAGAAAGGAATATAGTGTGACCCCTCCTTCCGTCCTGTATCCCTGAGAAAGTTATATAGTGTGACCCCTACTTCCGTCCTGTATCTCTGAGAAAGGTATATAGTGTGACCGTCTCCTTCCGTCCAGTATCGCTGAGAAAGGTATATAGTGTGACCTCTCCTTCCGTCCTGTATCTCTGAGAAACGTATTTAGTGTGACCCTCTCCTTCCATCCTGTATCGCTGAGAAAGGTATATAGTGTGACCTCTCCTTCCGTCCTGTATCTCTGTGAAAGGTATATAGTGTGACCCCTCCTTCCGTCCTGTATCTCTGAGAAAGGTATATAGTGTGACCCCTACTTCCGTCCTGTATCTATGAGAAAGGTATATAGTGTGACCCTCTCCTTCCATCCTGTATCTGAGAAAGGTATATAGTGTGACCCCTACTACCGTCCTGTATCTCTGAGAAAGGTATATAGTGTGACCCCTCCTTCCGTCCTGTATCTATGAGAAAGGTATATAGTGTGACCCTCTCCTTCCATCCTGTATCTCTGAGAAAGGTATATAGTGTGACCCCTCCTTCTGTCCTGTATCTCTGAGAAAGGTATATAGTGTGACCCCTACTTCTGTCCTGTATCTATGAGAAAGGTATATAGTGTGACCCCTACTTCTGTCCTGTATCTCTGAGAAAGGTATATAGTGTGGCCCTCTCCTTCCGTCCTGTATCTCTGAGAAAGGTATATAGTGTGACCTTCTCCTTCCGTCCTGTATCTCTGAGAAAGGTATATAGTGTGACCCTCTCCTTCCGTCCTGTATCTCTGAGAAAGGTATATAGTGTGAACCCTCCTTCCATCCTGTATCCCTGAGAAAGGTACATAGTGTGACCTCTACTTCCGTCCTGTATCCCTGAGAAAGGTATATAGTGTGACCCTCTCCTTCCATCCTGTATCTCTGAGAAAGGTATATAGTGTTACCTCTCCTTCCATCCTGTATCTCTGAGAAAGGTATATAGTGTGACCCTCTCCTTCCATCCGGTATCTCTGAGAAAGATATACAGTATGACCCTTACTTCCGTCCTGTATCCCTGAGAAAGATATATAGTGTGACCCCCTAAATCCGTCCTGTATCTCTGAGAAAGGTATATAGTGTGACCCCTCCTTCCATCCTGTATCTCTGAGAAAGGTATATAGTGTGACCCTCTCCTTCCGTCCTGTATCTCTGAGAAAGGTATATAGTGTGACCTTCTCCTTCCGTCCTGTATCTCTGAGAAAGGTATATAGTGTGACCCTCTCCTTCCGTCCTGTATCTCTGAGAAAGGTATATAGTGTGAACCCTCCTTCCATCCTGTATCCCTGAGAAAGGTACATAGTGTGACCTCTACTTCCGTCCTGTATCCCTGAGAAAGGTATATAGTGTGACCCTCTCCTTCCATCCTGTATCTCTGAGAAAGGTATATAGTGTGACCCTCTCCTTCCATCCTGTATCTCTGAGAAAGATATACAGTATGACCCTTACTTCCGTCCTGTATCCCTGAGAAAGATATATAGTGTGAACCCTCCTTCCGTCCTGTATCTCTGAGAAAGGTATATAGTGTGACCCTCTCCTTCCGTCCTGTATCTCTGAGAAAGGTATATAGTGTGACCCTCTCCTTCCATCCTGTATCCCTGAGAAAGGTATATAGTGTGACCCTCTCCTTCCGTCCTGTATCTCTGAGAAAGGTATATAGTGTGACCTCTCCTTCCGTCCTGTATCTCTGTGAAAGGTATATAGTGTGACCCCTCCTTCCGTCCTGTATCTCTGAGAAAGGTATATAGTGTGACCCCTACTTCCGTCCTGTATCTATGAGAAAGGTATATAGTGTGACCCTCTCCTTCCATCCTGTATCTGAGAAAGGTATATAGTGTGACCCCTACTACCGTCCTGTATCTCTGAGAAAGGTATATAGTGTGACCCCTCCTTCCGTCCTGTATCTATGAGAAAGGTATATAGTGTGACCCTCTCCTTCCATCCTGTATCTCTGAGAAAGGTATATAGTGTGACCCCTCCTTCTGTCCTGTATCTCTGAGAAAGGTATATAGTGTGACCCCTACTTCTGTCCTGTATCTATGAGAAAGGTATATAGTGTGACCCCTACTTCTGTCCTGTATCTCTGAGAAAGGTATATAGTGTGGCCCTCTCCTTCCGTCCTGTATCTCTGAGAAAGGTATATAGTGTGACCTTCTCCTTCCGTCCTGTATCTCTGAGAAAGGTATATAGTGTGACCCTCTCCTTCCGTCCTGTATCTCTGAGAAAGGTATATAGTGTGAACCCTCCTTCCATCCTGTATCCCTGAGAAAGGTACATAGTGTGACCTCTACTTCCGTCCTGTATCCCTGAGAAAGGTATATAGTGTGACCCTCTCCTTCCATCCTGTATCTCTGAGAAAGGTATATAGTGTTACCTCTCCTTCCATCCTGTATCTCTGAGAAAGGTATATAGTGTGACCCTCTCCTTCCATCCGGTATCTCTGAGAAAGATATACAGTATGACCCTTACTTCCGTCCTGTATCCCTGAGAAAGATATATAGTGTGACCCCCTAAATCCGTCCTGTATCTCTGAGAAAGGTATATAGTGTGACCCCTCCTTCCATCCTGTATCTCTGAGAAAGGTACATAGTGTGACCTCTACTTCCGTCCTGTATCCCTGAGAAAGGTATATAGTGTGACCCTCTCCTTCCATCCTGTATCTCTGAGAAAGGTATATAGTGTGACCTTCTCCTTCCGTCCTGTATCTCTGAGAAAGGTATATAGTGTGACCCTCTCCTTCCGTCCTGTATCTCTGAGAAAGGTATATAGTGTGAACCCTCCTTCCATCGTGTATCCCTGAGAAAGGTACATAGTGTGACCTCTACTTCCGTCCTGTATCCCTGAGAAAGGTATATAGTGTGACCCTCTCCTTCCATCCTGTATCTCTGAGAAAGGTATATAGTGTGACCCTCTCCTTCCATCCTGTATCTCTGAGAAAGATATACAGTATGACCCTTACTTCCGTCCTGTATCCCTGAGAAAGATATATAGTGTGAACCCTCCTTCCGTCCTGTATCTCTGAGAAAGGTATATAGTGTGACCCTCTCCTTCCGTCCTGTATCTCTGAGAAAGGTATATAGTGTGACCCTCTCCTTCCATCCTGTATCCCTGAGAAAGGTATATAGTGTGACCCTCTCCTTCCGTCCTGTATCTCTGAGAAAGGTATATAGTGTGACCTCTCCTTCCGTCCTGTATCTCTGAGAAAGGTATATAGTGTGACCCTCTCCTTCCATCCTGTATCTCTGAGAAAGGTATATAGTGTGACCCCTACTTCCGTCCTGTATCTCTGAGAAAGGTATATAGTGTGACCCTCTCCTTCCATCCTGTATCTCTGAGAAAGGTATATAGTGTGACCTCTCCTTCCGTCCTGTATCTCTGAGAAAGGTATATAGTGTGACCCTCTCCTTCCATCCTGTATCTCTGAGAAAGGTATATAGTGTGACCCCTACTTCCGTCCTGTATCTCTGAGAAAGGTATATAGTGTGACCCTCTCCTTCCATCCTGTATCTCTGAGAAAGGTATATAGTGTGACCCCTCCTACTGTCCTGTATCTCTGAGAAAGGTATATAGTGTGACCCCTACTTCTGTCCTGTATCTCTGAGAAAGATATATAGTGTGACCCTCTCCTTCCATCCTGTATCTCTGAGAAAGATATACAGTATGACCCTTACTTCCGTCCTGTATCCCTGAGAAAGATATATAGTGTGACCCCCTACGTCCGTCCTGTATCTCTGAGAAAGGTATATAGTGTGACCCCTCCTTCCATCCTGTATCTCTGAGAAAGGTATATAGTGTGACCCTCTCCTTCCATCCTGTATCTCTGAGAAAGGTATATAGTGTGACTCCTCCTTCTGTCCTGTATCTCTGAGAAAGGTATATAGTGTGACCCCTACTTCTGTCCTGTATCTATGAGAAAGGTATATAGTGTGACCCCTACTTCTGTCCTGTATCTCTGAGAAAGGTATATAGTGTGACCCTCTCCTTCCATCCAGTATCTCTGAGAAAGGTATATAGTGTGACACCTACTTCCATCCTGTATCTCTGAGAAAGATATATAGTGTGACCCCTCCTTCCGTCCTGTATCTATGAGAAAGGTATATAGTGTGACCGTCTCCTTCCGTCCAGTATCTCTGAGAAAGGTATATAGTGTGACCCCTCCTTCCGCCCTGTATCTCTGAGAAAGGTATATAGTGTGACCCCTACTTCCGTCCTGTATCTATGAGAAAGGTATATAGTGTGACCCTCTCCTTCCATCCTGTATCTGAGAAAGGTATATAGTGTGACCCCTACTACCGTCCTGTATCTCTGAGAAAGGTATATAGTGTGACCCCTCCTTCCGTCCTGTATCTATGAGAAAGGTATATAGTGTGACCCTCTCCTTCCATCCTGTATCTCTGAGAAAGGTATATAGTGTGACCCCTCCTTCTGTCCTGTATCTCTGAGAAAGGTATATAGTGTGACCCCTACTTCTGTCCTGTATCTATGAGAAAGGTATATAGTGTGACCCCTACTTCTGTCCTGTATCTCTGAGAAAGGTATATAGTGTGGCCCTCTCCTTCCGTCCTGTATCTCTGAGAAAGGTATATAGTGTGACCTTCTCCTTCCGTCCTGTATCTCTGAGAAAGGTATATAGTGTGACCCTCTCCTTCCGTCCTGTATCTCTGAGAAAGGTATATAGTGTGAACCCTCCTTCCATCCTGTATCCCTGAGAAAGGTACATAGTGTGACCTCTACTTCCGTCCTGTATCCCTGAGAAAGGTATATAGTGTGACCCTCTCCTTCCATCCTGTATCTCTGAGAAAGGTATATAGTGTTACCTCTCCTTCCATCCTGTATCTCTGAGAAAGGTATATAGTGTGACCCTCTCCTTCCATCCGGTATCTCTGAGAAAGATATACAGTATGACCCTTACTTCCGTCCTGTATCCCTGAGAAAGATATATAGTGTGACCCCCTAAATCCGTCCTGTATCTCTGAGAAAGGTATATAGTGTGACCCCTCCTTCCATCCTGTATCTCTGAGAAAGGTATATAGTGTGACCCTCTCCTTCCGTCCTGTATCTCTGAGAAAGGTATATAGTGTGACCTTCTCCTTCTGTCCTGTATCTCTGAGAAAGGTATATAGTGTGACCCTCTCCTTCCGTCCTGTATCTCTGAGAAAGGTATATAGTGTGAACCCTCCTTCCATCCTGTATCCCTGAGAAAGGTACATAGTGTGACCTCTACTTCCGTCCTGTATCCCTGAGAAAGGTATATAGTGTGACCCTCTCCTTCCATCCTGTATCTCTGAGAAAGGTATATAGTGTGACCCTCTCCTTCCATCCTGTATCTCTGAGAAAGATATACAGTATGACCCTTACTTCCGTCCTGTATCCCTGAGAAAGATATATAGTGTGAACCCGCCTTCCGTCCTGTATCTCTGAGAAAGGTATATAGTGTGACCCTCTCCTTCCGTCCTGTATCTCTGAGAAAGGTATATAGTGTGACCCTCTCCTTCCATCCTGTATCCCTGAGAAAGGTATATAGTGTGACCCTCTCCTTCCGTCCTGTATCTCTGAGAAAGGTATATAGTGTGACCTCTCCTTCCGTCCTGTATCTCTGAGAAAGGTATATAGTGTGACCCTCTCCTTCCATCCTGTATCTCTGAGAAAGGTATATAGTGTGACCCCTACTTCCGTCCTGTATCTCTGAGAAAGGTATATAGTGTGACCCTCTCCTTCCATCCTGTATCTCTGAGAAAGGTATATAGTGTGACCTCTCCTTCCGTCCTGTATCTCTGAGAAAGGTATATAGTGTGACCCTCTCCTTCCATCCTGTATCTCTGAGAAAGGTATATAGTGTGACCCCTACTTCCGTCCTGTATCTCTGAGAAAGGTATATAGTGTGACCCTCTCCTTCCATCCTGTATCTCTGAGAAAGGTATATAGTGTGACCCCTCCTACTGTCCTGTATCTCTGAGAAAGGTATATAGTGTGACCCCTACTTCTGTCCTGTATCTCTGAGAAAGATATATAGTGTGACCCTCTCCTTCCATCCTGTATCTCTGAGAAAGATATACAGTATGACCCTTACTTCCGTCCTGTATCCCTGATAAAGATATATAGTGTGACCCCCTACGTCCGTCCTGTATCTCTGAGAAAGGTATATAGTGTGACCCCTCCTTCCATCCTGTATCTCTGAGAAAGGTATATAGTGTGACCCTCTCCTTCCATCCTGTATCTCTGAGAAAGGTATATAGTGTGACTCCTCCTTCTGTCCTGTATCTCTGAGAAAGGTATATAGTGTGACCCCTACTTCTGTCCTGTATCTATGAGAAAGGTATATAGTGTGACCCCTACTTCTGTCCTGTATCTCTGAGAAAGGTATATAGTGTGACCCTCTCCTTCCATCCAGTATCTCTGAGAAAGGTATATAGTGTGACACCTACTTCCATCCTGTATCTCTGAGAAAGATATATAGTGTGACCCCTCCTTCCGTCCTGTATCTATGAGAAAGGTATATAGTATGACCCTCTCCTTCCATCCTGTATCTCTGAGAAAGGTATATAGTGTGAACCCTACTTCTGTCCTGTATCTCTGAGAAAGGTATATAGTGTGACTCCTCCTTCTGTCCTGTATCTCTGAGAAAGGTATATAGTGTGACCCCTACTTCTGTCCTGTATCTATGAGAAAGGTATATAGTGTGACCCCTACTTCTGTCCTGTATCTCTGAGAAAGGTATATAGTGTGACCCCTCTTTCATCCTGTATCTCTGAGAAAGGTATATAGTGTGACCCTCTCCTTCCATCCTGTATCTCAGAGAAAGGTATATAGTGTGACCCTCTCTTTCCATCCTGTATCCCTGAGAAAGGTATATAGTGTGACCCCTCCTTCTGTCCTGTATCTCTGAGAAAGGTATATAGTGTGACCCCTACTTCTGTCCTGTATCTATGAGAAAGGTATATAGTGTGACCCCTCCTTCCGCCCTGTATCTCTGAGAAAGGTATATAGTGTGACCCTCTCCTTCCATCCTGTATCCCTGAGAAAGGTATATAGTGTGACCCCTCCTTCCGTCCTGTATCCCTGAGAAAGGTATATAGTGTGACGCCTACTTCCGTCCTGTATCTCTGAGAAAGGTATATAGTGTGACCGTCTCCTTCCGTCCAGTATCTCTGAGAAAGGTATATAGTGTGACCCCTCCTTCCGCCCTGTATCTCTGAGAAAGGTATATAGTGTGACCCCTCATTCCGCCCTGTATCTCTGAGAAAGGTATATAGTGTGACCCCTCCTTCCGCCCTGTATCTCTGAGAAAGGTATATAGTGTGACCCCTCCTTCCATCCCGTATCTCTGAGAAAGGTATATAGTGTGACCCCTCCTTCCGCCCTGTATCTCTGAGAAAGATATATAGTGTGACCCTCTCCTTCCATCCTGTATCGCTGAGAAAGGTATATAGTGTGACCCCTCCTTCCATCCTGTATCTCTGAGAAAGGTATATAGTGTGACCCTCTCCTTCCATCCTGTATCTCTGAGAAAGGTATATAGTGTGACCCCTACTTCCGTCCTGTATCTATGAGAAAGGTATATAGTGTGGCCCCCTCCTTCCATCCTGTATCTCTGAGAAAGGTATATAGTGTGACCCCTACTTCCATCCTGTATCTCTGAGAAAGGTATATAGTGTGACCCTCTCCTTCCATCCTGTATCTCTGAGAAAGATATACAGTATGACCCTTACTTCAGTCCTGTATCCCTGAGAAAGATATATAGTAAGACCCCCTACTTCCGTCCTGTATCTCTGAGAAAGGTATATAGTGTGACCCATCCTTCCATCCTGTATCTCTGAGAAAGGTATATAGTGTGACCCTCTCCTTCCATCCTGTATCTCTGAGAAAGGTATATAGTGTGACCCCTACTTCCGTCCTGTATCTCTGAGAAAGGTATATCGTGTGACCCTCTCCTTCCATCCTGTATCGCTGAGAAAGGTATATAGTGTGACCTCTCCTTTCGTCCTGTATCTCTGAGAAAGGTATATAGTGTGACCCTCTCCTTCCATCCTGTATCGCTGAGAAAGGTATATAGTGTGACCTCTCCTTCCGTCCTGTATCTCTGAGAAAGGTATATAGTGTGACCCCTCCTTCCGTCCTGTATCTCTGAGAAAGGTATATAGTGTGACCCCTACTTCCGTCCTGTATCTATGAGAAAGGTATATAGTGTGACCCTCTCCTTCCATCCTGTATCTGAGAAAGGTATATAGTGTGACCCCTACTACCGTCCTGTATCTCTGAGAAAGGTATATAGTGTGACCCCTCCTTCCGTCCTGTATCTATGAGAAAGGTATATAGTGTGACCCTCTCCTTCCATCCTGTATCTCTGAGAAAGGTATATAGTGTGACCCCTCCTTCTGTCCTGAATCTCTGAGAAAGGTATATAGTGTGACCCCTACTTCTGTCCTGTATCTATGAGAAAGGTATATAGTGTGACCCCTAATTCTGTCCTGTATCTCTGAGAAAGGTATATAGTGTGACCCTCTCCTTCCATCCTGTATCTCTGAGAAAGGTATATAGTGTGACCCCTACTTCCGTCCTGTATCTCTGAGAAAGGTATATAGTGTGACCCCTCCTTCCGTCCTGTATCTATGAGAAAGGTATATAGTGTGACCCTCTCCTTCCATCCTGTATCTCTGAGAAAGGTATATAGTGTGACTCCTCCTTCTGTCCTGTATCTCTGAGAAAGGTATATAGTGTGACCCCTACTTCTGTCCTGTATCTATGAGAAAGGTATATAGTGTGACCCCTACTTCTGTCCTGTATCTCTGAGAAAGGTATATAGTGTGACCCTCTCCTTCCATCCTGTATCTCTGAGAAAGAAATACAGTATGACCCTTACTTCCGTCCTGTATCCCTGAGAAAGATATATAGTGTGACCCCCTACTTCCGTCCTGTATCTCTGAGAAAGGTATATAGTGTGACCCATCCTTCCATCCTGTATCTCTGAGAAAGGTATATAGTGTGACCCTCTCCTTCCATCCTGTATCTCTGAGAAAGGTATATAGTGTGACCCCTACTTCCGTCCTGTATCTCTGAGAAAGGTATATAGTGTGACCCTCTCCTTCCGTCCTGTATCGCTGAGAAAGGTATATAGTGTGACCTCTCCTTCCGTCCTGTATCTCTGAGAAAGGTATATAGTGTGACCCTCTCCTTCCATCCTGTATCGCTGAGAAAGGTATATAGTGTGACATCTCCTTCCGTCCTGTATCTCTGAGAAAGGTATATAGTGTGACCCCTCCATCCGTCCTGTATCTCTGAGAAAGGTATATAGTGTGACACCTACTTCCGTCCTGTATCTCTGAGAAAGATATATAGTGTGACCCCTCCTTCCGTCCTGTATCTCTGAGAAAGATATATAGTGTGACCCCTCCTTCCGTCCTGTATCTATGAGAAAGGTATATAGTATGACCCTCTCCTTCCATCCTGTATCTCTGAGAAAGGTATATAGTGTGACCCCTCCTTCCATCCTGTATCTCTGAGAAAGGTATATAGTGTGACCCTCTCCTTCCATCCTGTATCTCTGAGAAAGGTATATAGTGTGACCCTCTCCTTCCGTCCTGTATCCCTGAGAAAGGTATATAGTGTGACCCCTCCTTCTGTCCTGTATCCCTGAGAAAGGTATATAGTGTGACCCCCTCCTTCCATCCTGCATCACTGAGAAAGGTATATAGTGTGACCCCTCCTTCCGCCCTGTATCTCTGAGAAAGGTATATAGTGTGACCCCTCCTTCCGCCCTGTATCTCTGAGAAAGGTATATAGTGTGACCCCTACTTCCATCCTGTATCTCTGAGAAAGGTATATAGTGTGACCCCTCCTTCTGTCCTGTATCTCAGAGAAAGGTATATAGTGTGACCCCTACTTCTGTCCTGTATCTATGAGAAAGGTATATAGTGTGACCCCTACTTGTGTCCTGTATCTCTGAGAAAGGTATATAGTGTGACCCTCTCCTTCCATCCAGTATCTCTGAGAAAGGTATATAGTGTGACACCTACTTCCGTCCTGTATCTCTGAGAAAGATATATAGTGTGACCCCTCCTTCCGTCCTGTATCTATGAGAATGGTATATAGTATGACCCTCTCCTTCCATCCTGTATCTCTGAGAAAGGTATATAGTGTGACCCTCTCCTTCCATCCTGTATCTCTGAGAAAGGTATATAGTGTGACCCCTACTTCTGTCCTGTATCTCTGAGAAAGGTATATAGTGTGACTCCTCCTTCTGTCCTGTATCTCTGAGAAAGGTATATAGTGTGACCCCTACTTCTGTCCTGTATCTATGAGAAAGGTATATAGTGTGACCCCTACTTCTGTCCTGTATCTCTGAGAAAGGTATATAGTGTGACCCCTCTTTCCATCCTGTATCTCTGAGAAAGGTATATAGTGTGACCCCTCTTTCCATCCTGTATCTCTGAGAAAGGTATATAGTGTGACCCTCTCCTTCCATCCTGTATCTCAGAGAAAGGTATATAGTGTGACCCTCTCCTTCCGTCCTGTATCCCTGAGAAAGGTATATAGTGTGACCCCTCCTTCTGTCCTGTATCTCTGAGAAAGGTATATAGTGTGACCCCTACTTCTGTCCTGTATCTATGAGAAAGGTATATAGTGTGACACCTACTTCCGTCCTGTATCTCTGAGAAAGATATATAGTGTGACCCCTCCTTCCGTCCTGTATCTATGAGAATGGTATATAGTATGACCCTCTCCTTCCATCCTGTATCTCTGAGAAAGGTATATAGTGTGACCCTCTCCTTCCATCCTGTATCTCTGAGAAAGGTATATAGTGTGACCCCTACTTCTGTCCTGTATCTCTGAGAAAGGTATATAGTGTGACTCCTCCTTCTGTCCTGTATCTCTGAGAAAGGTATATAGTGTGACCCCTACTTCTGTCCTGTATCTATGAGAAAGGTATATAGTGTGACCCCTACTTCTGTCCTGTATCTCTGAGAAAGGTATATAGTGTGACCCCTACTTCTGTCCTGTATCTCTGAGAAAGGTATATAGTGTGACCCCTCTTTCCATCCTGTATCTCTGAGAAAGGTATATAGTGTGACCTCTCCTTCCGTCCTGTATCTCTGAGAAAGGTATATAGTGTGACCCTCTCCTTCCATCCAGTATCTCTGAGAAAGGTATATAGTGTGACCCCTACTTCCGTCCTGTATCTCTGAGAAAGGTATATAGTGTGACCCCTCCTTCCATCCTGTATCTCTGAGAAAGGTATATACTGTGACCCCTACTTCTGTCCTGTATCTATGAGAAAGGTATATAGTGTGACCCCTCCTTCCGCCCTGTATCTCTGAGAAAGGTATATAGTGTGACCCTCTCCTTCCGTCCTGTATCCCTGAGAAAGGTATATAGTGTGACCCCTCCTTCCGTCCTGTATCCCTGAGAAAGGTATATAGTGTGACCCCTACTTCCGTCCTGTATCTCTGAGAAAGGTATATAGTGTGACCCTCTCCTTCCATCCTGTATCCCTGAGAAAGGTATATAGTGTGACCCCTCCTTCCATCCTGTATCTCTGAGAAAGGTATATAGTGTGACCCTCTCCTTCCATCCTGTATCTCTGAGAAAGGTATATAGTGTGACCCCTACTTCCGTCCTGTATCTCTGAGAAAGGTATATAGTGTGACCCTCTCCTTCCATCCTGTATCTCTGAGAAAGGTATATAGTGTGACCCCTTCTTCCGTCCTGTATCTCTGAGAAAGATATATAGTGTGACCCCTCCTTCCGTCCTGTATCTATGAGAAAGGTATATAGTATGACCCTCTCCTTCCATCCTGTATCTCTGTGAAAGGTATATAGTGTGACCCTCTCCTTCCATCCTGTATCTCTGAGAAAGGTATATAGTGTGACCCCTACTTCTGTCCTGTATCTCTGAGAAAGGTATATAGTGTGACTCCTCCTTCTGTCCTGTATCTCTGAGAAAGGTATATAGTGTGACCCCTACTTCTGTCCTGTATCTATGAGAAAGGTATATAGTGTGACCCCTACTTCTGTCCTGTATCTCTGAGAAAGGTATATAGTGTGACCCTCTCCTTCCATCCTGTATCTCTGAGAAAGGTATATAGTGTGACCCCTCTTTCCATCCTGTATCTCTGAGAAAGGTATATAGTGTGACCCTCTCCTTCCATCCTGTATCTCAGAGAAAGGTATATAGTGTGACCCTCTCCTTCCATCCTGTATCCCTGAGAAAGGTATATAGTGTGACCCTCTCCTTCCATCCTGTATCTCTGAGAAAGGTATATAGTGTGACCCTCTCCTTCCATCCTGTATCCCTGAGAAAGGTATATAGTGTGACCCCTCCTTCCATCCTGTATCTCTGAGAAAGGTATATAGTGTGACCCTCTCCTTCCATCCTGTATCTCTGAGAAAGGTATATAGTGTGACCCCTACTTCCGTCCTGTATCTCTGAGAAAGGTATATAGTGTGACCCTCTCCTTCCATCCTGTATCGCTGAGAAAGGTATATAGTGTGACCCCTCCTTCCGTCCTGTATCTCTGAGAAAGGTATATAGTGTGACCCTCTCCTTCCATCCTCTATCTCTGAGATAGGTATATAGTGTGACCCCTACTTCCGTCCTGTATCTATGAGAAAGGTATATAGTGTGACCCCTCCTTCCATCCTGTATCTCTGAGAAAGGTACATAGTGTGACCCCTACTTCCATCCTGTATCTCTGAGAAAGGTATATAGTGTGACCCTCTCCTTCCATCCTGTATCTCTGAGAAAGATATACAGTAAGACCCTTTCTTCCGTCCTGAATCCCTGAGAAAGATATATAGTGTGACCCCCTACTTCCGTCCTGTATCTCTGAGAAAGGTATATAGTGTGACCCCTCCTTCCATCCTGTATCTCTGAGAAAGGTATATAGTGTGACCCTCTCCTTCCATCCTGTATCTCTGAGAAAGGTATATAGTGTGACCCCTACTTCCGTCCTGTATCTCTGAGAATGGTATATAGTGTGACCCTCTCCTTCCATCCTGTATCTCTGAGAAAGGTATATAGTGTGACCGTCTCCTTCCGTCCTGTATCTCTGAGAAAGGTATATAGTGTGACCATCTCCTTCCATCCTGTATCTCTGAGAAAGGTATATAGTGTGAACCCTACTTCTGTCCTGTATCTCTGAGAAAGGTATATAGTGTGACTCCTCCTTCTGTCCTGTATCTCTGAGAAAGGTATATAGTGTGACCCCTACTTCTGTCCTGTATCTATGAGAAAGGTATATAGTGTGACCCCTACTTCTGTCCTGTATCTCTGAGAAAGGTATATAGTGTGACCCCTCTTTCATCCTGTATCTCTGAGAAAGGTATATAGTGTGACCCTCTCCTTCCATCCTGTATCTCAGAGAAAGGTATATAGTGTGACCCTCTCTTTCCGTCCTGTATCCCTGAGAAAGGTATATAGTGTGACCCCTCCTTCTGTCCTGTATCTCTGAGAAAGGTATATAGTGTGACCCCTACTTCTGTCCTGTATCTATGAGAAAGGTATATAGTGTGACCCCTCCTTCCGCCCTGTATCTCTGAGAAAGGTATATAGTGTGACCCTCTCCTTCCATCCTGTATCCCTGAGAAAGGTATATAGTGTGACCCCTCCTTCCGTCCTGTATCCCTGAGAAAGGTATATAGTGTGACGCCTACTTCCGTCCTGTATCTCTGAGAAAGGTATATAGTGTGACCGTCTCCTTCCGTCCAGTATCTCTGAGAAAGGTATATAGTGTGACCCCTCCTTCCGCCCTGTATCTCTGAGAAAGGTATATAGTGTGACCCCTCATTCCGCCCTGTATCTCTGAGAAAGGTATATAGTGTGACCCCTCCTTCCGCCCTGTATCTCTGAGAAAGGTATATAGTGTGACCCCTCCTTCCATCCCGTATCTCTGAGAAAGGTATATAGTGTGACCCCTCCTTCCGCCCTGTATCTCTGAGAAAGATATATAGTGTGACCCTCTCCTTCCATCCTGTATCGCTGAGAAAGGTATATAGTGTGACCCCTCCTTCCATCCTGTATCTCTGAGAAAGGTATATAGTGTGACCCTCTCCTTCCATCCTGTATCTCTGAGAAAGGTATATAGTGTGACCCCTACTTCCGTCCTGTATCTATGAGAAAGGTATATAGTGTGGCCCCCTCCTTCCATCCTGTATCTCTGAGAAAGGTATATAGTGTGACCCCTACTTCCATCCTGTATCTCTGAGAAAGGTATATAGTGTGACCCTCTCCTTCCATCCTGTATCTCTGAGAAAGATATACAGTATGACCCTTACTTCAGTCCTGTATCCCTGAGAAAGATATATAGTAAGACCCCCTACTTCCGTCCTGTATCTCTGAGAAAGATATACAGTATGACCCTTACTTCAGTCCTGTATCCCTGAGAAAGATATATAGTAAGACCCCCTACTTCCATCCGGTATCTCTGAGAAAGATATACAGTATGACCCTTACTTCCGTCCTGTATCCCTGAGAAAGATATATAGTGTGACCCCCTAAATCCGTCCTGTATCTCTGAGAAAGGTATATAGTGTGACCCCTCCTTCCATCCTGTATCTCTGAGAAAGGTATATAGTGTGACCCTCTCCTTCCGTCCTGTATCTCTGAGAAAGGTATATAGTGTGACCTTCTCCTTCTGTCCTGTATCTCTGAGAAAGGTATATAGTGTGACCCTCTCCTTCCGTCCTGTATCTCTGAGAAAGGTATATAGTGTGAACCCTCCTTCCATCCTGTATCCCTGAGAAAGGTACATAGTGTGACCTCTACTTCCGTCCTGTATCCCTGAGAAAGGTATATAGTGTGACCCTCTCCTTCCATCCTGTATCTCTGAGAAAGGTATATAGTGTGACCCTCTCCTTCCATCCTGTATCTCTGAGAAAGATATACAGTATGACCCTTACTTCCGTCCTGTATCCCTGAGAAAGATATATAGTGTGAACCCGCCTTCCGTCCTGTATCTCTGAGAAAGGTATATAGTGTGACCCTCTCCTTCCGTCCTGTATCTCTGAGAAAGGTATATAGTGTGACCCTCTCCTTCCATCCTGTATCCCTGAGAAAGGTATATAGTGTGACCCTCTCCTTCCGTCCTGTATCTCTGAGAAAGGTATATAGTGTGACCTCTCCTTCCGTCCTGTATCTCTGAGAAAGGTATATAGTGTGACCCTCTCCTTCCATCCTGTATCTCTGAGAAAGGTATATAGTGTGACCCCTACTTCCGTCCTGTATCTCTGAGAAAGGTATATAGTGTGACCCTCTCCTTCCATCCTGTATCTCTGAGAAAGGTATATAGTGTGACCTCTCCTTCCGTCCTGTATCTCTGAGAAAGGTATATAGTGTGACCCTCTCCTTCCATCCTGTATCTCTGAGAAAGGTATATAGTGTGACCCCTACTTCCGTCCTGTATCTCTGAGAAAGGTATATAGTGTGACCCTCTCCTTCCATCCTGTATCTCTGAGAAAGGTATATAGTGTGACCCCTCCTACTGTCCTGTATCTCTGAGAAAGGTATATAGTGTGACCCCTACTTCTGTCCTGTATCTCTGAGAAAGATATATAGTGTGACCCTCTCCTTCCATCCTGTATCTCTGAGAAAGATATACAGTATGACCCTTACTTCCGTCCTGTATCCCTGATAAAGATATATAGTGTGACCCCCTACGTCCGTCCTGTATCTCTGAGAAAGGTATATAGTGTGACCCCTCCTTCCATCCTGTATCTCTGAGAAAGGTATATAGTGTGACCCTCTCCTTCCATCCTGTATCTCTGAGAAAGGTATATAGTGTGACTCCTCCTTCTGTCCTGTATCTCTGAGAAAGGTATATAGTGTGACCCCTACTTCTGTCCTGTATCTATGAGAAAGGTATATAGTGTGACCCCTACTTCTGTCCTGTATCTCTGAGAAAGGTATATAGTGTGACCCTCTCCTTCCATCCAGTATCTCTGAGAAAGGTATATAGTGTGACACCTACTTCCATCCTGTATCTCTGAGAAAGATATATAGTGTGACCCCTCCTTCCGTCCTGTATCTATGAGAAAGGTATATAGTATGACCCTCTCCTTCCATCCTGTATCTCTGAGAAAGGTATATAGTGTGAACCCTACTTCTGTCCTGTATCTCTGAGAAAGGTATATAGTGTGACTCCTCCTTCTGTCCTGTATCTCTGAGAAAGGTATATAGTGTGACCCCTACTTCTGTCCTGTATCTATGAGAAAGGTATATAGTGTGACCCCTACTTCTGTCCTGTATCTCTGAGAAAGGTATATAGTGTGACCCCTCTTTCATCCTGTATCTCTGAGAAAGGTATATAGTGTGACCCTCTCCTTCCATCCTGTATCTCAGAGAAAGGTATATAGTGTGACCCTCTCTTTCCATCCTGTATCCCTGAGAAAGGTATATAGTGTGACCCCTCCTTCTGTCCTGTATCTCTGAGAAAGGTATATAGTGTGACCCCTACTTCTGTCCTGTATCTATGAGAAAGGTATATAGTGTGACCCCTCCTTCCGCCCTGTATCTCTGAGAAAGGTATATAGTGTGACCCTCTCCTTCCATCCTGTATCCCTGAGAAAGGTATATAGTGTGACCCCTCCTTCCGTCCTGTATCCCTGAGAAAGGTATATAGTGTGACGCCTACTTCCGTCCTGTATCTCTGAGAAAGGTATATAGTGTGACCGTCTCCTTCCGTCCAGTATCTCTGAGAAAGGTATATAGTGTGACCCCTCCTTCCGCCCTGTATCTCTGAGAAAGGTATATAGTGTGACCCCTCATTCCGCCCTGTATCTCTGAGAAAGGTATATAGTGTGACCCCTCCTTCCGCCCTGTATCTCTGAGAAAGGTATATAGTGTGACCCCTCCTTCCATCCCGTATCTCTGAGAAAGGTATATAGTGTGACCCCTCCTTCCGCCCTGTATCTCTGAGAAAGATATATAGTGTGACCCTCTCCTTCCATCCTGTATCGCTGAGAAAGGTATATAGTGTGACCCCTCCTTCCATCCTGTATCTCTGAGAAAGGTATATAGTGTGACCCTCTCCTTCCATCCTGTATCTCTGAGAAAGGTATATAGTGTGACCCCTACTTCCGTCCTGTATCTATGAGAAAGGTATATAGTGTGGCCCCCTCCTTCCATCCTGTATCTCTGAGAAAGGTATATAGTGTGACCCCTACTTCCATCCTGTATCTCTGAGAAAGGTATATAGTGTGACCCTCTCCTTCCATCCTGTATCTCTGAGAAAGATATACAGTATGACCCTTACTTCAGTCCTGTATCCCTGAGAAAGATATATAGTAAGACCCCCTACTTCCGTCCTGTATCTCTGAGAAAGGTATATAGTGTGACCCATCCTTCCATCCTGTATCTCTGAGAAAGGTATATAGTGTGACCCTCTCCTTCCATCCTGTATCTCTGAGAAAGGTATATAGTGTGACCCCTACTTCCGTCCTGTATCTCTGAGAAAGGTATATCGTGTGACCCTCTCCTTCCATCCTGTATCGCTGAGAAAGGTATATAGTGTGACCTCTCCTTTCGTCCTGTATCTCTGAGAAAGGTATATAGTGTGACCCTCTCCTTCCATCCTGTATCGCTGAGAAAGGTATATAGTGTGACCTCTCCTTCCGTCCTGTATCTCTGAGAAAGGTATATAGTGTGACCCCTCCTTCCGTCCTGTATCTCTGAGAAAGGTATATAGTGTGACCCCTACTTCCGTCCTGTATCTATGAGAAAGGTATATAGTGTGACCCTCTCCTTCCATCCTGTATCTGAGAAAGGTATATAGTGTGACCCCTACTACCGTCCTGTATCTCTGAGAAAGGTATATAGTGTGACCCCTCCTTCCGTCCTGTATCTATGAGAAAGGTATATAGTGTGACCCTCTCCTTCCATCCTGTATCTCTGAGAAAGGTATATAGTGTGACCCCTCCTTCTGTCCTGAATCTCTGAGAAAGGTATATAGTGTGACCCCTACTTCTGTCCTGTATCTATGAGAAAGGTATATAGTGTGACCCCTAATTCTGTCCTGTATCTCTGAGAAAGGTATATAGTGTGACCCTCTCCTTCCATCCTGTATCTCTGAGAAAGGTATATAGTGTGACCCCTACTTCCGTCCTGTATCTATGAGAAAGGTATATAGTGTGACCCCTACTTGTGTCCTGTATCTCTGAGAAAGGTATATAGTGTGACCCTCTCCTTCCATCCAGTATCTCTGAGAAAGGTATATAGTGTGACACCTACTTCCGTCCTGTATCTCTGAGAAAGATATATAGTGTGACCCCTCCTTCCGTCCTGTATCTATGAGAATGGTATATAGTATGACCCTCTCCTTCCATCCTGTATCTCTGAGAAAGGTATATAGTGTGACCCTCTCCTTCCATCCTGTATCTCTGAGAAAGGTATATAGTGTGACCCCTACTTCTGTCCTGTATCTCTGAGAAAGGTATATAGTGTGACTCCTCCTTCTGTCCTGTATCTCTGAGAAAGGTATATAGTGTGACCCCTACTTCTGTCCTGTATCTATGAGAAAGGTATATAGTGTGACCCCTACTTCTGTCCTGTATCTCTGAGAAAGGTATATAGTGTGACCCCTCTTTCCATCCTGTATCTCTGAGAAAGGTATATAGTGTGACCCCTCTTTCCATCCTGTATCTCTGAGAAAGGTATATAGTGTGACCCTCTCCTTCCATCCTGTATCTCAGAGAAAGGTATATAGTGTGACCCTCTCCTTCCGTCCTGTATCCCTGAGAAAGGTATATAGTGTGACCCCTCCTTCTGTCCTGTATCTCTGAGAAAGGTATATAGTGTGACCCCTACTTCTGTCCTGTATCTATGAGAAAGGTATATAGTGTGACACCTACTTCCGTCCTGTATCTCTGAGAAAGATATATAGTGTGACCCCTCCTTCCGTCCTGTATCTATGAGAATGGTATATAGTATGACCCTCTCCTTCCATCCTGTATCTCTGAGAAAGGTATATAGTGTGACCCTCTCCTTCCATCCTGTATCTCTGAGAAAGGTATATAGTGTGACCCCTACTTCTGTCCTGTATCTCTGAGAAAGGTATATAGTGTGACTCCTCCTTCTGTCCTGTATCTCTGAGAAAGGTATATAGTGTGACCCCTACTTCTGTCCTGTATCTATGAGAAAGGTATATAGTGTGACCCCTACTTCTGTCCTGTATCTCTGAGAAAGGTATATAGTGTGACCCCTACTTCTGTCCTGTATCTCTGAGAAAGGTATATAGTGTGACCCCTCTTTCCATCCTGTATCTCTGAGAAAGGTATATAGTGTGACCTCTCCTTCCGTCCTGTATCTCTGAGAAAGGTATATAGTGTGACCCTCTCCTTCCATCCAGTATCTCTGAGAAAGGTATATAGTGTGACCCCTACTTCCGTCCTGTATCTCTGAGAAAGGTATATAGTGTGACCCCTCCTTCCATCCTGTATCTCTGAGAAAGGTATATAGTGTGACCCCTACTTCTGTCCTGTATCTATGAGAAAGGTATATAGTGTGACCCCTCCTTCCGCCCTGTATCTCTGAGAAAGGTATATAGTGTGACCCTCTCCTTCCGTCCTGTATCCCTGAGAAAGGTATATAGTGTGACCCCTCCTTCCGTCCTGTATCCCTGAGAAAGGTATATAGTGTGACCCCTACTTCCGTCCTGTATCTCTGAGAAAGGTATATAGTGTGACCCTCTCCTTCCATCCTGTATCCCTGAGAAAGGTATATAGTGTGACCCCTCCTTCCATCCTGTATCTCTGAGAAAGGTATATAGTGTGACCCTCTCCTTCCATCCTGTATCTCTGAGAAAGGTATATAGTGTGACCCCTACTTCCGTCCTGTATCTCTGAGAAAGGTATATAGTGTGACCCTCTCCTTCCATCCTGTATCTCTGAGAAAGGTATATAGTGTGACCCCTTCTTCCGTCCTGTATCTCTGAGAAAGATATATAGTGTGACCCCTCCTTCCGTCCTGTATCTATGAGAAAGGTATATAGTATGACCCTCTCCTTCCATCCTGTATCTCTGTGAAAGGTATATAGTGTGACCCTCTCCTTCCATCCTGTATCTCTGAGAAAGGTATATAGTGTGACCCCTACTTCTGTCCTGTATCTCTGAGAAAGGTATATAGTGTGACTCCTCCTTCTGTCCTGTATCTCTGAGAAAGGTATATAGTGTGACCCCTACTTCTGTCCTGTATCTATGAGAAAGGTATATAGTGTGACCCCTACTTCTGTCCTGTATCTCTGAGAAAGGTATATAGTGTGACCCTCTCCTTCCATCCTGTATCTCTGAGAAAGGTATATAGTGTGACCCCTCTTTCCATCCTGTATCTCTGAGAAAGGTATATAGTGTGACCCTCTCCTTCCATCCTGTATCTCAGAGAAAGGTATATAGTGTGACCCTCTCCTTCCATCCTGTATCCCTGAGAAAGGTATATAGTGTGACCCTCTCCTTCCATCCTGTATCTCTGAGAAAGGTATATAGTGTGACCCTCTCCTTCCATCCTGTATCCCTGAGAAAGGTATATAGTGTGACCCCTCCTTCCATCCTGTATCTCTGAGAAAGGTATATAGTGTGACCCTCTCCTTCCATCCTGTATCTCTGAGAAAGGTATATAGTGTGACCCCTACTTCCGTCCTGTATCTCTGAGAAAGGTATATAGTGTGACCCTCTCCTTCCATCCTGTATCGCTGAGAAAGGTATATAGTGTGACCCCTCCTTCCGTCCTGTATCTCTGAGAAAGGTATATAGTGTGACCCTCTCCTTCCATCCTCTATCTCTGAGATAGGTATATAGTGTGACCCCTACTTCCGTCCTGTATCTATGAGAAAGGTATATAGTGTGACCCCTCCTTCCATCCTGTATCTCTGAGAAAGGTACATAGTGTGACCCCTACTTCCATCCTGTATCTCTGAGAAAGGTATATAGTGTGACCCTCTCCTTCCATCCTGTATCTCTGAGAAAGATATACAGTAAGACCCTTTCTTCCGTCCTGAATCCCTGAGAAAGATATATAGTGTGACCCCCTACTTCCGTCCTGTATCTCTGAGAAAGGTATATAGTGTGACCCCTCCTTCCATCCTGTATCTCTGAGAAAGGTATATAGTGTGACCCTCTCCTTCCATCCTGTATCTCTGAGAAAGGTATATAGTGTGACCCCTACTTCCGTCCTGTATCTCTGAGAATGGTATATAGTGTGACCCTCTCCTTCCATCCTGTATCTCTGAGAAAGGTATATAGTGTGACCGTCTCCTTCCGTCCTGTATCTCTGAGAAAGGTATATAGTGTGACCATCTCCTTCCATCCTGTATCTCTGAGAAAGGTATATAGTGTGAACCCTACTTCTGTCCTGTATCTCTGAGAAAGGTATATAGTGTGACTCCTCCTTCTGTCCTGTATCTCTGAGAAAGGTATATAGTGTGACCCCTACTTCTGTCCTGTATCTATGAGAAAGGTATATAGTGTGACCCCTACTTCTGTCCTGTATCTCTGAGAAAGGTATATAGTGTGACCCCTCTTTCATCCTGTATCTCTGAGAAAGGTATATAGTGTGACCCTCTCCTTCCATCCTGTATCTCAGAGAAAGGTATATAGTGTGACCCTCTCTTTCCGTCCTGTATCCCTGAGAAAGGTATATAGTGTGACCCCTCCTTCTGTCCTGTATCTCTGAGAAAGGTATATAGTGTGACCCCTACTTCTGTCCTGTATCTATGAGAAAGGTATATAGTGTGACCCCTCCTTCCGCCCTGTATCTCTGAGAAAGGTATATAGTGTGACCCTCTCCTTCCATCCTGTATCCCTGAGAAAGGTATATAGTGTGACCCCTCCTTCCGTCCTGTATCCCTGAGAAAGGTATATAGTGTGACGCCTACTTCCGTCCTGTATCTCTGAGAAAGGTATATAGTGTGACCGTCTCCTTCCGTCCAGTATCTCTGAGAAAGGTATATAGTGTGACCCCTCCTTCCGCCCTGTATCTCTGAGAAAGGTATATAGTGTGACCCCTCATTCCGCCCTGTATCTCTGAGAAAGGTATATAGTGTGACCCCTCCTTCCGCCCTGTATCTCTGAGAAAGGTATATAGTGTGACCCCTCCTTCCATCCCGTATCTCTGAGAAAGGTATATAGTGTGACCCCTCCTTCCGCCCTGTATCTCTGAGAAAGATATATAGTGTGACCCTCTCCTTCCATCCTGTATCGCTGAGAAAGGTATATAGTGTGACCCCTCCTTCCATCCTGTATCTCTGAGAAAGGTATATAGTGTGACCCTCTCCTTCCATCCTGTATCTCTGAGAAAGGTATATAGTGTGACCCCTACTTCCGTCCTGTATCTATGAGAAAGGTATATAGTGTGGCCCCCTCCTTCCATCCTGTATCTCTGAGAAAGGTATATAGTGTGACCCCTACTTCCATCCTGTATCTCTGAGAAAGGTATATAGTGTGACCCTCTCCTTCCATCCTGTATCTCTGAGAAAGATATACAGTATGACCCTTACTTCAGTCCTGTATCCCTGAGAAAGATATATAGTAAGACCCCCTACTTCCGTCCTGTATCTCTGAGAAAGGTATATAGTGTGACCCATCCTTCCATCCTGTATCTCTGAGAAAGGTATATAGTGTGACCCTCTCCTTCCATCCTGTATCTCTGAGAAAGGTATATAGTGTGACCCCTACTTCCGTCCTGTATCTCTGAGAAAGGTATATCGTGTGACCCTCTCCTTCCATCCTGTATCGCTGAGAAAGGTATATAGTGTGACCTCTCCTTTCGTCCTGTATCTCTGAGAAAGGTATATAGTGTGACCCTCTCCTTCCATCCTGTATCGCTGAGAAAGGTATATAGTGTGACCTCTCCTTCCGTCCTGTATCTCTGAGAAAGGTATATAGTGTGACCCCTCCTTCCGTCCTGTATCTCTGAGAAAGGTATATAGTGTGACCCCTACTTCCGTCCTGTATCTATGAGAAAGGTATATAGTGTGACCCTCTCCTTCCATCCTGTATCTGAGAAAGGTATATAGTGTGACCCCTACTACCGTCCTGTATCTCTGAGAAAGGTATATAGTGTGACCCCTCCTTCCGTCCTGTATCTATGAGAAAGGTATATAGTGTGACCCTCTCCTTCCATCCTGTATCTCTGAGAAAGGTATATAGTGTGACCCCTCCTTCTGTCCTGAATCTCTGAGAAAGGTATATAGTGTGACCCCTACTTCTGTCCTGTATCTATGAGAAAGGTATATAGTGTGACCCCTAATTCTGTCCTGTATCTCTGAGAAAGGTATATAGTGTGACCCTCTCCTTCCATCCTGTATCTCTGAGAAAGGTATATAGTGTGACCCCTACTTCCGTCCTGTATCTCTGAGAAAGGTATATAGTGTGACCCCTCCTTCCGTCCTGTATCTATGAGAAAGGTATATAGTGTGACCCTCTCCTTCCATCCTGTATCTCTGAGAAAGGTATATAGTGTGACTCCTCCTTCTGTCCTGTATCTCTGAGAAAGGTATATAGTGTGACCCCTACTTCTGTCCTGTATCTATGAGAAAGGTATATAGTGTGACCCCTACTTCTGTCCTGTATCTCTGAGAAAGGTATATAGTGTGACCCTCTCCTTCCATCCTGTATCTCTGAGAAAGAAATACAGTATGACCCTTACTTCCGTCCTGTATCCCTGAGAAAGATATATAGTGTGACCCCCTACTTCCGTCCTGTATCTCTGAGAAAGGTATATAGTGTGACCCATCCTTCCATCCTGTATCTCTGAGAAAGGTATATAGTGTGACCCTCTCCTTCCATCCTGTATCTCTGAGAAAGGTATATAGTGTGACCCCTACTTCCGTCCTGTATCTCTGAGAAAGGTATATAGTGTGACCCTCTCCTTCCGTCCTGTATCGCTGAGAAAGGTATATAGTGTGACCTCTCCTTCCGTCCTGTATCTCTGAGAAAGGTATATAGTGTGACCCTCTCCTTCCATCCTGTATCGCTGAGAAAGGTATATAGTGTGACATCTCCTTCCGTCCTGTATCTCTGAGAAAGGTATATAGTGTGACCCCTCCATCCGTCCTGTATCTCTGAGAAAGGTATATAGTGTGACACCTACTTCCGTCCTGTATCTCTGAGAAAGATATATAGTGTGACCCCTCCTTCCGTCCTGTATCTCTGAGAAAGATATATAGTGTGACCCCTCCTTCCGTCCTGTATCTATGAGAAAGGTATATAGTATGACCCTCTCCTTCCATCCTGTATCTCTGAGAAAGGTATATAGTGTGACCCCTCCTTCCATCCTGTATCTCTGAGAAAGGTATATAGTGTGACCCTCTCCTTCCATCCTGTATCTCTGAGAAAGGTATATAGTGTGACCCTCTCCTTCCGTCCTGTATCCCTGAGAAAGGTATATAGTGTGACCCCTCCTTCTGTCCTGTATCCCTGAGAAAGGTATATAGTGTGACCCCCTCCTTCCATCCTGCATCACTGAGAAAGGTATATAGTGTGACCCCTCCTTCCGCCCTGTATCTCTGAGAAAGGTATATAGTGTGACCCCTCCTTCCGCCCTGTATCTCTGAGAAAGGTATATAGTGTGACCCCTACTTCCATCCTGTATCTCTGAGAAAGGTATATAGTGTGACCCCTCCTTCTGTCCTGTATCTCAGAGAAAGGTATATAGTGTGACCCCTACTTCTGTCCTGTATCTATGAGAAAGGTATATAGTGTGACCCCTACTTGTGTCCTGTATCTCTGAGAAAGGTATATAGTGTGACCCTCTCCTTCCATCCAGTATCTCTGAGAAAGGTATATAGTGTGACACCTACTTCCGTCCTGTATCTCTGAGAAAGATATATAGTGTGACCCCTCCTTCCGTCCTGTATCTATGAGAATGGTATATAGTATGACCCTCTCCTTCCATCCTGTATCTCTGAGAAAGGTATATAGTGTGACCCTCTCCTTCCATCCTGTATCTCTGAGAAAGGTATATAGTGTGACCCCTACTTCTGTCCTGTATCTCTGAGAAAGGTATATAGTGTGACCGTCTCCTTCCGTCCAGTATCTCTGAGAAAGGTATATAGTGTGACCCCTCCTTCCGCCCTGTATCTCTGAGAAAGGTATATAGTGTGACCCCTCATTCCGCCCTGTATCTCTGAGAAAGGTATATAGTGTGACCCCTCCTTCCGCCCTGTATCTCTGAGAAAGGTATATAGTGTGACCCCTCCTTCCATCCCGTATCTCTGAGAAAGGTATATAGTGTGACCCCTCCTTCCGCCCTGTATCTCTGAGAAAGATATATAGTGTGACCCTCTCCTTCCATCCTGTATCGCTGAGAAAGGTATATAGTGTGACCCCTCCTTCCATCCTGTATCTCTGAGAAAGGTATATAGTGTGACCCTCTCCTTCCATCCTGTATCTCTGAGAAAGGTATATAGTGTGACCCCTACTTCCGTCCTGTATCTATGAGAAAGGTATATAGTGTGGCCCCCTCCTTCCATCCTGTATCTCTGAGAAAGGTATATAGTGTGACCCCTACTTCCATCCTGTATCTCTGAGAAAGGTATATAGTGTGACCCTCTCCTTCCATCCTGTATCTCTGAGAAAGATATACAGTATGACCCTTACTTCAGTCCTGTATCCCTGAGAAAGATATATAGTAAGACCCCCTACTTCCGTCCTGTATCTCTGAGAAAGGTATATAGTGTGACCCATCCTTCCATCCTGTATCTCTGAGAAAGGTATATAGTGTGACCCTCTCCTTCCATCCTGTATCTCTGAGAAAGGTAAATAGTGTGACCCCTACTTCCGTCCTGTATCTCTGAGAAAGGTATATCGTGTGACCCTCTCCTTCCATCCTGTATCGCTGAGAAAGGTATATAGTGTGACCTCTCCTTTCGTCCTGTATCTCTGAGAAAGGTATATAGTGTGACCCTCTCCTTCCATCCTGTATCGCTGAGAAAGGTATATAGTGTGACCTCTCCTTCCGTCCTGTATCTCTGAGAAAGGTATATAGTGTGACCCCTCCTTCCGTCCTGTATCTCTGAGAAAGGTATATAGTGTGACCCCTACTTCCGTCCTGTATCTATGAGAAAGGTATATAGTGTGACCCTCTCCTTCCATCCTGTATCTGAGAAAGGTATATAGTGTGACCCCTACTACCGTCCTGTATCTCTGAGAAAGGTATATAGTGTGACCCCTCCTTCCGTCCTGTATCTATGAGAAAGGTATATAGTGTGACCCTCTCCTTCCATCCTGTATCTCTGAGAAAGGTATATAGTGTGACCCCTCCTTCTGTCCTGAATCTCTGAGAAAGGTATATAGTGTGACCCCTACTTCTGTCCTGTATCTATGAGAAAGGTATATAGTGTGACCCCTAATTCTGTCCTGTATCTCTGAGAAAGGTATATAGTGTGACCCTCTCCTTCCATCCTGTATCTCTGAGAAAGGTATATAGTGTGACCCCTACTTCCGTCCTGTATCTCTGAGAAAGGTATATAGTGTGACCCCTCCTTCCGTCCTGTATCTATGAGAAAGGTATATAGTGTGACCCTCTCCTTCCATCCTGTATCTCTGAGAAAGGTATATAGTGTGACTCCTCCTTCTGTCCTGTATCTCTGAGAAAGGTATATAGTGTGACCCCTACTTCTGTCCTGTATCTATGAGAAAGGTATATAGTGTGACCCCTACTTCTGTCCTGTATCTCTGAGAAAGGTATATAGTGTGACCCTCTCCTTCCATCCTGTATCTCTGAGAAAGAAATACAGTATGACCCTTACTTCCGTCCTGTATCCCTGAGAAAGATATATAGTGTGACCCCCTACTTCCGTCCTGTATCTCTGAGAAAGGTATATAGTGTGACCCATCCTTCCATCCTGTATCTCTGAGAAAGGTATATAGTGTGACCCTCTCCTTCCATCCTGTATCTCTGAGAAAGGTATATAGTGTGACCCCTACTTCCGTCCTGTATCTCTGAGAAAGGTATATAGTGTGACCCTCTCCTTCCGTCCTGTATCGCTGAGAAAGGTATATAGTGTGACCTCTCCTTCCGTCCTGTATCTCTGAGAAAGGTATATAGTGTGACCCTCTCCTTCCATCCTGTATCGCTGAGAAAGGTATATAGTGTGACATCTCCTTCCGTCCTGTATCTCTGAGAAAGGTATATAGTGTGACCCCTCCATCCGTCCTGTATCTCTGAGAAAGGTATATAGTGTGACACCTACTTCCGTCCTGTATCTCTGAGAAAGATATATAGTGTGACCCCTCCTTCCGTCCTGTATCTCTGAGAAAGATATATAGTGTGACCCCTCCTTCCGTCCTGTATCTATGAGAAAGGTATATAGTATGACCCTCTCCTTCCATCCTGTATCTCTGAGAAAGGTATATAGTGTGACCCCTCCTTCCATCCTGTATCTCTGAGAAAGGTATATAGTGTGACCCTCTCCTTCCATCCTGTATCTCTGAGAAAGGTATATAGTGTGACCCTCTCCTTCCGTCCTGTATCCCTGAGAAAGGTATATAGTGTGACCCCTCCTTCTGTCCTGTATCCCTGAGAAAGGTATATAGTGTGACCCCCTCCTTCCATCCTGCATCACTGAGAAAGGTATATAGTGTGACCCCTCCTTCCGCCCTGTATCTCTGAGAAAGGTATATAGTGTGACCCCTCCTTCCGCCCTGTATCTCTGAGAAAGGTATATAGTGTGACCCCTACTTCCATCCTGTATCTCTGAGAAAGGTATATAGTGTGACCCCTCCTTCTGTCCTGTATCTCAGAGAAAGGTATATAGTGTGACCCCTACTTCTGTCCTGTATCTATGAGAAAGGTATATAGTGTGACCCCTACTTGTGTCCTGTATCTCTGAGAAAGGTATATAGTGTGACCCTCTCCTTCCATCCAGTATCTCTGAGAAAGGTATATAGTGTGACACCTACTTCCGTCCTGTATCTCTGAGAAAGATATATAGTGTGACCCCTCCTTCCGTCCTGTATCTATGAGAATGGTATATAGTATGACCCTCTCCTTCCATCCTGTATCTCTGAGAAAGGTATATAGTGTGACCCTCTCCTTCCATCCTGTATCTCTGAGAAAGGTATATAGTGTGACCCCTACTTCTGTCCTGTATCTCTGAGAAAGGTATATAGTGTGACTCCTCCTTCTGTCCTGTATCTCTGAGAAAGGTATATAGTGTGACCCCTACTTCTGTCCTGTATCTATGAGAAAGGTATATAGTGTGACCCCTACTTCTGTCCTGTATCTCTGAGAAAGGTATATAGTGTGACCCCTCTTTCCATCCTGTATCTCTGAGAAAGGTATATAGTGTGACCCCTCTTTCCATCCTGTATCTCTGAGAAAGGTATATAGTGTGACCCTCTCCTTCCATCCTGTATCTCAGAGAAAGGTATATAGTGTGACCCTCTCCTTCCGTCCTGTATCCCTGAGAAAGGTATATAGTGTGACCCCTCCTTCTGTCCTGTATCTCTGAGAAAGGTATATAGTGTGACCCCTACTTCTGTCCTGTATCTATGAGAAAGGTATATAGTGTGACCCCTCCTTCCGCCCTGTATCTCTGAGAAAGGTATATAGTGTGACCCTCTCCTTCCGTCCTGTATCCCTGAGAAAGGTATATAGTGTGACCCCTCCTTCCGTCCTGTATCCCTGAGAAAGGTATATAGTGTGACCCCTACTTCCGTCCTGTATCTCTGAGAAAGGTATATAGTGTGACCCTCTCCTTCCATCCTGTATCCCTGAGAAAGGTATATAGTGTGACCCCTCCTTCCATCCTGTATCTCTGAGAAAGGTATATAGTGTGACCCTCTCCTTCCATCCTGTATCTCTGAGAAAGGTATATAGTGTGACCCCTACTTCCGTCCTGTATCTCTGAGAAAGGTATATAGTGTGACCCTCTCCTTCCATCCTGTATCTCTGAGAAAGGTATATAGTGTGACCCCTTCTTCCGTCCTGTATCTCTGAGAAAGATATATAGTGTGACCCCTCCTTCCGTCCTGTATCTATGAGAAAGGTATATAGTATGACCCTCTCCTTCTATCCTGTATCTCTGTGAAAGGTATATAGTGTGACCCTCTCCTTCCATCCTGTATCTCTGAGAAAGGTATATAGTGTGACCCCTACTTCTGTCCTGTATCTCTGAGAAAGGTATATAGTGTGACTCCTCCTTCTGTCCTGTATCTCTGAGAAAGGTATATAGTGTGACCCCTACTTCTGTCCTGTATCTATGAGAAAGGTATATAGTGTGACCCCTACTTCTGTCCTGTATCTCTGAGAAAGGTATATAGTGTGACCCTCTCCTTCCATCCTGTATCTCTGAGAAAGGTATATAGTGTGACCCCTCTTTCCATCCTGTATCTCTGAGAAAGGTATATAGTGTGACCCTCTCCTTCCATCCTGTATCTCAGAGAAAGGTATATAGTGTGACCCTCTCCTTCCATCCTGTATCCCTGAGAAAGGTATATAGTGTGACCCTCTCCTTCCATCCTGTATCTCTGAGAAAGGTATATAGTGTGACCCTCTCCTTCCATCCTGTATCCCTGAGAAAGGTATATAGTGTGACCCCTCCTTCCATCCTGTATCTCTGAGAAAGGTATATAGTGTGACCCTCTCCTTCCATCCTGTATCTCTGAGAAAGGTATATAGTGTGACCCCTACTTCCGTCCTGTATCTCTGAGAAAGGTATATAGTGTGACCCTCTCCTTCCATCCTGTATCGCTGAGAAAGGTATATAGTGTGACCCCTCCTTCCGTCCTGTATCTCTGAGAAAGGTATATAGTGTGACCCTCTCCTTCCATCCTCTATCTCTGAGATAGGTATATAGTGTGACCCCTACTTCCGTCCTGTATCTATGAGAAAGGTATATAGTGTGACCCCTCCTTCCATCCTGTATCTCTGAGAAAGGTACATAGTGTGACCCCTACTTCCATCCTGTATCTCTGAGAAAGGTATATAGTGTGACCCTCTCCTTCCATCCTGTATCTCTGAGAAAGATATACAGTAAGACCCTTTCTTCCGTCCTGAATCCCTGAGAAAGATATATAGTGTGACCCCCTACTTCCGTCCTGTATCTCTGAGAAAGGTATATAGTGTGACCCCTCCTTCCATCCTGTATCTCTGAGAAAGGTATATAGTGTGACCCTCTCCTTCCATCCTGTATCTCTGAGAAAGGTATATAGTGTGACCCCTACTTCCGTCCTGTATCTCTGAGAATGGTATATAGTGTGACCCTCTCCTTCCATCCTGTATCTCTGAGAAAGGTATATAGTGTGACCGTCTCCTTCCGTCCTGTATCTCTGAGAAAGGTATATAGTGTGACCATCTCCTTCCATCCTGTATCTCTGAGAAAGGTATATAGTGTGACCCCTCCTTCCGCCCTGTATCTCTGAGAAAGGTATATAGTGTGACACCTACTTCTGTCCTGTATCTATGAGAAAGGTATATAGTGTGACTCCTCCTTCCGCCCTGTATCTCTGAGAAAGGTTTATAGTGTGACCCTCTCCTTCCATCCTGTATCCCTGAGAAAGGTATATAGTGTGACCCCTCCTTCCGTCCTGTATCCCTGAGAAAGGTATATAGTGTGACCCCTACTTCTGTCCTGTATCTATGAGAAAGGTATATAGTGTGACCCCTACTTCCGTCCTGTATCTCTGAGAAAGGTATATAGTGTGACCCTCTCCTTCCATCCTGTATCTCTGAGAAAGGTATATAGTGTGACCCCTCCTTCCGCCCTGTATCTCTGAGAAAGGTATAAAGTGTGACCCCTACTTCCATCCTGTATCTATGAGAAAGGTATATAGTGTGACCCCTACTTCCGTCCTGTATCTCTGAGAAAGGTATATAGTGACCCCTCCTTCCATCCTGTATCCCTGAGAAAGGTATATACTGTGACCTATCCTTCCGTCCTGTATCTCTGAGAAAGGTATATAGTGTGACCCCTCCTTCCATCCTGTATCCCTGAGAAAGGTATATAGTGTGACGTCTCCTTCCGTCCTGTATCTCTGAGAAAGGTATATAGTGTGACCCCTACTTCTGTCCTGTATCTCTGAGAAAGGTATATAGTGTGACCCTCTCCTTCTATCCTGTATCTCAGAGAAAGGAATATAGTGTGACCCTCTCCTTCCATCCTGTATCCCTGAGAAAGGTATATAGTGTGACCCCTCCTTCTGTCCTGTATCTCTGAGAAAGGTATATAGTGTGACCCCTACTTCTGTCCTGTATCTATGAGAAAGGTATATAGTGTGACCCCTCCTTCCGCCCTGTATCTCTGAGAAAGGTATATAGTGTGACCCTCTCCTTCCATCCTGAATCCCTGAGAATGGTATATAGTGTGACCCCTCCTTCCATCCTGTATCCCTGAGAAAGGTATATAGTGTGACCCCTACTTCCGTCCTGTATCTCTGAGAAAGGTACATAGTGTGACCCTCTCCTTCCATCCTGTATCTCTGAGAAAGGTATATAGTGTGACCGTCTCCTTCCGTCCTGTATCTCTGAGAAAGGTATATAGTGTGACCATATCCTTCCATCCTGTATCTCTGAGAAAGGTATATAGTGTGACCCCTCCTTCCACCCTGTATCTCTGAGAAAGGTATATAGTGTGACACCTACTTCTGTCCTGTATCTATGAGAAAGGTATATAGTGTGACCCCTCCTTCCGCCCTGTATCTCTGAGAAAGGTTTATAGTGTGACCCTCTCCTTCCATCCTGTATCCCTGAGAAAGGTATATAGTGTGACCCCTCCTTCCGTCCTGTATCCCTGAGAAAGGTATATAGTGTGACCCCTACTTCCGTCCTGTATCTCTGAGAAAGGTATATAGTGTGACCGTCTCCTTCCGTCCTGTATCTCTGAGAAAGGTATATAGTGTGACCGTCTCCTTCCGTCCTGTATCTCTGAGAAAGGTAAATAGTGTGACCCCTCCTTCCGCCCTGTAGCTCTGAGAAAGATATATAGTGTGACACTCTCCTTCCATCCTGTATCTCTGAGAAAGGTATATAGTGTGACCCCTACTTCCGTCCTGTATCTCTGAGAAAGGTATATAGTGTGACCCCTCCTTCCATCCTGTATCTCTGAGAAAGGTATATAGTGTGACCCCTACTTCCATCCTGTATCTCTGAGAAAGGTATATAGTGTGACCCTCTCCTTCCATCCTGTATCTCTGAGAAAGATATACAGTATGACCCTTACTTCCGTCCTGTATCCCTGAGAAAGATATATAGTGTGACCCCCTACTTCCGTCCTGTATCTCTGAGAAAGGTATATAGTGTGACCCCTCCTTCCATCCTGTATCTCTGAGAAAGGTATATAGTGTGACCCTCTCCTTCCATCCTGTATCTCTGAGAAAGGTATATAGTGTGACCCCTACTTCCGTCCTGTATCTCTGAGAAAGGTATATAGTGTGACCCTCTCCTTCCATCCTGTATCTCTGAGAAAGGTATATAGTGTGACCCTCTCCTTCCGTCCTGTATCCCTGAGAAAGGTATATAGTGTGACCCTTCCTTCTGTCCTGTATCCCTGAGAAAGGTATATAGTGTGACCCCTCCTTCCATCCTGCATCACTGAGAAAGGTCTATAGTGTGAGCCCTCCTTCCGCCCTGTATCTCTGAGAAAGGTATATAGTGTGACCCCTCCTTCCGCCCTGTATCTCTGAGAAAGGTATATAGTGTGACCCCTACTTCCGTCCTGTATCTCTGAGAAAGGTATATAGTGTGACCCCTCCTTCTGTCCTGTATCTCTGAGAAAGGTATATAGTGTGACCCCTACTTCTGTCCTGTATCTCTGAGAAATGTATATAGTGTGACCCCTACTTCTGTCCTGTATCTATGAGAAAGGTATATAGTGTGACCCCTCCTTCCGCCCTGTATCTCTGAGAAAGGTATAAAGTGTGACCCCTACTTCCATCCTGTATCTGTGAGAAAGGTATATAGTGTGACCCCTACTTCCGTCCTGTATCTCTGAGAAAGGTATATAGTGACCCCTCCTTCCATCCTGTATCCCTGAGAAAGGTATATACTGTGACCTATCCTTCCGTCCTGTATCTCTGAGAAAGGTATATAGTGTGACCCCTCCTTCCATCCTGTATCCCTGAGAAAGGTATATAGTGTGACGTCTCCTTCCGTCCTGTATCTCTGAGAAAGGTATATAGTGTGACCCTCTCCTTCCATCCTGTATCTCTGAGAAAGGTATATAGTGTGACCCCTACTTCTGTCCTGTATCTCTGAGAAAGGTATATAGTGTGACCCTCTCCTTCCATCCTGTATCTCAGAGAAAGGTATATAGTGTGACCCTCTCCTTCCGTCCTGTATCCCTGAGAAAGGTATATAGTGTGACCCCTCCTTCTGTCCTGTATCTCTGAGAAAGATATACAGTATGACCCTTACTTCCGTCCTGTATCCCTGAGAAAGATATATAGTGTGACCCCCTACTTCCGTCCTGTATCTCTGAGAAAGGTATATAGTGTGACCCCTCCTTCCATCCTGTATCTCTGAGAAAGGTATATAGTGTGACCCTCTCCTTCCATCCTGTATCTCTGAGAAAGGTATATAGTGTGACCCCTACTTCTGTCCTGTATCTCTGAGAAAGGTATATAGTGTGACCCTCTCCTTCCATCCTGTATCTCAGAGAAAGGTATATAGTGTGACCCCTACTTCCATCCTGTATCTCTGAGAAAGGTATATAGTGTGACCCTCTCCTTCCATCCTGTATCTCTGAGAAAGATATACAGTATGACCCTTACTTCCGTCCTGTATCCCTGAGAAAGATATATAGTGTGACCCCCTACTTCCGTCCTGTATCTCTGAGAAAGGTATATAGTGTGACCCCTCCTTCCATCCTGTATCTCTGAGAAAGGTATATAGTGTGACCCTCTCCTTCCATCCTGTATCTCTGAGAAAGGTATATAGTGTGACCCCTACTTCCGTCCTGTATCTCTGAGAAAGGTATATAGTGTGACCCTCTCCTTCCATCCTGTATCTCTGAGAAAGGTATATAGTGTGACCCTCTCCTTCCGTCCTGTATCCCTGAGAAAGGTATATAGTGTGACCCCTCCTTCTGTCCTGTATCTCTGAGAAAGGTATACAGTGTGACCCCTACTTCTGTCCTGTATCTCTGAGAAAGGTATATAGTGTGACCCCTCCTTCCATCCTGTATCCCTGAGAAAGGTATATAGTGTGACGTCTCCTTCCGTCCTGTATCTCTGAGAAAGGTATATAGTGTGACCCTCTCCTTCCATCCTGTATCTCTGAGAAAGGTATATAGTGTGACCCCTACTTCTGTCCTGTATCTCTGAGAAAGGTATATAGTGTGACCCTCTCCTTCCATCCTGTATCTCAGAGAAAGGTATATAGTGTGACCCTCTCCTTCCGTCCTGTATCCCTGAGAAAGGTATATAGTGTGACCCCTCCTTCTGTCCTGTATCTCTGAGAAAGGTATATAGTGTGACCCCTACTTCTGTCCTGTATCTATGAGAAAGGTATATAGTGTGACCCCTCCTTCCGCCCTGTATCTCTGAGAAAGGTATATAGTGTGACCCTCTCCTTCCATCCTGTATCCCTGAGAATGGTATATAGTGTGACCCCTCCTTCCGTCCTGTATCCCTGAGAAAGGTATATAGTGTGACCCCTACTTCCGTACTGTATCTCTGAGAAAGGTATATAGTGTGACCATCTCCTTCCGTCCTGTATCTCTGAGAAAGGTATATAGTGTGACCCCTCCTTCCGCCCTGTATCTCTGAGAAAGGTATATAGTGTGACCCCTCCTTCCGCCCTGTATCTCTGAGAAAGGTATATAGTGTGACCCCTCCTTCCATCCTGTATCTCTGAGAAAGGTATATAGTGTGACCCCTCCTTCCGCCCTGTATCTCTGAGAAAGGTATATAGTGTGACCCCTCCTTCCATCCTGTATCTCTGAGAAAGGTATATAGTGTGACCCTCTCCTTCCATCCTGTATCTCTGAGAAAGGTATATACTGTGACCTATCCTTCCGTCCTGTATCTCTGAGAAGAGAAACCGAAAGATTGCATAAGAAAAGAGGTGTTTTAAACCTCTAGGATGGGGGCAGGCATGTATGCAAATTACTTGTGGGAGTTAGCCTATGGCAAGCAGGGGCGGGTTTGTAACAGGAACATTATATAGTGGGATAAAAGTGTGGGCCAAAGCCTCTTTGTTCCAGATTCCTCCAGGACAGGGAAGTGCATTTTGTCAGTTGTCATTTTCCTTAATAAAACTCTCTTAGTGCTTCTCCTTCTTCTCCTCTTCTCTCCTCCTTTTCCTTATTGTATTTAGTCTCTTTTCATTTACTTCATATCATTGCTTTTACTTTTCCTTTCTGTCCTCAATCACTGTCTTTTCTGATTTCTTGTTCTGTTGGGGGTGGGTGTAGCTATGTCCTGCCTAGTAATGAGCCTCCCCAGACCCTGGTCCCTGGCTCCACAGTGCCCCCATGTTATTAGGAGCTGCAGGTGTGGTTCCCCTATTGATAGTTCTATCCCCCCTCAGGCTGCAGCAGCTTTGTGGAAGGTGTGCCAGTGCGGGGGAGGGGTGCTTCCCTTTAGTCCTTAATGCCCCTGGTCAATATCATCTTTGTGGCTGCAATGGCCAGCACCATAGGCAAATGCAGGAGGGGTTTATGAGTGCCTTGCCTGAACCCCCCCCCCCCCCCCTCAGCCCACACCATGATGACTACAATAGAAATAGCATATAATACTAAAGTTGCGTGTTTTTTAGGATCCCCTCAGTGTCACAAATGAAATAACTAGCACTACAGTCCCTGTTGATCTTTTAAATGTGTCAGCCAGTAGAAAAAGTTAAAAAGCCAGTAATGAATATTGTTGTGCACCAACTAGATCTGGAAAACATGCACTGTACGGGGTGCACTGATATGGACCACCTATTGGATCAATTATTAATACTGGATAATACACCATCCAGTACATAAGGGGACCAATCTGTGCATCTATGTCCAGGACAGAGCATGGTTTCTTTTTCTGCCCTCTCCCAGATTCCCCAACTTGCTCATATGATCTGTAAAGGAGCCGGCACATGAAATAAAAAGATTCAGCTCAGACAGGATGGCTCTACTTCTACATATAATTACTTACTGTGTTTGCTGGTCCTGTATATGCCAGAATTATATCATTCAGTACATTCGTATGATGTATTTTATAGATGGTCTAAGTGCTGATTATGCCCTCTTAATGGTAGAAAACAGTTGCAGCAAACAGTGTCAGTATTATGCTGGTCATTGAGGTATCATTGGGGGAATAGAATGCTTTAGTGATGCGTTATATGACAGTAAGGGGTAATGGCTTTGACACTGCTTTATTTATCTATAGCACCTAAGATCTAGCTTTTATCTCCTTTGAATCATTATTATCAGCCAATAGAGGAGATTGTATTATATACTGTATTCTGAGCATTTAACTTACAAAATAGACAGAATACATGTGCTACAGTGAATTTCTACAGGGTGCACAGCTTATTATTGCAATCACTGCCCCAAGCAGCTATCACCGGGAAGCTCCATTCTCAGCTATGCTCCTACTTCCACAAATATACATTGCTGGAGGTCACGCAGCCTTCGCGTCCTGCCTATGAGGGGTACAACGCGTGCAAAGCAGCTAGTTCAGTTCGTCAGGGCTAACAGCAGGCGTCTGGGGAAAATGCTTCGCCTTTAATAATTCCACATTAAAATGTCGTTTTCGTCACCTCTGCTTGCGATGTGGTGGCAATCACCCAGTTGCCAAGTGTTTCAAGGGGGGTGCCCAGCAGCAGCCTGCACAGCCAGCAAAAGGCACAAGTGCTAAGTAAAGTTCCATCCCCTGTCCGTGTCACAGCGATAGCAAAATGGTTGAGTTGGTACCCGGTTCTGCAGGACGCAGAATTTTCGTTAAAAGGCTTCAGTTTTGGTTTTCGTTTACCTATTTGCAGGGATGTCGACACATATTCGCCTAGAAATTTGAAGTCTGCCTTTGAATTGCCTCACATTCTTAGGGAAAAAGTGGCTGGCGAGGTTAGCGCAGGCGCATTGCTGGGCCTTTTGCAGAACCCCCATTAGGGATCTTGTGAATTCCCCGGTGGGAGTGGTTCCCAAGAAAATTCCAGGAAAATAAGGGCTCATGCAACATCTGTCTTATCCGCCAGGCTCGTCAGTAAATTATGCCATACCAGTTGAGGTTTCCTCGGTGGTGTACCAGTCTTTTGACGATGCTTTGGACGTCATTAGGTGTTATGGTCCGGGCGCACTGATGGCTAAGATAGATGTTGAGTCAGCTTTTCGTCTACTTCCTTTGCACCCAGAGTCATTCCAGTTTATGGGTTTTTAGCTTGGACAACGGATATTGCATAGACAAATGCTTGCCTATGGGGTGTTCTGTGTCCTGTGCGTTTTTCGAGCATTTTAGCACCTTCCTACACTGGTGCGCGGAATTTATTTATTTAATTTTTGCGGTAGTCATGGAATAGCCCACTATCTCGATGACTTTCTGTGTGTCGGCCCTTCCGGTTCAGGCAGATGCAGTTATCTTTTGTTTTCTTTACGAGCGCTGTTTTTTCATTTGGAGTTCCCGTTGCTGTGGACAAAACGGAGGGCCCTTCCCTTGTCATTCCTGGGTATCGAGATCTGTACCTCGGTGGGTTCTTGTCGCATTCCTCTCGATAAGCCTGTCAAGTAATGCCATAGCGGAATGCACGGCTTCCAGTAGAATTACCCTGCGGCAGGCGCAATCCCTCCTGGGCCTGTAAAGTAATTCCAATGGGCAGAGCTTTTTCACGTAAATTGGAAAGGGCCACGGCTGGTGTCACTAACCGAGACATTTGCTACGTTTATCCTCAGAGATTAAGCAGGACCTCTCTGTCTGGGTCTCGTTTCTTCGGGATTTTAATGGCGTTCGGTTGTGGATGTCTCCAGCCGCTGACAATTTGCAGCTGCAGCTGTTCACCGACGCAGCAGGCACCACGGGGTTCGGATGTTACCTTGATGGCTCCTGGTGCGTTGGCCGTTGGCTGGAAGAATGGGTGGGAAAGGGTTTGACTAAGGACTTACTCCTTCTCAAACTCTTTCCCATAATGGTTTCCTTGGAAATCTGGGGGGAATGGTTACGCAATCGCAGCATCATTATCAGGTGTGACAACCTGGGCATGGTCCATGCGATACAATCAGCAACATGCGGCTTCCCTGCTGGTTTTGCGCTTGCTAGCGCAGCTGTGCTCACATGTTTGCGCTGTAACATCATGTTTAAGGCAAGACACGTTCCTGGGGTGGAGAATGAGATAGACGATGCGTTATCACGTTTCCAGTGGGCTAGGTCCCGATCTGTGGCCCCTGGTGCTGACGTTGTGCTTTGCCCCTCTTATGTTTGGCAGGTGATCGAGCCGGCATGGAGGGCTAAGCAGAACAGTCTTTAGTCCCCTCCACGTTGCGAGCATATTGGCAGGCATGGAATGAATGGGAAGATTATTCCCGTAGCAGCAAACAGGCAGGTAAGAGTCAGCATCGTTCGATGCTTTCTTTTATTTGGAGTCTCCGTTTGGCTGGCAGATCCAGGGCTTCTGTTGCGCGCTCTTTGGGGGGCATTGCATTTTATTGTAAATTGAAGGGCCAACCTGACTTTACTAAAAGTTTTCTGATAGTGAAGGCTTTAAAGGGTTGGGCACGGGTCTCCCGGCCAGTAGCTGACCGTAGGAGACCTGTGGATGCTCATCTGCTTCCGGCAGTATTAGGGGCGGTTCTCGGAGTGGCTCTTACTGCGTATGAGGCGGTCCTGATTCAAGTGGTGTTTTCGGAGGCTTTTCACGGCACCTTGAGGGTATCGGAGCTGGTGGCATCATCCAAATGGGTTGATGCCGCCATGCTCCTCTCGGATATCCTGGTCAGTGAGAGGTCTGTTCTCTGTAGGATTCGGCAGTCGAAGACCGACCAGACTGGTAGGGGTAGGTGGATCTCGTTGGGTCCATCTAGGGACGAACAGATCTGCCCCGTGGCACTAGCTATGCGGTATGAGTTATTGCGGCCGGATGTTCCTGGTTCATGACTCATGCATATGGACAGGACTCCGCTTACCAAATACCAGTTTGGTTGGTTTTTGAAGAGGTGTGTATCAGTTTTAGGCCTCCCGCCTCAAGATTTTGGTACACACTCGTTTCTGATCGGAGCCGCAACTTCGGCGGCAGCTGCGGGTTTCTCGGCATCAGAAATTAAGGCCCTAGGACATTGGAAATCGGATAGTTATAAAGGTTACATTCGACCTAGGCATGAAGGCCCTTTGTTTAAAGTCATTTCACAGTCTGTTCCGGTTACGTTTATATTTTATGCTTGCCTGGTTTTTGTCTTGTCTCATGTACTGTCCTGTCTTGTCTGTTACCCCTGTCCGTCCTACTCGGGATTAGCTACTCGCCATTGCTGGCAATGGGAGTCTTGAGGGATTTTACAATTTTTACCTGAACTGACGGATTCAATTCGGCTATTCTCAATCATTTAATTAGGCCATAGTCCATCCCTCAGCAGGTTTTTATTTTACCTCTTGCCGAGTTCACCTGTTTTTTCCCAATTCCCCCCCACCCATTCTTCCCCTTTGTGTCTTCTGTTTGTCTCAGCCACTTCAAATAGTAAAGTCGGCGACCAATAGAAAATTTTTCTTTTTGGCAGATACTCACTTATGTTCTATCAGATCCCACTAATACACCATAAAATTTTATTGTTTTATGACAATTACTAATTTTTTATTTACTGCTTTCCTCCACCTTTAGGATTGCTCTTTGACACGCAGGACATTTGGGTTATAGGCCACTCATATATTTTCTGGGCTGCTAGGTTTGAGTTCAGATCAAGCTCCAATTTTTGAATATTCAGCTAGGGTCCGTTGGATAGGTTCCAGAGGTATGAGATGGCATTCCTTTTGTCCTAAACTGTTAGAGTATGCAAGGCTTTTTGGTAGGCCACGTATTTTGGTGGCTTATTTAGGAGGCAACGACTTAGGGCAGAGGTCCACTGTAGAATTACGAGTTGATATTGTCAACGATTTGGCGAGGGTGCTATTGGCCTGGCCCTTGTGTAAATTAATTTGGTCTTGCATTGTACCTCGACAGGTCTGGCGTGGGGTTAGGAGTTTTCCTACTAATGACGAAGCTAGGAAGAAACTTAATTTCGCAGTTGCCAAATTTGTGATGGCCAATTATGGCCGTTTCATTTACCATAATAACATTCAATTTCGATTTAGTTATATGTATAGACCTGATGGAGTTCATTTAACAGAGGAGGGTGTGTCATTGTTTATTGGGGATCTTTTTGAGGAGTTGGCGTTATTGGGGTAGTACTTGGTATGGTGGCGGTGCGGCGGTTCTATAAGCTGAACCTTGCTGTGGCGGGAAAGAACGGCAGGTCGCCAGTCCGGGTGCAATTATGATTTAAGGGCGCTCCCTTCGTTGACTGGTAGTTGGCTGTACCAACCTAACGGGGGGCAGTATCACCACCTAAACGGGTGGGAAGTCAAGATGGGGGTGAGCGTTACCTTTTGTTGATGATATGAGTTACATGGTTATGTGTATGCACTCTGGGCGATCTACGCCTGCTATGCCTTTTGTTGTTTGTGTGTGGGCATAGCAGATCTGGCTGATTTCTGGCCGTCCTTTCTTTGCCACCATACATCCTTAAATAAATAATAATTATTATTGCTCCAATAAATCGCCATCAAGTTATCTGCCAAATCCACGTCTCAGTGTCTTTATTTTATGTTAGTATGATAAGTGGTTTGCACACATGACAACACCTCATCGATAGAAGGTTTAGAGAAACCGAAAGATTGCATAAGAAAAGAGGTGTTTTAAACCTCTAGGATGGGGGCAGGCATGTATGCAAATTACTTGTGGGAGTTAGCCTATGGCAAGCAGGGGCAGGTTTGTAACAGGAACATTATTTAGTGGGATAAAAGTGTGGGCCAAAGCCTCTTTGTTCCAGATTCCCCACCCTCCCTCCCCTATAAATTTTGGTATGTTGTGGGTTTGGTTTTGGGTGGCGGGAAAGAACGGCAGGTCGCCAGTCCGGGTGCAATTATGATTTAAGGGCGCTCCCTTCGTTGACTGGTAGTTGGCTGTACCAACCTAACGGGGGGCAGTATCACCACCTAAACGGGTGGGAAGTCAAGATGGGGGTGAGCGTTACCTTTTGTTGATGATATGAGTTACATGGTTATGTGTATGCACTCTGGGCGATCTACGCCTGCTATGCCTTTTGTTGTTTGTGTGTGGGCATAGCAGATCTGGCTGATTTCTGGCCGTCCTTTCTTTGCCACCATACATCCTTAAATAAATAATAATTATTATTGCTCCAATAAATCGCCATCAAGTTATCTGCCAAATCCACGTCTCAGTGTCTTTATTTTATGTTAGTATGATAAGTGGTTTGCACACATGACAACACCTCATCCGATAGAAGGTTTAAGGTATATAGTGTGACCCTCTCCTTCCATCCTGTATCCCTGAGAAAGGTATATAGTGTGACGTCTCCTTCCGTCCTGTATCTCTGAGAAAGGTATATAGTGTGACCCTCTCCTTCCATCCTGTATCGCTGAGAAAGGTATATAGTGTGACCCCTCCTTCCATCCTGTATCTCTGAGAAAGGTATATAGTGTGACCCCTCCTTCCATCCTGTATCTCTGAGAAAGGTATATAGTGTGACCCCTACTTCCATCCTGTATCTCTGAGAAAGGTATATAGTGTGACCCCTACTTCCATCCTGTATCTCTGAGAAAGGTATATAGTGTGACCCTCTCCTTCCATCCTGAATCTCTGAGAAAGATATACAGTATGACCCTTACTTCCGTCCTGTATCCATGAGAAAGATATATAGTGTGACCCCCTATTTCCGTCCTGTATCTCTGAGAAAGGTATATAGTGTGACCCCTCCTTCCATCCTGTATCTCTGAGAAAGATATATAGTGTGACCCCTACTTCCGTCCTGTATCTCTGAGAAAGGTATATAGTGTGACCCTCTCCTTCCATCCTGTATCGCTGAGAAAGGTATATAGTGTGACCTCTCCTTCCGTCCTGTATCTCTGAGAAAGGTATATAGTGTGACCCCTACTTCCATCCTGTATCTCTGAGAAAGGTATATAGTGTGACCCCTCCTTCCATCCTGTATCGCTGAGAAAGGTATATAGTGTGACCCCTCCTTCCGCCCTGTATCTCTGAGAAAGGTATATAGTGTGACCCTCTCCTTCCATCCTGTATCTCTGAGAAAGGTATATAGTGTGACCCTCTCCTTCCATCCTGTATCTCTGAGAAAGGTATATAGTGTGACCCTCTCCTTCCATCCTGTATCCCTGAGAAAGGTATATAGTGTGACCCCTCCTTCCATCCTGTATCTCTGAGAAAGGTATATAGTGTGACACTCTCCTTCCATCCTGTATCTCTGAGAAAGGTATATAGTGTGACCCCTACTTCCGTCCTGTATCTCTGAGAAAGGTATATAGTGTGACCCCTCCTTCTGTCCTGTATCTCTGAGAAAGGTATATAGTGTGACCCCTACTTCTGTCCTGTATCTCTGAGAAATGTATATAGTGTGACCCCTACTTCTGTCCTGTATCTATGAGAAAGGTATATAGTGTGACCCCTCCTTCCGCCCTGTATCTCTGAGAAAGGTATAAAGTGTGACCCCTACTTCCATCCTGTATCTGTGAGAAAGGTATATAGTGTGACCCCTACTTCCGTCCTGTATCTCTGAGAAAGGTATATAGTGACCCCTCCTTCCATCCTGTATCCCTGAGAAAGGTATATACTGTGACCTATCCTTCCGTCCTGTATCTCTGAGAAAGGTATATAGTGTGACCCCTCCTTCCATCCTGTATCCCTGAGAAAGGTATATAGTGTGACGTCTCCTTCCGTCCTGTATCTCTGAGAAAGGTATATAGTGTGACCCTCTCCTTCCATCCTGTATCTCTGAGAAAGGTATATAGTGTGACCCCTACTTCTGTCCTGTATCTCTGAGAAAGGTATATAGTGTGACCCTCTCCTTCCATCCTGTATCTCAGAGAAAGGTATATAGTGTGACCCTCTCCTTCCGTCCTGTATCCCTGAGAAAGGTATATAGTGTGACCCCTCCTTCTGTCCTGTATCTCTGAGAAAGATATACAGTATGACCCTTACTTCCGTCCTGTATCCCTGAGAAAGATATATAGTGTGACCCCCTACTTCCGTCCTGTATCTCTGAGAAAGGTATATAGTGTGACCCCTCCTTCCATCCTGTATCTCTGAGAAAGGTATATAGTGTGACCCTCTCCTTCCATCCTGTATCTCTGAGAAAGGTATATAGTGTGACCCCTACTTCTGTCCTGTATCTCTGAGAAAGGTATATAGTGTGACCCTCTCCTTCCATCCTGTATCTCAGAGAAAGGTATATAGTGTGACCCCTACTTCCATCCTGTATCTCTGAGAAAGGTATATAGTGTGACCCTCTCCTTCCATCCTGTATCTCTGAGAAAGATATACAGTATGACCCTTACTTCCGTCCTGTATCCCTGAGAAAGATATATAGTGTGACCCCCTACTTCCGTCCTGTATCTCTGAGAAAGGTATATAGTGTGACCCCTCCTTCCATCCTGTATCTCTGAAAAAGGTATATAGTGTGACCCTCTCCTTCCATCCTGTATCTCTGAGAAAGGTATATAGTGTGACCCCTACTTCCGTCCTGTGTCTCTGAGAAAGGTATATAGTGTGACCCTCTCCTTCCATCCTGTATCTCTGAGAAAGGTATATAGTGTGACCCTCTCCTTCCGTCCTGTATCCCTGAGAAAGGTATATAGTGTGACCCCTCCTTCTGTCCTGTATCTCTGAGAAAGGTATACAGTGTGACCCCTACTTCTGTCCTGTATCTCTGAGAAAGGTATATAGTGTGACCCCTCCTTCCATCCTGTATCCCTGAGAAAGGTATATAGTGTGACGTCTCCTTCCGTCCTGTATCTCTGAGAAAGGTATATAGTGTGACCCTCTCCTTCCATCCTGTATCTCTGAGAAAGGTATATAGTGTGACCCCTACTTCTGTCCTGTATCTCTGAGAAAGGTATATAGTGTGACCCTCTCCTTCCATCCTGTATCTCAGAGAAAGGTATATAGTGTGACCCTCTCCTTCCGTCCTGTATCCCTGAGAAAGGTATATAGTGTGACCCCTCCTTCTGTCCTGTATCTCTGAGAAAGGTATATAGTGTGACCCCTACTTCTGTCCTGTATCTATGAGAAAGGTATATAGTGTGACCCCTCCTTCCGCCCTGTATCTCTGAGAAAGGTATATAGTGTGACCCTCTCCTTCCATCCTGTATCCCTGAGAATGGTATATAGTGTGACCCCTCCTTCCGTCCTGTATCTCTGAGAAAGGTATATAGTGTGACCATCTCCTTCCGTCCTGTATCTCTGAGAAAGGTATATAGTGTGACCCCTCCTTCCGCCCTGTATCTCTGAGAAAGGTATATAGTGTGACCCCTCCTTCCGCCCTGTATCTCTGAGAAAGGTATATAGTGTGACCCCTCCTTCCATCCTGTATCTCTGAGAAAGGTATATAGTGTGACCCCTACTTCTGTCCTGTATCTCTGAGAAAGGTATATAGTGTGACCCTCTCCTTCCATCCTGTATCTCAGAGAAAGGTATATAGTGTGACCCTCTCCTTCCATCCTGTATCTCTGAGAAAGGTATATAGTGTGACCCCTACTTCTGTCCTGTATCTCTGAGAAAGGTATATAGTGTGACCCTCTCCTTCCGCCCTGTATCTCTGAGAAAGGTATATAGTGTGACCCCTCCTTCCATCCTGTATCTCTGAGAAAGGTATATAGTGTGACCCCTACTTCTGTCCTGTATCTCTGAGAAAGGTATATAGTGTGACCCTCTCCTTCCATCCTGTATCTCAGAGAAAGGTATATAGTGTGACCCTCTCCTTCCGTCCTGTATCCCTGAGAAAGGTATATAGTGTGACCCCTCCTTCTGTCCTGTATCTCTGAGAAAGGTATATAGTGTGACCCCTACTTCTGTCCTGTATCTATGAGAAAGGTATATAGTGTGACCCCTCCTTCCGCCCTGTATCTCTGAGAAAGGTATATAGTGTGACCCTCTCCTTCCATCCTGTATCCCTGAGAAAGGTATATAGTGTGACCCCTACTTCCGTACTGTATCTCTGAGAAAGGTATATAGTGTGACCATCTCCTTCCGTCCTGTATCTCTGAGAAAGGTATATAGTGTGACCCCTCCTTCCGCCCTGTATCTCTGAGAAAGGTATATAGTGTGACCCCTCCTTCCGCCCTGTATCTCTGAGAAAGGTATATAGTGTGACCCCTCCTTCCATCCTGTATCTCTGAGAAAGGTATATAGTGTGACCCCTCCTTCCGCCCTGTATCTCTGAGAAAGGTATATAGTGTGACCCCTCCTTCCATCCTGTATCTCTGAGAAAGGTATATAGTGTGACCCTCTCCTTCCATCCTGTATCTCTGAGAAAGGTATATACTGTGACCTATCCTTCCGTCCTGTATCTCTGAGAAGAGAAACCGAAAGATTGCATAAGAAAAGAGGTGTTTTAAACCTCTAGGATGGGGGCAGGCATGTATGCAAATTACTTGTGGGAGTTAGCCTATGGCAAGCAGGGGCGGGTTTGTAACAGGAACATTATATAGTGGGATAAAAGTGTGGGCCAAAGCCTCTTTGTTCCAGATTCCTCCAGGACAGGGAAGTGCATTTTGTCAGTTGTCATTTTCCTTAATAAAACTCTCTTAGTGCTTCTCCTTCTTCTCCTCTTCTCTCCTCCTTTTCCTTATTGTATTTAGTCTCTTTTCATTTACTTCATATCATTGCTTTTACTTTTCCTTTCTGTCCTCAATCACTGTCTTTTCTGATTTCTTGTTCTGTTGGGGGTGGGTGTAGCTATGTCCTGCCTAGTAATGAGCCTCCCCAGACCCTGGTCCCTGGCTCCACAGTGCCCCCATGTTATTAGGAGCTGCAGGTGTGGTTCCCCTATTGATAGTTCTATCCCCCCTCAGGCTGCAGCAGCTTTGTGGAAGGTGTGCCAGTGCGGGGGAGGGGTGCTTCCCTTTAGTCCTTAATGCCCCTGGTCAATATCATCTTTGTGGCTGCAATGGCCAGCACCATAGGCAAATGCAGGAGGGGTTTATGAGTGCCTTGCCTGAACCCCCCCCCCCTCAGCCCACACCATGATGACTACAATAGAAATAGCATATAATACTAAAGTTGCGTGTTTTTTAGGATCCCCTCAGTGTCACAAATGAAATAACTAGCACTACAGTCCCTGTTGATCTTTTAAATGTGTCAGCCAGTAGAAAAAGTTAAAAAGCCAGTAATGAATATTGTTGTGCACCAACTAGATCTGGAAAACATGCACTGTACGGGGTGCACTGATATGGACCACCTATTGGATCAATTATTAATACTGGATAATACACCATCCAGTACATAAGGGGACCAATCTGTGCATCTATGTCCAGGACAGAGCATGGTTTCTTTTTCTGCCCTCTCCCAGATTCCCCAACTTGCTCATATGATCTGTAAAGGAGCCGGCACATGAAATAAAAAGATTCAGCTCAGACAGGATGGCTCTACTTCTACATATAATTACTTACTGTGTTTGCTGGTCCTGTATATGCCAGAATTATATCATTCAGTACATTCGTATGATGTATTTTATAGATGGTCTAAGTGCTGATTATGCCCTCTTAATGGTAGAAAACAGTTGCAGCAAACAGTGTCAGTATTATGCTGGTCATTGAGGTATCATTGGGGGAATAGAATGCTTTAGTGATGCGTTATATGACAGTAAGGGGTAATGGCTTTGACACTGCTTTATTTATCTATAGCACCTAAGATCTAGCTTTTATCTCCTTTGAATCATTATTATCAGCCAATAGAGGAGATTGTATTATATACTGTATTCTGAGCATTTAACTTACAAAATAGACAGAATACATGTGCTACAGTGAATTTCTACAGGGTGCACAGCTTATTATTGCAATCACTGCCCCAAGCAGCTATCACCGGGAAGCTCCATTCTCAGCTATGCTCCTACTTCCACAAATATACATTGCTGGAGGTCACGCAGCCTTCGCGTCCTGCCTATGAGGGGTACAACGCGTGCAAAGCAGCTAGTTCAGTTCGTCAGGGCTAACAGCAGGCGTCTGGGGAAAATGCTTCGCCTTTAATAATTCCACATTAAAATGTCGTTTTCGTCACCTCTGCTTGCGATGTGGTGGCAATCACCCAGTTGCCAAGTGTTTCAAGGGGGGTGCCCAGCAGCAGCCTGCACAGCCTAAGTAAAGTTCCATCCCCTGTCCGTGTCACAGCGATAGCAAAATGGTTGAGTTGGTACCCGGTTCTGCAGGACGCAGAATTTTCGTTAAAAGGCTTCAGTTTTGGTTTTCGTTTACCTATTTGCAGGGATGTCGACACATATTCGCCTAGAAATTTGAAGTCTGCCTTTGAATTGCCTCACATTCTTAGGGAAAAAGTGGCTGGCGAGGTTAGCGCAGGCGCATTGCTGGGCCTTTTGCAGAACCCCCATTAGGGATCTTGTGAATTCCCCGGTGGGAGTGGTTCCCAAGAAAATTCCAGGAAAATAAGGGCTCATGCAACATCTGTCTTATCCGCCAGGCTCGTCAGTAAATTATGCCATACCAGTTGAGGTTTCCTCGGTGGTGTACCAGTCTTTTGACGATGCTTTGGACGTCATTAGGTGTTATGGTCCGGGCGCACTGATGGCTAAGATAGATGTTGAGTCAGCTTTTCGTCTACTTCCTTTGCACCCAGAGTCATTCCAGTTTATGGGTTTTTAGCTTGGACAACGGATATTGCATAGACAAATGCTTGCCTATGGGGTGTTCTGTGTCCTGTGCGTTTTTCGAGCATTTTAGCACCTTCCTACACTGGTGCGCGGAATTTATTTATTTAATTTTTGCGGTAGTCATGGAATAGCCCACTATCTCGATGACTTTCTGTGTGTCGGCCCTTCCGGTTCAGGCAGATGCAGTTATCTTTTGTTTTCTTTACGAGCGCTGTTTTTTCATTTGGAGTTCCCGTTGCTGTGGACAAAACGGAGGGCCCTTCCCTTGTCATTCCTGGGTATCGAGATCTGTACCTCGGTGGGTTCTTGTCGCATTCCTCTCGATAAGCCTGTCAAGTAATGCCATAGCGGAATGCACGGCTTCCAGTAGAATTACCCTGCGGCAGGCGCAATCCCTCCTGGGCCTGTAAAGTAATTCCAATGGGCAGAGCTTTTTCACGTAAATTGGAAAGGGCCACGGCTGGTGTCACTAACCGAGACATTTGCTACGTTTATCCTCAGAGATTAAGCAGGACCTCTCTGTCTGGGTCTCGTTTCTTCGGGATTTTAATGGCGTTCGGTTGTGGATGTCTCCAGCCGCTGACAATTTGCAGCTGCAGCTGTTCACCGACGCAGCAGGCACCACGGGGTTCGGATGTTACCTTGATGGCTCCTGGTGCGTTGGCCGTTGGCTGGAAGAATGGGTGGGAAAGGGTTTGACTAAGGACTTACTCCTTCTCAAACTCTTTCCCATAATGGTTTCCTTGGAAATCTGGGGGGAATGGTTACGCAATCGCAGCATCATTATCAGGTGTGACAACCTGGGCATGGTCCATGCGATACAATCAGCAACATGCGGCTTCCCTGCTGGTTTTGCGCTTGCTAGCGCAGCTGTGCTCACATGTTTGCGCTGTAACATCATGTTTAAGGCAAGACACGTTCCTGGGGTGGAGAATGAGATAGACGATGCGTTATCACGTTTCCAGTGGGCTAGGTCCCAATCTGTGGCCCCTGGTGCTGACGTTGTGCTTTGCCCCTCTTATGTTTGGCAGGTGATCGAGCCGGCATGGAGGGCTAAGCAGAACAGTCTTTAGTCCCCTCCACGTTGCGAGCATATTGGCAGGCATGGAATGAATGGGAAGATTATTCCCGTAGCAGCAAACAGGCAGGTAAGAGTCAGCATCGTTCGATGCTTTCTTTTATTTGGAGTCTCCGTTTGGCTGGCAGATCCAGGGCTTCTGTTGCGCGCTCTTTGGGGGGCATTGCATTTTATTGTAAATTGAAGGGCCAACCTGACTTTACTAAAAGTTTTCTGATAGTGAAGGCTTTAAAGGGTTGGGCACGGGTCTCCCGGCCAGTAGCTGACCGTAGGAGACCTGTGGATGCTCATCTGCTTCCGGCAGTATTAGGGGCGGTTCTCGGAGTGGCTCTTACTGCGTATGAGGCGGTCCTGATTCAAGTGGTGTTTTCGGAGGCTTTTCACGGCACCTTGAGGGTATCGGAGCTGGTGGCATCATCCAAATGGGTTGATGCCGCCATGCTCCTCTCGGATATCCTGGTCAGTGAGAGGTCTGTTCTCTGTAGGATTCGGCAGTCGAAGACCGACCAGACTGGTAGGGGTAGGTGGATCTCGTTGGGTCCATCTAGGGACGAACAGATCTGCCCCGTGGCACTAGCTATGCGGTATGAGTTATTGCGGCCGGATGTTCCTGGTTCATGACTCATGCATATGGACAGGACTCCGCTTACCAAATACCAGTTTGGTTGGTTTTTGAAGAGGTGTGTATCAGTTTTAGGCCTCCCGCCTCAAGATTTTGGTACACACTCGTTTCTGATCGGAGCCGCAACTTCGGCGGCAGCTGCGGGTTTCTCGGCATCAGAAATTAAGGCCCTAGGACATTGGAAATCGGATAGTTATAAAGGTTACATTCGACCTAGGCATGAAGGCCCTTTGTTTAAAGTCATTTCACAGTCTGTTCCGGTTACGTTTATATTTTATGCTTGCCTGGTTTTTGTCTTGTCTCATGTACTGTCCTGTCTTGTCTGTTACCCCTGTCCGTCCTACTCGGGATTAGCTACTCGCCATTGCTGGCAATGGGAGTCTTGAGGGATTTTACAATTTTTACCTGAACTGACGGATTCAATTCGGCTATTCTCAATCATTTAATTAGGCCATAGTCCATCCCTCAGCAGGTTTTTATTTTACCTCTTGCCGAGTTCACCTGTTTTTTCCCAATTCCCCCCCACCCATTCTTCCCCTTTGTGTCTTCTGTTTGTCTCAGCCACTTCAAATAGTAAAGTCGGCGACCAATAGAAAATTTTTCTTTTTGGCAGATACTCACTTATGTTCTATCAGATCCCACTAATACACCATAAAATTTTATTGTTTTATGACAATTACTAATTTTTTATTTACTGCTTTCCTCCACCTTTAGGATTGCTCTTTGACACGCAGGACATTTGGGTTATAGGCCACTCATATATTTTCTGGGCTGCTAGGTTTGAGTTCAGATCAAGCTCCAATTTTTGAATATTCAGCTAGGGTCCGTTGGATAGGTTCCAGAGGTATGAGATGGCATTCCTTTTGTCCTAAACTGTTAGAGTATGCAAGGCTTTTTGGTAGGCCACGTATTTTGGTGGCTTATTTAGGAGGCAACGACTTAGGGCAGAGGTCCACTGTAGAATTACGAGTTGATATTGTCAACGATTTGGCGAGGGTGCTATTGGCCTGGCCCTTGTGTAAATTAATTTGGTCTTGCATTGTACCTCGACAGGTCTGGCGTGGGGTTAGGAGTTTTCCTACTAATGACGAAGCTAGGAAGAAACTTAATTTCGCAGTTGCCAAATTTGTGATGGCCAATTATGGCCGTTTCATTTACCATAATAACATTCAATTTCGATTTAGTTATATGTATAGACCTGATGGAGTTCATTTAACAGAGGAGGGTGTGTCATTGTTTATTGGGGATCTTTTTGAGGAGTTGGCGTTATTGGGGTAGTACTTGGTATGGTGGCGGTGCGGCGGTTCTATAAGCTGAACCTTGCTGTGGCGGGAAAGAACGGCAGGTCGCCAGTCCGGGTGCAATTATGATTTAAGGGCGCTCCCTTCGCTGACTGGTAGTTGGCTGTACCAACCTAACGGGGGGCAGTATCACCACCTAAACGGGTGGGAAGTCAAGATGGGGGTGAGCGTTACCTTTTGTTGATGATATGAGTTACATGGTTATGTGTATGCACTCTGGGCGATCTACGCCTGCTATGCCTTTTGTTGTTTGTGTGTGGGCATAGCAGATCTGGCTGATTTCTGGCCGTCCTTTCTTTGCCACCATACATCCTTAAATAAATAATAATTATTATTGCTCCAATAAATCGCCATCAAGTTATCTGCCAAATCCACGTCTCAGTGTCTTTATTTTATGTTAGTATGATAAGTGGTTTGCACACATGACAACACCTCATCGATAGAAGGTTTAGAGAAACCGAAAGATTGCATAAGAAAAGAGGTGTTTTAAACCTCTAGGATGGGGGCAGGCATGTATGCAAATTACTTGTGGGAGTTAGCCTATGGCAAGCAGGGGCAGGTTTGTAACAGGAACATTATATAGTGGGATAAAAGTGTGGGCCAAAGCCTCTTTGTTCCAGATTCCCCACCCTCCCTCCCCTATAAATTTTGGTATGTTGTGGGTTTGGTTTTGGGTGGCGGGAAAGAACGGCAGGTCGCCAGTCCGGGTGCAATTATGATTTAAGGGCGCTCCCTTCGTTGACTGGTAGTTGGCTGTACCAACCTAACAGGGGGCAGTATCACCACCTAAACGGGTGGGAAGTCAAGATGGGGGTGAGCGTTACCTTTTGTTGATGATATGAGTTACATGGTTATGTGTATGCACTCTGGGCGATCTACGCCTGCTATGCCTTTTGTTGTTTGTGTGTGGGCATAGCAGATCTGGCTGATTTCTGGCCGTCCTTTCTTTGCCACCATACATCCTTAAATAAATAATAATTATTATTGCTCCAATAAATCGCCATCAAGTTATCTGCCAAATCCACGTCTCAGTGTCTTTATTTTATGTTAGTATGATAAGTGGTTTGCACACATGACAACACCTCATCCGATAGAAGGTTTAAGGTATATAGTGTGACCCTCTCCTTCCATCCTGTATCCCTGAGAAAGGTATATAGTGTGACGTCTCCTTCCGTCCTGTATCTCTGAGAAAGGTATATAGTGTGACCCTCTCCTTCCATCCTGTATCGCTGAGAAAGGTATATAGTGTGACCCCTCCTTCCATCCTGTATCTCTGAGAAAGGTATATAGTGTGACCCCTCCTTCCATCCTGTATCTCTGAGAAAGGTATATAGTGTGACCCCTACTTCCATCCTGTATCTCTGAGAAAGGTATATAGTGTGACCCCTACTTCCATCCTGTATCTCTGAGAAAGGTATATAGTGTGACCCTCTCCTTCCATCCTGAATCTCTGAGAAAGATATACAGTATGACCCTTACTTCCGTCCTGTATCCATGAGAAAGATATATAGTGTGACCCCCTATTTCCGTCCTGTATCTCTGAGAAAGGTATATAGTGTGACCCCTCCTTCCATCCTGTATCTCTGAGAAAGATATATAGTGTGACCCCTACTTCCGTCCTGTATCTCTGAGAAAGGTATATAGTGTGACCCTCTCCTTCCATCCTGTATCGCTGAGAAAGGTATATAGTGTGACCTCTCCTTCCGTCCTGTATCTCTGAGAAAGGTATATAGTGTGACCCCTACTTCCATCCTGTATCTCTGAGAAAGGTATATAGTGTGACCCCTCCTTCCATCCTGTATCGCTGAGAAAGGTATATAGTGTGACCCCTCCTTCCGCCCTGTATCTCTGAGAAAGGTATATAGTGTGACCCTCTCCTTCCATCCTGTATCTCTGAGAAAGGTATATAGTGTGACCCTCTCCTTCCATCCTGTATCTCTGAGAAAGGTATATAGTGTGACCCTCTCCTTCCATCCTGTATCCCTGAGAAAGGTATATAGTGTGACCCCTCCTTCCATCCTGTATCTCTGAGAAAGGTATATAGTGTGACACTCTCCTTCCATCCTGTATCTCTGAGAAAGGTATATAGTGTGACCCCTACTTCCGTCCTGTATCTATGAGAAAGGTATATAGTGTGACCCCTCCTTCCATCCTGTATCTCTGAGAAAGGTATATAGTGTGACCCCTACTTCCATCCTGTATCTCTGAGAAAGGTATATAGTGTGACCCTCTCCTTCCATCCTGTATCTCTGAGAAAGATATACAGTATGACCCTTACTTCCGTCCTGTATCCCTGAGAAAGATATATAGTGTGACCCCCTACTTCCGTCCTGTATCTCTGAGAAAGGTATATAGTGTGACACTCTCCTTCCATCCTGTATCCCTGAGAAAGGTATATAGTGTGACCCCTCCTTCCATCCTGTATCTCTGAGAAAGGTATATAGTGTGACACTCTCCTTCCATCCTGTATCTCTGAGAAAGGTATATAGTGTGACCGTCTCCTTCCGTCCTGTATCTCTGAGAAAGGTATGTAGTGTGACCGTCTCCTTCCGTCCTATATCTCTGAGAAAGGTATATAGTGTGACCCATCCTTCCGCCCTGTAGCTCTGAGAAAGGTATATAGTGTGACCCCTACTTCCATCCTGTATCTCTGAGAAAGGTATATAGTGTGACCCCTCCTTCTGTCCTGTATCTCAGAGAAAGGTATATAGTGTGACCCCTACTTCTGTCCTGTATCTATGAGAAAGGTATATAGTGTGACCCCTACTTGTGTCCTGTATCTCTGAGAAAGGTATATAGTGTGACCCTCTCCTTCCATCCAGTATCTCTGAGAAAGGTATATAGTGTGACACCTACTTCCGTCCTGTATCTCTGAGAAAGATATATAGTGTGACCCCTCCTTCCGTCCTGTATCTATGAGAATGGTATATAGTATGACCCTCTCCTTCCATCCTGTATCTCTGAGAAAGGTATATAGTGTGACCCTCTCCTTCCATCCTGTATCTCTGAGAAAGGTATATAGTGTGACCCCTACTTCTGTCCTGTATCTCTGAGAAAGGTATATAGTGTGACTCCTCCTTCTGTCCTGTATCTCTGAGAAAGGTATATAGTGTGACCCCTACTTCTGTCCTGTATCTATGAGAAAGGTATATAGTGTGACCCCTACTTCTGTCCTGTATCTCTGAGAAAGGTATATAGTGTGACCCCTCTTTCCATCCTGTATCTCTGAGAAAGGTATATAGTGTGACCCCTCTTTCCATCCTGTATCTCTGAGAAAGGTATATAGTGTGACCCTCTCCTTCCATCCTGTATCTCAGAGAAAGGTATATAGTGTGACCCTCTCCTTCCGTCCTGTATCCCTGAGAAAGGTATATAGTGTGACCCCTCCTTCTGTCCTGTATCTCTGAGAAAGGTATATAGTGTGACCCCTACTTCTGTCCTGTATCTATGAGAAAGGTATATAGTGTGACCCCTCCTTCCGCCCTGTATCTCTGAGAAAGGTATATAGTGTGACCCTCTCCTTCCGTCCTGTATCCCTGAGAAAGGTATATAGTGTGACCCCTCCTTCCGTCCTGTATCCCTGAGAAAGGTATATAGTGTGACCCCTACTTCCGTCCTGTATCTCTGAGAAAGGTATATAGTGTGACCCTCTCTTTCCATCCTGTATCCCTGAGAAAGGTATATAGTGTGACCCCTCCTTCCATCCTGTATCTCTGAGAAAGGTATATAGTGTGACCCTCTCCTTCCATCCTGTATCTCTGAGAAAGGTATATAGTGTGACCCCTACTTCCGTCCTGTATCTCTGAGAAAGGTATATAGTGTGACCCTCTCCTTCCATCCTGTATCTCTGAGAAAGGTATATAGTGTGACCCCTTCTTCCGTCCTGTATCTCTGAGAAAGATATATAGTGTGACCCCTCCTTCCGTCCTGTATCTATGAGAAAGGTATATAGTATGACCCTCTCCTTCCATCCTGTATCTCTGTGAAAGGTATATAGTGTGACCCTCTCCTTCCATCCTGTATCTCTGAGAAAGGTATATAGTGTGACCCCTACTTCTGTCCTGTATCTCTGAGAAAGGTATATAGTGTGACTCCTCCTTCTGTCCTGTATCTCTGAGAAAGGTGTATAGTGTGACCCCTACTTCTGTCCTGTATCTATGAGAAAGGTATATAGTGTGACCCCTACTTCTGTCCTGTATCTCTGAGAAAGGTATATAGTGTGACCCTCTCCTTCCATCCTGTATCTCTGAGAAAGGTATATAGTGTGACCCCTCTTTCCATCCTGTATCTCTGAGAAAGGTATATAGTGTGACCCTCTCCTTCCATCCTGTATCTCAGAGAAAGGTATATAGTGTGACCCTCTCCTTCCATCCTGTATCCCTGAGAAAGGTATATAGTGTGACCCTCTCCTTCCATCCTGTATCTCTGAGAAAGGTATATAGTGTGACCCTCTCCTTCCATCCTGTATCCCTGAGAAAGGTATATAGTGTGACCCCTCCTTCCATCCTGTATCTCTGAGAAAGGTATATAGTGTGACCCTCTCCTTCCATCCTGTATCTCTGAGAAAGGTATATAGTGTGACCCCTACTTCTGTCCTGTATCTCTGAGAAAGGTATATAGTGTGACCCTCTCCTTCCATCCTGTATCGCTGAGAAAGGTATATAGTGTGACCCCTCCTTCCGTCCTGTATCTCTGAGAAAGGTATATAGTGTGACCCTCTCCTTCCATCCTCTATCTCTGAGATAGGTATATAGTGTGACCCCTACTTCCGTCCTGTATCTATGAGAAAGGTATATAGTGTGACCCCTCCTTCCATCCTGTATCTCTGAGAAAGGTACATAGTGTGACCCCTACTTCCATCCTGTATCTCTGAGAAAGGTATATAGTGTGACCCTCTCCTTCCATCCTGTATCTCTGAGAAAGATATACAGTAAGACCCTTTCTTCCGTCCTGAATCCCTGAGAAAGATATATAGTGTGACCCCCTACTTCCGTCCTGTATCTCTGAGAAAGGTATATAGTGTGACCCCTCCTTCCATCCTGTATCTCTGAGAAAGGTATATAGTGTGACCCTCTCCTTCCATCCTGTATCTCTGAGAAAGGTATATAGTGTGACCCCTACTTCCGTCCTGTATCTCTGAGAATGGTATATAGTGTGACCCTCTCCTTCCATCCTGTATCTCTGAGAAAGGTATATAGTGTGACCGTCTCCTTCCGTCCTGTATCTCTGAGAAAGGTATATAGTGTGACCATCTCCTTCCATCCTGTATCTCTGAGAAAGGTATATAGTGTGACCCCTCCTTCCGCCCTGTATCTCTGAGAAAGGTATATAGTGTGACACCTACTTCTGTCCTGTATCTATGAGAAAGGTATATAGTGTGACTCCTCCTTCCGCCCTGTATCTCTGAGAAAGGTTTATAGTGTGACCCTCTCCTTCCATCCTGTATCCCTGAGAAAGGTATATAGTGTGACCCCTCCTTCCGTCCTGTATCCCTGAGAAAGGTATATAGTGTGACCCCTACTTCTGTCCTGTATCTATGAGAAAGGTATATAGTGTGACCCCTACTTCCGTCCTGTATCTCTGAGAAAGGTATATAGTGTGACCCTCTCCTTCCATCCTGTATCTCTGAGAAAGGTATATAGTGTGACCCCTCCTTCCGCCCTGTATCTCTGAGAAAGGTATAAAGTGTGACCCCTACTTCCATCCTGTATCTATGAGAAAGGTATATAGTGTGACCCCTACTTCCGTCCTGTATCTCTGAGAAAGGTATATAGTGACCCCTCCTTCCATCCTGTATCCCTGAGAAAGGTATATACTGTGACCTATCCTTCCGTCCTGTATCTCTGAGAAAGGTATATAGTGTGACCCCTCCTTCCATCCTGTATCCCTGAGAAAGGTATATAGTGTGACGTCTCCTTCCGTCCTGTATCTCTGAGAAAGGTATATAGTGTGACCCCTACTTCTGTCCTGTATCTCTGAGAAAGGTATATAGTGTGACCCTCTCCTTCTATCCTGTATCTCAGAGAAAGGTATATAGTGTGACCCTCTCCTTCCATCCTGTATCCCTGAGAAAGGTATATAGTGTGACCCCTCCTTCTGTCCTGTATCTCTGAGAAAGGTATATAGTGTGACCCCTACTTCTGTCCTGTATCTATGAGAAAGGTATATAGTGTGACCCCTCCTTCCGCCCTGTATCTCTGAGAAAGGTATATAGTGTGACCCTCTCCTTCCATCCTGTATCCCTGAGAATGGTATATAGTGTGACCCCTCCTTCCGTCCTGTATCCCTGAGAAAGGTATATAGTGTGACCCCTACTTCCGTCCTGTATCTCTGAGAAAGGTACATAGTGTGACCCTCTCCTTCCATCCTGTATCTCTGAGAAAGGTATATAGTGTGACCGTCTCCTTCCGTCCTGTATCTCTGAGAAAGGTATATAGTGTGACCATATCCTTCCATCCTGTATCTCTGAGAAAGGTATATAGTGTGACCCCTCCTTCCACCCTGTATCTCTGAGAAAGGTATATAGTGTGACACCTACTTCTGTCCTGTATCTATGAGAAAGGTATATAGTGTGACCCCTCCTTCCGCCCTGTATCTCTGAGAAAGGTTTATAGTGTGACCCTCTCCTTCCATCCTGTATCCCTGAGAAAGGTATATAGTGTGACCCCTCCTTCCGTCCTGTATCCCTGAGAAAGGTATATAGTGTGACCCCTACTTCCGTCCTGTATCTCTGAGAAAGGTATATAGTGTGACCGTCTCCTTCCGTCCTGTATCTCTGAGAAAGGTAAATAGTGTGACCCCTCCTTCCGCCCTGTAGCTCTGAGAAAGATATATAGTGTGACACTCTCCTTCCATCCTGTATCTCTGAGAAAGGTATATAGTGTGACCCCTACTTCCGTCCTGTATCTCTGAGAAAGGTATATAGTGTGACCCCTCCTTCCATCCTGTATCTCTGAGAAAGGTATATAGTGTGACCCCTACTTCCATCCTGTATCTCTGAGAAAGGTATATAGTGTGACCCTCTCCTTCCATCCTGTATCTCTGAGAAAGATATACAGTATGACCCTTACTTCCGTCCTGTATCCCTGAGAAAGATATATAGTGTGACCCCCTACTTCCGTCCTGTATCTCTGAGAAAGGTATATAGTGTGACCCCTCCTTCCATCCTGTATCTCTGAGAAAGGTATATAGTGTGACCCTCTCCTTCCATCCTGTATCTCTGAGAAAGGTATATAGTGTGACCCCTACTTCCGTCCTGTATCTCTGAGAAAGGTATATAGTGTGACCCTCTCCTTCCATCCTGTATCTCTGAGAAAGGTATATAGTGTGACCCTCTCCTTCCGTCCTGTATCCCTGAGAAAGGTATATAGTGTGACCCCTCCTTCTGTCCTGTATCCCTGAGAAAGGTATATAGTGTGACCCCTCCTTCCATCCTGCATCACTGAGAAAGGTCTATAGTGTGACCCCTCCTTCCGCCCTGTATCTCTGAGAAAGGTATATAGTGTGACCCCTCCTTCCGCCCTGTATCTCTGAGAAAGGTATATAGTGTGACCCCTACTTCCGTCCTGTATCTCTGAGAAAGGTATATAGTGTGACCCCTCCTTCTGTCCTGTATCTCTGAGAAAGGTATATAGTGTGACCCCTACTTCTGTCCTGTATCTCTGAGAAATGTATATAGTGTGACCCCTACTTCTGTCCTGTATCTATGAGAAAGGTATATAGTGTGACCCCTCCTTCCGCCCTGTATCTCTGAGAAAGGTATAAAGTGTGACCCCTACTTCCATCCTGTATCTGTGAGAAAGGTATATAGTGTGACCCCTACTTCCGTCCTGTATCTCTGAGAAAGGTATATAGTGACCCCTCCTTCCATCCTGTATCCCTGAGAAAGGTATATACTGTGACCTATCCTTCCGTCCTGTATCTCTGAGAAAGGTATATAGTGTGACCCCTCCTTCCATCCTGTATCCCTGAGAAAGGTATATAGTGTGACGTCTCCTTCCGTCCTGTATCTCTGAGAAAGGTATATAGTGTGACCCTCTCCTTCCATCCTGTATCTCTGAGAAAGGTATATAGTGTGACCCCTACTTCTGTCCTGTATCTCTGAGAAAGGTATATAGTGTGACCCTCTCCTTCCATCCTGTATCTCAGAGAAAGGTATATAGTGTGACCCTCTCCTTCCGTCCTGTATCCCTGAGAAAGGTATATAGTGTGACCCCTCCTTCTGTCCTGTATCTCTGAGAAAGATATACAGTATGACCCTTACTTCCGTCCTGTATCCCTGAGAAAGATATATAGTGTGACCCCCTACTTCCGTCCTGTATCTCTGAGAAAGGTATATAGTGTGACCCCTCCTTCCATCCTGTATCTCTGAGAAAGGTATATAGTGTGACCCTCTCCTTCCATCCTGTATCTCTGAGAAAGGTATATAGTGTGACCCCTACTTCTGTCCTGTATCTCTGAGAAAGGTATATAGTGTGACCCTCTCCTTCCATCCTGTATCTCAGAGAAAGGTATATAGTGTGACCCCTACTTCCATCCTGTATCTCTGAGAAAGGTATATAGTGTGACCCTCTCCTTCCATCCTGTATCTCTGAGAAAGATATACAGTATGACCCTTACTTCCGTCCTGTATCCCTGAGAAAGATATATAGTGTGACCCCCTACTTCCGTCCTGTATCTCTGAGAAAGGTATATAGTGTGACCCCTCCTTCCATCCTGTATCTCTGAGAAAGGTATATAGTGTGACCCTCTCCTTCCATCCTGTATCTCTGAGAAAGGTATATAGTGTGACCCCTACTTCCGTCCTGTATCTCTGAGAAAGGTATATAGTGTGACCCTCTCCTTCCATCCTGTATCTCTGAGAAAGGTATATAGTGTGACCCTCTCCTTCCGTCCTGTATCCCTGAGAAAGGTATATAGTGTGACCCCTCCTTCTGTCCTGTATCTCTGAGAAAGGTATACAGTGTGACCCCTACTTCTGTCCTGTATCTCTGAGAAAGGTATATAGTGTGACCCCTCCTTCCATCCTGTATCCCTGAGAAAGGTATATAGTGTGACGTCTCCTTCCGTCCTGTATCTCTGAGAAAGGTATATAGTGTGACCCTCTCCTTCCATCCTGTATCTCTGAGAAAGGTATATAGTGTGACCCCTACTTCTGTCCTGTATCTCTGAGAAAGGTATATAGTGTGACCCTCTCCTTCCATCCTGTATCTCAGAGAAAGGTATATAGTGTGACCCTCTCCTTCCGTCCTGTATCCCTGAGAAAGGTATATAGTGTGACCCCTCCTTCTGTCCTGTATCTCTGAGAAAGGTATATAGTGTGACCCCTACTTCTGTCCTGTATCTATGAGAAAGGTATATAGTGTGACCCCTCCTTCCGCCCTGTATCTCTGAGAAAGGTATATAGTGTGACCCTCTCCTTCCATCCTGTATCCCTGAGAATGGTATATAGTGTGACCCCTCCTTCCGTCCTGTATCCCTGAGAAAGGTATATAGTGTGACCCCTACTTCCGTACTGTATCTCTGAGAAAGGTATATAGTGTGACCATCTCCTTCCGTCCTGTATCTCTGAGAAAGGTATATAGTGTGACCCCTCCTTCCGCCCTGTATCTCTGAGAAAGGTATATAGTGTGACCCCTCCTTCCGCCCTGTATCTCTGAGAAAGGTATATAGTGTGACCCCTCCTTCCATCCTGTATCTCTGAGAAAGGTATATAGTGTGACCCCTCCTTCCGCCCTGTATCTCTGAGAAAGGTATATAGTGTGACCCCTCCTTCCATCCTGTATCTCTGAGAAAGGTATATAGTGTGACCCTCTCCTTCCATCCTGTATCTCTGAGAAAGGTATATACTGTGACCTATCCTTCCGTCCTGTATCTCTGAGAAGAGAAACCGAAAGATTGCATAAGAAAAGAGGTGTTTTAAACCTCTAGGATGGGGGCAGGCATGTATGCAAATTACTTGTGGGAGTTAGCCTATGGCAAGCAGGGGCGGGTTTGTAACAGGAACATTATATAGTGGGATAAAAGTGTGGGCCAAAGCCTCTTTGTTCCAGATTCCTCCAGGACAGGGAAGTGCATTTTGTCAGTTGTCATTTTCCTTAATAAAACTCTCTTAGTGCTTCTCCTTCTTCTCCTCTTCTCTCCTCCTTTTCCTTATTGTATTTAGTCTCTTTTCATTTACTTCATATCATTGCTTTTACTTTTCCTTTCTGTCCTCAATCACTGTCTTTTCTGATTTCTTGTTCTGTTGGGGGTGGGTGTAGCTATGTCCTGCCTAGTAATGAGCCTCCCCAGACCCTGGTCCCTGGCTCCACAGTGCCCCCATGTTATTAGGAGCTGCAGGTGTGGTTCCCCTATTGATAGTTCTATCCCCCCTCAGGCTGCAGCAGCTTTGTGGAAGGTGTGCCAGTGCGGGGGAGGGGTGCTTCCCTTTAGTCCTTAATGCCCCTGGTCAATATCATCTTTGTGGCTGCAATGGCCAGCACCATAGGCAAATGCAGGAGGGGTTTATGAGTGCCTTGCCTGAACCCCCCCCCCCCCTCAGCCCACACCATGATGACTACAATAGAAATAGCATATAATACTAAAGTTGCGTGTTTTTTAGGATCCCCTCAGTGTCACAAATGAAATAACTAGCACTACAGTCCCTGTTGATCTTTTAAATGTGTCAGCCAGTAGAAAAAGTTAAAAAGCCAGTAATGAATATTGTTGTGCACCAACTAGATCTGGAAAACATGCACTGTACGGGGTGCACTGATATGGACCACCTATTGGATCAATAATTAATACTGGATAATACACCATCCAGTACATAAGGGGACCAATCTGTGCATCTATGTCCAGGACAGAGCATGGTTTCTTTTTCTGCCCTCTCCCAGATTCCCCAACTTGCTCATATGATCTGTAAAGGAGCCGGCACATGAAATAAAAAGATTCAGCTCAGACAGGATGGCTATACTTCTACATATAATTACTTACTGTGTTTGCTGGTCCTGTATATGCCAGAATTATATCATTCAGTACATTCGTATGATGTATTTTATAGATGGTCTAAGTGCTGATTATGCCCTCTTAATGGTAGAAAACAGTTGCAGCAAACAGTGTCAGTATTATGCTGGTCATTGAGGTATCATTGGGGGAATAGAATGCTTTAGTGATGCGTTATATGACAGTAAGGGGTAATGGCTTTGACACTGCTTTATTTATCTATAGCACCTAAGATCTAGCTTTTATCTCCTTTGAATCATTATTATCAGCCAATAGAGGAGATTGTATTATATACTGTATTCTGAGCATTTAACTTACAAAATAGACAGAATACATGTGCTACAGTGAATTTCTACAGGGTGCACAGCTTATTATTGCAATCACTGCCCCAAGCAGCTATCACCGGGAAGCTCCATTCTCAGCTATGCTCCTACTTCCACAAATATACATTGCTGGAGGTCACGCAGCCTTCGCGTCCTGCCTATGAGGGGTACAACGCGTGCAAAGCAGCTAGTTCAGTTCGTCAGGGCTAACAGCAGGCGTCTGGGGAAAATGCTTCGCCTTTAATAATTCCACATTAAAATGTCGTTTTCGTCACCTCTGCTTGCGATGTGGTGGCAATCACCCAGTTGCCAAGTGTTTCAAGGGGGGTGCCCAGCAGCAGCCTGCACAGCCAGCAAAAGGCACAAGTGCTAAGTAAAGTTCCATCCCCTGTCCGTGTCACAGCGATAGCAAAATGGTTGAGTTGGTACCCGGTTCTGCAGGACGCAGAATTTTCGTTAAAAGGCTTCAGTTTTGGTTTTCGTTTACCTATTTGCAGGGATGTCGACACATATTCGCCTAGAAATTTGAAGTCTGCCTTTGAATTGCCTCACATTCTTAGGGAAAAAGTGGCTGGCGAGGTTAGCGCAGGCGCATTGCTGGGCCTTTTGCAGAACCCCCATTAGGGATCTTGTGAATTCCCCGGTGGGAGTGGTTCCCAAGAAAATTCCAGGAAAATAAGGGCTCATGCAACATCTGTCTTATCCGCCAGGCTCGTCAGTAAATTATGCCATACCAGTTGAGGTTTCCTCGGTGGTGTACCAGTCTTTTGACGATGCTTTGGACGTCATTAGGTGTTATGGTCCGGGCGCACTGATGGCTAAGATAGATGTTGAGTCAGCTTTTCGTCTACTTCCTTTGCACCCAGAGTCATTCCAGTTTATGGGTTTTTAGCTTGGACAACGGATATTGCATAGACAAATGCTTGCCTATGGGGTGTTCTGTGTCCTGTGCGTTTTTCGAGCATTCTAGCACCTTCCTACACTGGTGCGCGGAATTTATTTATTTAATTTTTGCGGTAGTCATGGAATAGCCCACTATCTCGATGACTTTCTGTGTGTCGGCCCTTCCGGTTCAGGCAGATGCAGTTATCTTTTGTTTTCTTTACGAGCGCTGTTTTTTCATTTGGAGTTCCCGTTGCTGTGGACAAAACGGAGGGCCCTTCCCTTGTCATTCCTGGGTATCGAGATCTGTACCTCGGTGGGTTCTTGTCGCATTCCTCTCGATAAGCCTGTCAAGTAATGCCATAGCGGAATGCACGGCTTCCAGTAGAATTACCCTGCGGCAGGCGCAATCCCTCCTGGGCCTGTAAAGTAATTCCAATGGGCAGAGCTTTTTCACGTAAATTGGAAAGGGCCACGGCTGGTGTCACTAACCGAGACATTTGCTACGTTTATCCTCAGAGATTAAGCAGGACCTCTCTGTCTGGGTCTCGTTTCTTCGGGATTTTAATGGCGTTCGGTTGTGGATGTCTCCAGCCGCTGACAATTTGCAGCTGCAGCTGTTCACCGACGCAGCAGGCACCACGGGGTTCGGATGTTACCTTGATGGCTCCTGGTGCGTTGGCCGTTGGCTGGAAGAATGGGTGGGAAAGGGTTTGACTAAGGACTTACTCCTTCTCAAACTCTTTCCCATAATGGTTTCCTTGGAAATCTGGGGGGAATGGTTACGCAATCGCAGCATCATTATCAGGTGTGACAACCTGGGCATGGTCCATGCGATACAATCAGCAACATGCGGCTTCCCTGCTGGTTTTGCGCTTGCTAGCGCAGCTGTGCTCACATGTTTGCGCTGTAACATCATGTTTAAGGCAAGACACGTTCCTGGGGTGGAGAATGAGATAGACGATGCGTTATCACGTTTCCAGTGGGCTAGGTCCCGATCTGTGGCCCCTGGTGCTGACGTTGTGCTTTGCCCCTCTTATGTTTGGCAGGTGATCGAGCCGGCATGGAGGGCTAAGCAGAACAGTCTTTAGTCCCCTCCACGTTGCGAGCATATTGGCAGGCATGGAATGAATGGGAAGATTATTCCCGTAGCAGCAAACAGGCAGGTAAGAGTCAGCATCGTTCGATGCTTTCTTTTATTTGGAGTCTCCGTTTGGCTGGCAGATCCAGGGCTTCTGTTGCGCGCTCTTTGGGGGGCATTGCATTTTATTGTAAATTGAAGGGCCAACCTGACTTTACTAAAAGTTTTCTGATAGTGAAGGCTTTAAAGGGTTGGGCACGGGTCTCCCGGCCAGTAGCTGACCGTAGGAGACCTGTGGATGCTCATCTGCTTCCGGCAGTATTAGGGGCGGTTCTCGGAGTGGCTCTTACTGCGTATGAGGCGGTCCTGATTCAAGTGGTGTTTTCGGAGGCTTTTCACGGCACCTTGAGGGTATCGGAGCTGGTGGCATCATCCAAATGGGTTGATGCCGCCATGCTCCTCTCGGATATCCTGGTCAGTGAGAGGTCTGTTCTCTGTAGGATTCGGCAGTCGAAGACCGACCAGACTGGTAGGGGTAGGTGGATCTCGTTGGGTCCATCTAGGGACGAACAGATCTGCCCCGTGGCACTAGCTATGCGGTATGAGTTATTGCGGCCGGATGTTCCTGGTTCATGACTCATGCATATGGACAGGACTCCGCTTACCAAATACCAGTTTGGTTGGTTTTTGAAGAGGTGTGTATCAGTTTTAGGCCTCCCGCCTCAAGATTTTGGTACACACTCGTTTCTGATCGGAGCCGCAACTTCGGCGGCAGCTGCGGGTTTCTCGGCATCAGAAATTAAGGCCCTAGGACATTGGAAATCGGATAGTTATAAAGGTTACATTCGACCTAGGCATGAAGGCCCTTTGTTTAAAGTCATTTCACAGTCTGTTCCGGTTACGTTTATATTTTATGCTTGCCTGGTTTTTGTCTTGTCTCATGTACTGTCCTGTCTTGTCTGTTACCCCTGTCCGTCCTACTCGGGATTAGCTACTCGCCATTGCTGGCAATGGGAGTCTTGAGGGATTTTACAATTTTTACCTGAACTGACGGATTCAATTCGGCTATTCTCAATCATTTAATTAGGCCATAGTCCATCCCTCAGCAGGTTTTTATTTTACCTCTTGCCGAGTTCACCTGTTTTTTCCCAATTCCCCCCCACCCATTCTTCCCCTTTGTGTCTTCTGTTTGTCTCAGCCACTTCAAATAGTAAAGTCGGCGACCAATAGAAAATTTTTCTTTTTGGCAGATACTCACTTATGTTCTATCAGATCCCACTAATACACCATAAAATTTTATTGTTTTATGACAATTACTAATTTTTTATTTACTGCTTTCCTCCACCTTTAGGATTGCTCTTTGACACGCAGGACATTTGGGTTATAGGCCACTCATATATTTTCTGGGCTGCTAGGTTTGAGTTCAGATCAAGCTCCAATTTTTGAATATTCAGCTAGGGTCCGTTGGATAGGTTCCAGAGGTATGAGATGGCATTCCTTTTGTCCTAAACTGTTAGAGTATGCAAGGCTTTTTGGTAGGCCACGTATTTTGGTGGCTTATTTAGGAGGCAACGACTTAGGGCAGAGGTCCACTGTAGAATTACGAGTTGATATTGTCAACGATTTGGCGAGGGTGCTATTGGCCTGGCCCTTGTGTAAATTAATTTGGTCTTGCATTGTACCTCGACAGGTCTGGCGTGGGGTTAGGAGTTTTCCTACTAATGACGAAGCTAGGAAGAAACTTAATTTCGCAGTTGCCAAATTTGTGATGGCCAATTATGGCCGTTTCATTTACCATAATAACATTCAATTTCGATTTAGTTATATGTATAGACCTGATGGAGTTCATTTAACAGAGGAGGGTGTGTCATTGTTTATTGGGGATCTTTTTGAGGAGTTGGCGTTATTGGGGTAGTACTTGGTATGGTGGCGGTGCGGCGGTTCTATAAGCTGAACCTTGCTGTGGCGGGAAAGAACGGCAGGTCGCCAGTCCGGGTGCAATTATGATTTAAGGGCGCTCCCTTCGTTGACTGGTAGTTGGCTGTACCAACCTAACGGGGGGCAGTATCACCACCTAAACGGGTGGGAAGTCAAGATGGGGGTGAGCGTTACCTTTTGTTGATGATATGAGTTACATGGTTATGTGTATGCACTCTGGGCGATCTACGCCTGCTATGCCTTTTGTTGTTTGTGTGTGGGCATAGCAGATCTGGCTGATTTCTGGCCGTCCTTTCTTTGCCACCATACATCCTTAAATAAATAATAATTATTATTGCTCCAATAAATCGCCATCAAGTTATCTGCCAAATCCACGTCTCAGTGTCTTTATTTTATGTTAGTATGATAAGTGGTTTGCACACATGACAACACCTCATCGATAGAAGGTTTAGAGAAACCGAAAGATTGCATAAGAAAAGAGGTGTTTTAAACCTCTAGGATGGGGGCAGGCATGTATGCAAATTACTTGTGGGAGTTAGCCTATGGCAAGCAGGGGCAGGTTTGTAACAGGAACATTATATAGTGGGATAAAAGTGTGGGCCAAAGCCTCTTTGTTCCAGATTCCCCACCCTCCCTCCCCTATAAATTTTGGTATGTTGTGGGTTTGGTTTTGGGTGGCGGGAAAGAACGGCAGGTCGCCAGTCCGGGTGCAATTATGATTTAAGGGCGCTCCCTTCGTTGACTGGTAGTTGGCTGTACCAACCTAACGGGGGGCAGTATCACCACCTAAACGGGTGGGAAGTCAAGATGGGGGTGAGCGTTACCTTTTGTTGATGATATGAGTTACATGGTTATGTGTATGCACTCTGGGCGATCTACGCCTGCTATGCCTTTTGTTGTTTGTGTGTGGGCATAGCAGATCTGGCTGATTTCTGGCCGTCCTTTCTTTGCCACCATACATCCTTAAATAAATAATAATTATTATTGCTCCAATAAATCGCCATCAAGTTATCTGCCAAATCCACGTCTCAGTGTCTTTATTTTATGTTAGTATGATAAGTGGTTTGCACACATGACAACACCTCATCCGATAGAAGGTTTAAGGTATATAGTGTGACCCTCTCCTTCCATCCTGTATCCCTGAGAAAGGTATATAGTGTGACGTCTCCTTCCGTCCTGTATCTCTGAGAAAGGTATATAGTGTGACCCTCTCCTTCCATCCTGTATCGCTGAGAAAGGTATATAGTGTGACCCCTCCTTCCATCCTGTATCTCTGAGAAAGGTATATAGTGTGACCCCTCCTTCCATCCTGTATCTCTGAGAAAGGTATATAGTGTGACCCCTACTTCCATCCTGTATCTCTGAGAAAGGTATATAGTGTGACCCCTACTTCCATCCTGTATCTCTGAGAAAGGTATATAGTGTGACCCTCTCCTTCCATCCTGAATCTCTGAGAAAGATATACAGTATGACCCTTACTTCCGTCCTGTATCCATGAGAAAGATATATAGTGTGACCCCCTATTTCCGTCCTGTATCTCTGAGAAAGGTATATAGTGTGACCCCTCCTTCCATCCTGTATCTCTGAGAAAGATATATAGTGTGACCCCTACTTCCGTCCTGTATCTCTGAGAAAGGTATATAGTGTGACCCTCTCCTTCCATCCTGTATCGCTGAGAAAGGTATATAGTGTGACCTCTCCTTCCGTCCTGTATCTCTGAGAAAGGTATATAGTGTGACCCCTACTTCCATCCTGTATCTCTGAGAAAGGTATATAGTGTGACCCCTCCTTCCATCCTGTATCGCTGAGAAAGGTATATAGTGTGACCCCTCCTTCCGCCCTGTATCTCTGAGAAAGGTATATAGTGTGACCCTCTCCTTCCATCCTGTATCTCTGAGAAAGGTATATAGTGTGACCCTCTCCTTCCATCCTGTATCTCTGAGAAAGGTATATAGTGTGACCCTCTCCTTCCATCCTGTATCCCTGAGAAAGGTATATAGTGTGACCCCTCCTTCCATCCTGTATCTCTGAGAAAGGTATATAGTGTGACACTCTCCTTCCATCCTGTATCTCTGAGAAAGGTATATAGTGTGACCCCTACTTCCGTCCTGTATCTATGAGAAAGGTATATAGTGTGACCCCTCCTTCCATCCTGTATCTCTGAGAAAGGTATATAGTGTGACCCCTACTTCCATCCTGTATCTCTGAGAAAGGTATATAGTGTGACCCTCTCCTTCCATCCTGTATCTCTGAGAAAGATATACAGTATGACCCTTACTTCCGTCCTGTATCCCTGAGAAAGATATATAGTGTGACCCCCTACTTCCGTCCTGTATCTCTGAGAAAGGTATATAGTGTGACACTCTCCTTCCATCCTGTATCCCTGAGAAAGGTATATAGTGTGACCCCTCCTTCCATCCTGTATCTCTGAGAAAGGTATATAGTGTGACACTCTCCTTCCATCCTGTATCTCTGAGAAAGGTATATAGTGTGACCGTCTCCTTCCGTCCTGTATCTCTGAGAAAGGTATGTAGTGTGACCGTCTCCTTCCGTCCTGTATCTCTGAGAAAGGTATATAGTGTGACCCATCCTTCCGCCCTGTAGCTCTGAGAAAGGTATATAGTGTGACCCCTCCTTCCGCCCTGTATCTCTGAGAAAGGTATATAGTGTGACCCCTCCTTCCGCCCTGTATCTCTGAGAAAGGTATATAGTGTGACCCCTCCTTCCATCCTGTATCTCTGAGAAAGGTATATAGTGTGACCCCTCCTTCCGCCCTGTATCTCTGAGAAAGGTATATAGTGTGACCCTCTCCTTCCATCCTGTATCTCTGAGAAAGGTATATAGTGTGACCCTCTCCTTCCATCCTGTATCTCTGAGAAAGGTATATAGTGTGACCCTCTCCTTCCATCCTGTATCCCTGAGAAAGATATATAGTGTGACCCCTCCTTCCATCCTGTATCTCTGAGAAAGGTATATAGTGTGACACTCTCCTTCCATCCTGTATCTCTGAGAAAGGTATATAGTGTGACCCCTACTTCCGTCCTGTATCTATGAGAAAGGTATATAGTGTGACCCCTCCTTCCATCCTGTATCTCTGAGAAAGGTATATAGTGTGACCCCTACTTCCATCCTGTATCTCTGAGAAAGGTATATAGTGTGACCCTCTCCTTCCATCCTGTATCTCTGAGAAAGATATACAGTATGACCCTTACTTCCGTCCTGTATCCCTGAGAAAGATATATAGTGTGACCCCCTACTTCCGTCCTGTATCTCTGAGAAAGGTATATAGTGTGACCCCTCCTTCCATCCTGTATCTCTGAGAAAGGTATATAGTGTGACCCTCTCCTTCCATCCTGTATCTCTGAGAAAGGTATATAGTGTGACCCCTACTTCCGTCCTGTATCTCTGAGAAAGGTATATAGTGTGACCCTCTCCTTCCATCCTGTATCTCTGAGAAAGGTATATAGTGTGACCCTCTCCTTCCGTCCTGTATCCCTGAGAAAGGTATATAGTGTAACCCCTCCTTCTGTCCTGTATCCCTGAGAAAGGTATATAGTGTGACCCCTCCTTCCATCCTGCATCACTGAGAAAGGTATATAGTGTGACCCCTCCTTCCGCCCTGTATCTCTGAGAAAGGTATATAGTGTGACCCCTCCTTCCGCCCTGTATCTCTGAGAAAGGTATATAGTGTGACCCCTACTTCCGTCCTGTATCTCTGAGAAAGGTATATAGTGTGACCCCTCCTGTCCTGTATCTCTGAGAAAGGTATATAGTGTGACCCCTCCTTCCATCCTGTATCTCTGAGAAAGGTATATAGTGTGACCCCTCCTTCCGCCCTGTATCTCTGAGAAAGGTATATAGTGTGACCCTCTCCTTCCATCCTGTATCGCTGAGAAAGGTATATAGTGTGACCCCTCCTTCCATCCTGCATCTCTGAGAAAGGTATATAGTGTGACCCTCTCCTTCCATCCTGTATCTCTGAGAAAGGTATATAGTGTGACCCCTACTTCCGTCCTGTATCTATGAGAAAGGTATATAGTGTGACCCCCTCCTTCCATCCTGTATCTCTGAGAAAGGTATATAGTGTGACCCCTACTTCCATCCTGTATCTCTGAGAAAGGTATATAGTGTGACCCTCTCCTTCCATCCTGTATCTCTGAGAAAGATATACAGTATGACCCTTACTTCAGTCCTGTATCCCTGAGAAAGATATATAGTAAGACCCCCTACTTCCGTCCTGTATCTCTGAGAAAGGTATATAGTGTGACCCATCCTTCCATCCTGTATCTCTGAGAAAGGTATATAGTGTGACCCTCTCCTTCCATCCTGTATCTCTGAGAAAGGTATATAGTGTGACCCCTACTTCCGTCCTGTATCTCTGAGAAAGGTATATCGTGTGACCCTCTCCTTCCATCCTGTATCGCTGAGAAAGGTATATAGTGTGATCTCTCCTTTCGTCCTGTATCTCTGAGAAAGGTATATAGTGTGACCCTCTCCTTCCATCCTGTATCGCTGAGAAAGGTATATAGTGTGACCTCTCCTTCCGTCCTGTATCTCTGAGAAAGGTATATAGTGTGACCCCTACTTCCGTCCTGTATCTATGAGAAAGGTATATAGTGTGACCCTCTCCTTCCATCCTGTATCTGAGAAAGGTATATAGTGTGACCCCTACTACCGTCCTGTATCTCTGAGAAAGGTATATAGTGTGACCCCTCCTTCCGTCCTGTATCTATGAGAAAGGTATATAGTGTGACCCTCTCCTTCCATCCTGTATCTCTGAGAAAGGTATATAGTGTGACCCCTCCTTCTGTCCTGAATCTCTGAGAAAGGTATATAGTGTGACCCCTACTTCTGTCCTGTATCTATGAGAAAGGTATATAGTGTGACCCCTAATTCTGTCCTGTATCTCTGAGAAAGGTATATAGTGTGACCCTCTCCTTCCATCCTGTATCTCTGAGAAAGGTATATAGTGTGACCCCTACTTCCGTCCTGTATCTCTGAGAAAGGTATATAGTGTGACCCCTCCTTCCGTCCTGTATCTATGAGAAAGGTATATAGTGTGACCCTCTCCTTCCATCCTGTATCTCTGAGAAAGGTATATAGTGTGACTCCTCCTTCTGTCCTGTATCTCTGAGAAAGGTATATAGTGTGACCCCTACTTCTGTCCTGTATCTATGAGAAAGGTATATAGTGTGACCCTCTCCTTCCATCCTGTATCTCTGAGAAAGGTATATAGTGTGACCCTCTCCTTCCATCCTGTATCTCTGAGAAAGGTATATAGTGTGACCCCTACTTCCGTCCTGTATCTCTGAGAAAGGTATATAGTGTGACCCTCTCCTTCCATCCTGTATCGCTGAGAAAGGTATATAGTGTGACATCTCCTTCCGTCCTGTATCTCTGAGAAAGGTATATAGTGTGACCCTCTCCTTCCATCCTGTATCGCTGAGAAAGGTATATAGTGTGACATCTCCTTCCGTCCTGTATCTCTGAGAAAGGTATATAGTGTGACCCCTCCATCCGTCCTGTATCTCTGAGAAAGGTATATAGTGTGACACCTACTTCCGTCCTGTATCTCTGAGAAAGATATATAGTGTGACCCCTCCTTCCGTCCTGTATCTATGAGAAAGGTATATAGTATGACCCTCTCCTTCCATCCTGTATCTCTGAGAAAGGTATATAGTGTGACCCCTCCTTCCATCCTGTATCTCTGAGAAAGGTATATAGTGTGACCCTCTCCTTCCATCCTGTATCTCTGAGAAAGGTATATAGTGTGACCCTCTCCTTCCGTCCTGTATCCCTGAGAAAGGTATATAGTGTGACCCCTCCTTCTGTCCTGTATCCCTGAGAAAGGTATATAGTGTGACCCCCTCCTTCCATCCTGCATCACTGAGAAAGGTATATAGTGTGACCCCTCCTTCCGCCCTGTATCTCTGAGAAAGGTATATAGTGTGACCCCTCCTTCCGCCCTGTATCTCTGAGAAAGGTATATAGTGTGACCCCTACTTCCATCCTGTATCTCTGAGAAAGGTATATAGTGTGACCCCTCCTTCTGTCCTGTATCTCAGAGAAAGGTATATAGTGTGACCCCTACTTCTGTCCTGTATCTCTGAGAAAGGTATATAGTGTGACCCCTACTTGTGTCCTGTATCTCTGAGAAAGGTATATAGTGTGACCCTCTCCTTCCATCCAGTATCTCTGAGAAAGGTATATAGTGTGACACCTACTTCCGTCCTGTATCTCTGAGAAAGATATATAGTGTGACCCCTCCTTCCGTCCTGTATCTATGAGAATGGTATATAGTATGACCCTCTCCTTCCATCCTGTATCTCTGAGAAAGGTATATAGTGTGACCCTCTCCTTCCATCCTGTATCTCTGAGAAAGGTATATAGTGTGACCCCTACTTCTGTCCTGTATCTCTGAGAAAGGTATATAGTGTGACTCCTCCTTCTGTCCTGTATCTCTGAGAAAGGTATATAGTGTGACCCCTACTTCTGTCCTGTATCTATGAGAAAGGTATATAGTGTGACCCCTACTTCTGTCCTGTATCTCTGAGAAAGGTATATAGTGTGACCCCTCTTTCCATCCTGTATCTCTGAGAAAGGTATATAGTGTGACCCTCTCCTTCCATCCTGTATCTCAGAGAAAGTTATATAGTGTGACCCTCTCCTTCCGTCCTGTATCCCTGAGAAAGGTATATAGTGTGACCCCTCCTTCTGTCCTGTATCTCTGAGAAAGGTATATAGTGTGACCCCTACTTCTGTCCTGTATCTATGAGAAAGGTATATAGTGTGACCCCTCCTTCCGCCCTGTATCTCTGAGAAAGGTATATAGTGTGACCCTCTCCTTCCGTCCTGTATCCCTGAGAAAGGTATATAGTGTGACCCCTCCTTCCGTCCTGTATCCCTGAGAAAGGTATATAGAGTGACCCCTACTTCCGTCCTGTATCTCTGAGAAAGGTATATAGTGTGACCCTCTCCTTCCATCCTGTATCCCTGAGAAAGGTATATAGTGTGACCCCTCCTTCCATCCTGTATCTCTGAGAAAGGTATATAGTGTGACCCTCTCCTTCCATCCTGTATCTCTGAGAAAGGTATATAGTGTGACCCCTACTTCCGTCCTGTATCTCTGAGAAAGGTATATAGTGTGAACCTCTCCTTCCATCCTGTATCTCTGAGAAAGGTATATAGTGTGACCCCTTCTTCCGTCCTGTATCTCTGAGAAAGATATATAGTGTGACCCCTCCTTTCCGTCCTGTATCTATGAGAAAGGTATATAGTATGACCCTCTCCTTCCATCCTGTATCTCTGTGAAAGGTATATAGTGTGACCCTCTCCTTCCATCCTGTATCTCTGAGAAAGGTATATAGTGTGACCCCTACTTCTGTCCTGTATCTCTGAGAAAGGTATATAGTGTGACTCCTCCTTCTGTCCTGTATCTCTGAGAAAGGTATATAGTGTGACCCCTACTTCTGTCCTGTATCTATGAGAAAGGTATATAGTGTGACCCCTACTTCTGTCCTGTATCTCTGAGAAAGGTATATAGTGTGACCCTCTCCTTCCATCCTGTATCTCTGAGAAAGGTATATAGTGTGACCCCTCTTTCCATCCTGTATCTCTGAGAAAGGTATATAGTGTGACCCTCTCCTTCCATCCTGTATCTCAGAGAAAGGTATATAGTGTGACCCTCTCCTTCCGTCCTGTATCCCTGAGAAAGGTATATAGTGTGACCCCTCCTTCTGTCCTGTATCTCTGAGAAAGGTATATAGTGTGACAATTACTTCTATCCTGTATCTATGAGAAAGGTATATAGTGTGACCCCTACTTCCGTCCTGTATCTATGAGAAAGGTATATAGTGTGACCCCTCCTTCCATCCTGTATCTCTGAGAAAGGAATATAGTGTGACCCCTACTTCCATCCTGTATCTCTGAGAAAGGTATATAGTGTGACCCTCTCCTTCCATCCTGTATCTCTGAGAAAGATATACAGTATGACCCTTACTTCTCTCCTGTATCCCTGAGAAAGATATATAGTGTGACCCCCTACTTCCGTCCTGTATCTCTGAGAAAGGTATATAGTGTGACCCCTCCTTCCATCCTGTATCTCTGAGAAAGGTATATAGTGTGACCCTCTCCTTCCATCCTGTATCTCTGAGAAAGGTATATAGTGTGACCCCTACTTCCGTCCTGTATCTCTGAGAAAGGTATATAGTGTGACCCTCTCCTTCCATCCTGTATCTCTGAGAAAGGTATATAGTGTGACCGTCTCCTTCCGTCCTGTATCTCTGAGAAAGGTATATAGTGTGACCATCTCCTTCCATCCTGTATCTCTGAGAAAGGTATATAGTGTGACCCCTACTTCTGTCCTGTATCTATGAGAAAGGTATATAGTGTGACCCCTCCTTCCGCCCTGTATCTCTGAGAAAGGTTTATAGTGTGACCCTCTCCTTCCATCCTGTATCCCTGAGAAAGGTATATAGTGTGACCCCTCCTTCCGTCCTGTATCCCTGAGAAAGGTATATAGTGTGACCCCTACTTCCGTCCTGTATCTCTGAGAAAGGTATATAGTGTGACCGTCTCCTTCCGTCCTGTATCTCTGAGAAAGGTATATAGTGTGACCCCTCCTTCCGCCCTGTAGCTCTGAGAAAGGTATATAGTGTGACCCCTCCTTCCGCCCTGTATCTCTGAGAAAGGTATATAGTGTGACCCCTCCTTCCGCCCTGTATCTCTGAGAAAGGTATATAGTGTGACCCCTCCTTCCGCCCTGTATCTCTGAGAAAGGTATATAGTGTGACCCCTCCTTCCATCCTGTATCCCTGAGAAAGGTATATAGTGTGACCCCTCCTTCCGTCCTGTATCCCTGAGAAAGGTATATAGTGTGACCCCTACTTCCGTCCTGTATCTCTGAGAAAGGTATATAGTGTGACCGTCTCCTTCCGTCCTGTATCTCTGAGAAAGGTATATAGTGTGACCCCTCCTTCCGCCCTGTATCTCTGAGAAAGGTATATAGTGTGACCCCTCCTTCCGCCCTGTATCTCTGAGAAAGGTATATAGTGTGACCCCTCCTTCCGCCCTGTATCTCTGAGAAAGGTATATAGTGTGACCCCTACTTCCGCCCTGTATCTCTGAGAAAGGTATATAGTGTGACCCCTCCTTCCGCCCTGTATCTCTGAGAAAGGTATATAGTGTGACCCCTCCTTCCGCCCTGTATCTCTGAGAAAGGTATATAGTGTGACCCCTCCTTCCATCCTGTATCCCTGAGAAAGGTATATAGTGTGACCCCTCCTTCCGTCCTGTATCCCTGAGAAAGGTATATAGTGTGACCCCTACTTCCGTCCTGTATCTCTGAGAAAGGTATATAGTGTGACCGTCTCCTTCCGTCCTGTATCTCTGAGAAAGGTATATAGTGTGACCCCTCCTTCCGCCCTGTATCTCTGAGAAAGGTATATAGTGTGACCCCTCCTTCCGCCCTGTATCTCTGAGAAAGGTATATAGTGTGACCCCTCCTTCCGCCCTGTATCTCTGAGAAAGGTATATAGTGTGACCCCTCCTTCCATCCTGTATCTCTGAGAAAGGTATATAGTGTGACCCCTCCTTCCGCCCTGTATCTCTGAGAAAGGTATATAGTGTGACCCTCTCCTTCCATCCTGTATCTCTGAGAAAGGTATGTAGTGTGACCCTCTCCTTCCATCCTGTATCTCTGAGAAAGGTATATAGTGTGACCCTCTCCTTCCATCCTGTATCCCTGAGAAAGGTATATAGTGTGACCCCTCCTTCCATCCTGTATCTCTGAGAAAGGTATATAGTGTGACCCTCTCCTTCCATCCTGTATCTCTGAGAAAGGTATATAGTGTGACCCCTACTTCCGTCCTGTATCTCTGAGAAAGGTATATAGTGTGACCCTCTCCTTCCATCCTGTATCGCTGAGAAAGGTATATAGTGTGACCCCTCCTTCCGTCCTGTATCTCTGAGAAAGGTATATAGTGTGACCCTCTCCTTCCATCCTCTATCTCTGAGATAGGTATATAGTGTGACCCCTACTTCCGTCCTGTATCTATGAGAAAGGTATATAGTGTGACCCCTCCTTCCATCCTGTATCTCTGAGAAAGGTACATAGTGTGACCCCTACTTCCATCCTGTATCTCTGAGAAAGGTATATAGTGTGACCCTCTCCTTCCATCCTGTATCTCTGAGAAAGATATACAGTAAGACCCTTTCTTCCGTCCTGTATCCCTGAGAAAGATATATAGTGTGACCCCCTACTTCCGTCCTGTATCTCTGAGAAAGGTATATAGTGTGACCCCTCCTTCCATCCTGTATCTCTGAGAAAGGTATATAGTGTGACCCTCTCCTTCCATCCTGTATCTCTGAGAAAGGTATATAGTGTGACCCCTACTTCCGTCCTGTATCTCTGAGAAAGGTATATAGTGTGACCCTCTCCTTCCATCCTGTATCTCTGAGAAAGGTATATAGTGTGACCGTCTCCTTCCGTCCTGTATCTCTGAGAAAGGTATATAGTGTGACCATCTCCTTCCATCCTGTGTCTCTGAGAAAGGTATATAGTGTGACCCCTCCTTCCGCCCTGTATCTCTGAGAAAGGTATATAGTGTGACACCTACTTCTGTCCTGTATCTATGAGAAAGGTATATAGTGTGACCCCTACTTCAGCCCTGTATCTCTGAGAAAGGTTTATAGTGTGACCCTCTCCTTCCATCCTGTTTCCCTGAGAAAGGTATATAGTGTGACCCCTCCTTCCGTCCTGTATCCCTGAGAAAGGTATATAGTGTGACCCCTACTTCCGTCCTGTATCTCTGAGAAAGGTATATAGTGTGACCGTCTCCTTCCGTCCTGTATCTCTGAGAAAGGTATATAGTGTGACCCTCTCCTTCCATCCTGTATCTCTGAGAAAGGTATATAGTGTGACCCTCTCCTTCCGTCCTGTATCCCTGAGAAAGGTATATAGTGTGACCCCTCCTTCTGTCCTGTATCTCTGAGAAAGGTATATAGTGTGACCCCTACTTCTGTCCTGTATCTATGAGAAAGGTATATAGTGTGACCCCTCCTTCCGCCCTGTATCTCTGAGAAAGGTATAAAGTGTGACCCCTACTTCCATCCTGTATCTATGAGAAAGGTATATAGTGTGACCCCTACTTCCGTCCTGTATCTCTGAGAAAGGTATATAGTGACCCCTCCTTCCATCCTGTATCCCTGAGAAAGGTATATACTGTGACCTATCCTTCCGTCCTGTATCTCTGAGAAAGGTATATAGTGTGACCCCTCCTTCCATCCTGTATCCCTGAGAAAGGTATATAGTGTGACGTCTCCTTCCGTCCTGTATCTCTGAGAAAGGTATATAGTGTGACCCTCTCCTTCCATCCTGTATCTCTGAGAAAGGTATATAGTGTGACCCTCTCCTTCCATCCTGTATCTCTGAGAAAGGTATATAGTGTGACCCCTACTTCTGTCCTGTATCTATGAGAAAGGTATATAGTGTGACCCCTCCTTCCGCCCTGTATCTCTGAGAAAGGTTTATAGTGTGACCCTCTCCTTCCATCCTGTATCCCTGAGAAAGGTATATAGTGTGACCCCTACTTCCGTCCTGTATCTCTGAGAAAGGTATATAGTGTGACCCTCTCCTTCCATCCTGTATCTCTGAGAAAGGTATATAGTGTGACACCTGCTTCTGTCCTGTATCTCTGAGAAAGGTATATAGTGTGACCTCTACTTCTGTCCTGTATCTCTGAGAAAGGTATATAGTGTGACCCCTACTTCTGTCCTGTATCTATGAGAAAGGTATATAGTGTGACCCCTCCTTCCGCCCTGTATCTCTGAGAAAGGTATATAGTGTGACCCTCTCCTTCCATCCTGTATCCCTGAGAATGGTATATAGTGTGACCCCTCCTTCCGTCCTGTATCCCTGAGAAAGGTATATAGTGTGACCCCTACTTCCGTCCTGTATCTCTGAGAAAGGTATATAGTGTGACCCCTCCTTCCGTCCTGTATCCCTGAGAAAGGTATATAGTGTGACCGTCTCCTTCCGTCCTGTATCTCTGAGAAAGGTATATAGTGTGAACCTCTCCTTCCATCCTGTATCTCTGAGAAAGGTATATAGTGTGACCCCTCCTTCTGTCCTGTATCTCTGAGAAAGGTATATAGTGTGACCCCTACTTCTGTCCTGTATCTCTGAGAAAGGTATATAGTGTGACCCCTACTTCTGTCCTGTATCTATGAGAAAGGTATATAGTGTGACCCCTCCTTCCGCCCTGTATCTCTGAGAAAGGTATAAAGTGTGACCCCTACTTCCATCCTGTATCTATGAGAAAGGTATATAGTGTGACCCCTACTTCCGTCCTGTATCTCTGAGAAAGGTATATAGTGACCCCTCCTTCCATCCTGTATCCCTGAGAAAGGTATATACTGTGACCTATCCTTCCGTCCTGTATCTCTGAGAAAGGTATATAGTGTGACCCCTCCTTCCATCCTGTATCCCTGAGAAAGGTATATAGTGTGACGTCTCCTTCCGTCCTGTATCTCTGAGAAAGGTATATAGTGTGACCCTCTCCTTCCATCCTGTATCTCTGAGAAAGGTATATAGTGTGACCCCTACTTCTGTCCTGTATCCCTGAGAAAGGTATATAGTGTGACCCCTCCTTCTGTCCTGTATCTCTGAGAAAGGTATATAGTGTGACCCCTCCTTCTGTCCTGTATCTCTGAGAAAGGTATATAGTGTGACCCCTACTTCTGTCCTGTATCTATGAGAAAGGTATATAGTGTGTCCCCTCCTTCCGCCCTGTATCTCTGAGAAAGGTATATAGTGTGACCCTCTCCTTCCATCCTGTATCCCTGAGAATGGTATATAGTGTGACCCCTCCTTCCGTCCTGTATCCCTGAGAAAGGTATATAGTGTGACCCCTACTTCCGTACTGTATCTCTGAGAAAGGTATATAGTGTGACCATCTCCTTCCGTCCTGTATCTCTGAGAAAGGTATATAGTGTGACCCCTCCTTCCGCCCTGTATCTCTGAGAAAGGTATATAGTGTGACCCCTCCTTCCGCCCTGTATCTCTGAGAAAGGTATATAGTGTGACCCCTCCTTCCGCCCTGTATCTCTGAGAAAGGTATATAGTGTGACCCTCTCCTTCCGTCCTGTATCTCTGAGAAAGGTATATAGTGTGACTCCTCCTTCTGTCCTGTATCTCTGAGAAAGGTATATAGTGTGACCCCTACTTCTGTCCTGTATCTATGAGAAAGGTATATAGTGTGACCCCTACTTCTGTCCTCTATCTCTGAGAAAGGTATATAGTGTGACCCTCTCCTTCCATCCAGTATCTCTGAGAAAGGTATATAGTGTGACACCTACTTCCATCCTGTATCTCTGAGAAAGATATATAGTGTGACCCCTCCTTCCGTCCTGTATCTATGAGAAAGGTATATAGTATGACCCTCTCCTTCCATCCTGTATCTCTGAGAAAGGTATATAGAGTGACCCCTACTTCTGTCCTGTATCTCTGAGAAAGGTATATAGTGTGACTCCTCCTTCTGTCCTGTATCTCTGAGAAAGGTATATAGTGTGACCCCTACTTCTGTCCTGTATCTATGAGAAAGGTATATAGTGTGAGCCCTACTTCTGTCCTGTATCTCTGAGAAAGGTATATAGTGTGACCCCTCTTTCATCCTGTATCTCTGAGAAAGGTATATAGTGTGACCCTCTCCTTCCATCCTGTATCTCAGAGAAAGGTATATAGTGTGACCCTCTCTTTCCGTCCTGTATCCCTGAGAAAGGTATATAGTGTGACCCCTCCTTCCGCCCTGTATCTCTGAGAAAGGTATATAGTGTGACCCTCTCCTTCCATCCTGTATCCCTGAGAAAGGTATATAGTGTGACCCCTCCTTCCGTCCTGTATCCCTGAGAAAGGTATATAGTGTGACCCCTACTTCCGTCCTGTATCTCTGAGAAAGGTATATAGTGTGACCGTCTCCTTCCGTCCAGTATCTCTGAGAAAGGTATATAGTGTGACCCCTCCTTCCGCCCTGTATCTCTGAGAAAGGTATATAGTGTGACCCCTCCTTCCGCCCTGTATCTCTGAGAAAGGTATATAGTGTGACCCCTCATTCCGCCCTGTATCTCTGAGAAAGGTATATAGTGTGACCCCTCCTTCCGCCCTGTATCTCTGAGAAAGGTATATAGTGTGACCCCTCCTTCCATCCTGTATCTATGAGAAAGGTATATAGTGTGACCCCTCCTTCCGCCCTGTATCTCTGAGAAAGGTATATAGTGTGACCCTCTCCTTCCATCCTGTATCGCTGAGAAAGGTATATAGTGTGACCCCTCCTTCCATCCTGTATCTCTGAGAAAGGTATATAGTGTGACCCTCTCCTTCCATCCTGTATCTCTGAGAAAGGTATATAGTGTGACCCCTACTTCCGTCCTGTATCTATGAGAAAGGTATATAGTGTGACCCCCTCCTTCCATCCTGTATCTCTGAGAAAGGTATATAGTGTGACCCCTACTTCCATCCTGTATCTCTGAGAAAGGTATATAGTGTGACCCTCTCCTTCCATCCTGTATCTCTGAGAAAGATATACAGTATGACCCTTCAGTCCTGTATCCATGAGAAAGATATATAGTAAGACCCCCTACTTCCGTCCTGTATCTCTGAGAAAGGTATATAGTGTGACCCATCCTTCCATCCTGTATCTCTGAGAAAGGTATATAGTGTGACCCTCTCCTTCCATCCTGTATCTCTGAGAAAGGTATATAGTGTGACCCCTACTTCCGTCCTGTATCTCTGAGAAAGGTATATCGTGTGACCCTCTCCTTCCATCCTGTATCGCTGAGAAAGGTATATAGTGCGACCTCTCCTTTCGTCCTGTATCTCTGAGAAAGGTATATAGTGTGACCCTCTCATTCCATCCTGTATCGCTGAGAAAGGTATATAGTGTGACCTCTCCTTCCGTCCTGTATCTCTGAGAAAGGTATATAGTGTGACCCCTACTTCCGTCCTGTATCTATGAGAAAGGTATATAGTGTGACCCTCTCCTTCCATCCTGTATCTGAGAAAGGTATATAGTGTGACCCCTACTACCGTCCTGTATCTCTGAGAAAGGTATATAGTGTGACCCCTCCTTCCGTCCTGTATCTATGAGAAAGGTATATAGTGTGACCCTCTCCTTCCATCCTGTATCTCTGAGAAAGGTATATAGTGTGACCCCTCCTTCTGTCCTGAATCTCTGAGAAAGGTATATAGTGTGACCCCTACTTCTGTCCTGTATCTATGAGAAAGGTATATAGTGTGACCCCTAATTCTGTCCTGTATCTCTGAGAAAGGTATATAGTGTGACCCTCTCCTTCAATCCTGTATCTCTGAGAAAGGTATATAGTGTGACCCCTACTTCCGTCCTGTATCACTGAGAAAGGTATATAGTGTGACCCCTCCTTCCGTCCTGTATCTATGAGAAAGGTATATAGTGTGACCCTCTCCTTCCATCCTGTATCTCTGAGAAAGGTATATAGTGTGACTCCTCCTTCTGTCCTGTATCTCTGAGAAAGGTATATAGTGTGACCCCTACTTCTGTCCTGTATCTATGAGAAAGGTATATAGTGTGACCCCTACTTCTGTCCTGTATCTCTGAGAAAGGTATATAGTGTGACCCTCTCCTTCCATCCTGTATCTCTGAGAAAGGTATATAGTGTGACCCTCTCCTTCCATCCTGTATCTCTGAGAAAGGTATATAGTGTGACCCCTACTTCCGTCCTGTATCTCTGAGAAAGGTATATAGTGTGACCCTCTCCTTCCATCCTGTATCGCTGAGAAAGGTATATAGTGTGACCTCTCCTTCCGTCCTGTATCTCTGAGAAAGGTATATAGTGTGACCCTCTCCTTCCATCCTGTATCGCTGAGAAAGGTATATAGTGTGACATCTCCTTCCGTCCTGTATCTCTGAGAAAGGTATATAGTGTGACCCTCTCTTTCCGTCCTGTATCCCTGAGAAAGGTATATAGTGTGACCCCTCCTTCTGTCCTGTATCTCTGAGAAAGGTATATAGTGTGACCCCTACTTCTGTCCTGTATCTATGAGAAAGGTATATAGTGTGACCCCTCCTTCCGCCCTGTATCTCTGAGAAAGGTATATAGTGTGACCCTCTCCTTCCATCCTGTATCCCTGAGAAAGGTATATAGTGTGACCCCTCCTTCCGTCCTGTATCCCTAAGAAAGGTATATAGTGTGACCCCTACTTCCGTCCTGTATCTCTGAGAAAGGTATATAGTGTGACCGTCTCCTTCCGTCCAGTATCTCTGAGAAAGGTATATAGTGTGACCCCTCCTTCCGCCCTGTATCTCTGAGAAAGGTATATAGTGTGACCCCTCCTTCCGCCCTGTATCTCTGAGAAAGGTATATAGTGTGACCCCTCATTCCGCCCTGTATCTCTGAGAAAGGTATATAGTGTGACCCCTCCTTCCGCCCTGTATCTCTGAGAAAGGTATATAGTGTGACCCCTCCTTCCATCCTGTATCTATGAGAAAGGTATATAGTGTGACCCCTCCTTCCGCCCTGTATCTCTGAGAAAGGTATATAGTGTGACCCTCTCCTTCCATCCTGTATCGCTGAGAAAGGTATATAGTGTGACCCCTCCTTCCATCCTGTATCTCTGAGAAAGGTATATAGTGTGACCCTCTCCTTCCATCCTGTATCTCTGAGAAAGGTATATAGTGTGACCCCTACTTCCGTCCTTTATCTATGAGAAAGGTATATAGTGTGACCCCCTCCTTCCATCCTGTATCTCTGAGAAAGGTATATAGTGTGACCCCTACTTCCATCCTGTATCTCTGAGAAAGGTATATAGTGTGACCCTCTCCTTCCATCCTGTATCTCTGAGAAAGATATACAGTATGAACCTTACTTCAGTCCTGTATCCATGAGAAAGATATATAGTAAGACCCCCTACTTCCGTCCTGTATCTCTGAGAAAGGTATAAAGTGTGACCCATCCTTCCATCCTGTATCTCTGAGAAAGGTATATAGTGTGACCCTCTCCTTCCATCCTGTATCTCTGAGAAAGGTATATAGTGTGACCCCTACTTCCGTCCTGTATCTCTGAGAAAGGTATATCGTGTGACCCTCTCCTTCCATCCTGTATTGCTGAGAAAGGTATATAGTGCGACCTCTCCTTTCGTCCTGTATCTCTGAGAAAGGTATATAGTGTGACCCTCTCCTTCCATCCTGTATCGCTGAGAAAGGTATATAGTGTGACCTCTCCTTCCGTCCTGTATCTCTGAGAAAGGTATATAGTGTGACCCCTACTTCCGTCCTGTATCTATGAGAAAGGTATATAGTGTGACCCTCTCCTTCCATCCTGTATCTGAGAAAGGTATATAGTGTGACCCCTACTACCGTCCTGTATCTCTGAGAAAGGTATATAGTGTGACCCCTCCTTCCGTCCTGTATCTATGAGAAAGGTATATAGTGTGACCCTCTCCTTCCATCCTGTATCTCTGAGAAAGGTATATAGTGTGACCCCTCCTTCTGTCCTGAATCTCTGAGAAAGGTATATAGTGTGACCCCTACTTCTGTCCTGTATCTATGAGAAAGGTGTATAGTGTGACCCCTAATTCTGTCCTGTATCTCTGAGAAAGGTATATAGTGTGACCCTCTCCTTCAATCCTGTATCTCTGAGAAAGGTATATAGTGTGACCCCTACTTCCGTCCTGTATCACTGAGAAAGGTATATAGTGTGACCCCTCCTTCCGTCCTGTATCTATGAGAAAGGTATATAGTGTGTCCCTCTCCTTCCATCCTGTATCTCTGAGAAAGGTATATAGTGTGACTCCTCCTTCTGTCCTGTATCTCTGAGAAAGGTATATAGTGTGACCCCTACTTCTGTCCTGTATCTATGAGAAAGGTATATAGTGTGACCCCTACTTCTGTCCTGTATTTCTGAGAAAGGTATATAGTGTGACCCTCTCCTTCCATTCTGTATCTCTGAGAAAGGTATATAGTGTGACCCTCTCCTTCCATCCTGTATCTCTGAGAAAGGTATATAGTGTGACCCCTACTTCCGTCCTGTATCTCTGAGAAAGGTATATAGTGTGACCCTCTCCTTCCATCCTGTATCGCTGAGAAAGGTATATAGTGTGACCTCTCCTTCCGTCCTGTATCTCTGAGAAAGGTATATAGTGTGACCCTCTCCTTCCATCCTGTATCGCTGAGAAAGGTATATAGTGTGACATCTCCTTCCGTCCTGTATCTCTGAGAAAGGTATATAGTGTGACCCCTCCATCCGTCCTGTATCTCTGAGAAAGGTATATAGTGTGACACCTACTTCCGTCCTGTATCTCTGAGAAAGATATATAGTGTGACCCCTCCTTCCGTCCTGTATCTATGAGAAAGGTATATAGTATGACCCTCTCCTTCCATCCTGTATCTCTGAGAAAGGTATATAGTGTGACCCCTCCTTCCATCCTGTATCTCTGAGAAAGGTATATAGTGTGACCCTCTCCTTCCATCCTGTATCTCTGAGAAAGGTATATAGTGTGACCCTCTCCTTCCGTCATGTATCCCTGAGAAAGGTATATAGTGTGACCCCTCCTTCTGTCCTGTATCCATGAGAAAGGTATATAGTGTGACCCCCTCCTTCCATCCTGCATCACTGAGAAAGGTATATAGTGTGACCCCTCCTTCCGCCCTGTATCTCTGAGAAAGGTATATAGTGTGACCCCTCCTTCCGCCCTGTATCTCTGAGAAAGGTATATAGTGTGACCCCTACTTCCATCCTGTATCTCTGAGAAAGGTATATAGTGTGACCCCTCCTTCTGTCCTGTATCTCAGAGAAAGGTATATAGTGTGACCCCTACTTCTGTCCTGTATCTATGAGAAAGGTATATAGTGTGACCCCTACTTGTGTCCTGTATCTCTGAGAAAGGTATATAGTGTGACCCTCTCCTTCCATCCAGTATCTCTGAGAAAGGTATATAGTGTGACACCTACTTCCGTCCTTTATCTCTGAGAAAGATATATAGTGTGACCCCTCCTTCCGTCCTGTATCTATGAGAATGGTATATAGTATGACCCTCTCCTTCCATCCTGTATCTCTGAGAAAGGTATATAGTGTGACCCTCTCCTTCCATCCTGTATCTCTGAGAAAGGTATATAGTGTGGCCCCTACTTCTGTCCTGTATCTCTGAGAAAGGTATATAGTGTGACTCCTCCTTCTGTCCTGTATCTCTGAGAAAGGTATATAGTGTGACCCCTACTTCTGTCCTGTATCTATGAGAAAGGTATATAGTGTGACCACTACTTCTGTCCTGTATCTCTGAGAAAGGTATATAGTGTGACCCCTCTTTCCATCCTGTATCTCTGAGAAAGGTATATAGTGTGACCCTCTCCTTCCATCCTGTATCTCAGAGAAAGGTATATAGTGTGACCCTCTCCTTCCGTCCTGTATCCCTGAGAAAGGTATATAGTGTGACCCCTCCTTCTGTCCTGTATCTCTGAGAAAGGTATATAGTGTGACCCCTACTTCTGTCCTGTATCTATGAGAAAGGTATATAGTGTGACCCCTCCTTCCGCCCTGTATCTCTGAGAAAGGTATATAGTGTGACCCTCTCCTTCCGTCCTGTATCCCTGAGAAAGGTATATAGTGTGACCCCTCCTTCCGTCCTGTATCCCTGAGAAAGGTATATAGTGTGACCCCTACTTCCGTCCTGTATCTCTGAGAAAGGTATATAGTGTGACCCTCTCCTTCCATCCTGTATCCCTGCAAAAGGTATATAGTGTGACCCCTCCTTCCATCCTGTATCTCTGAGAAAGGTATATAGTGTGACCCTCTCCTTCCATCCTGTATCTCTGAGAAAGGTATATAGTGTGACCCCTACTTCCGTCCTGTATCTCTGAGAAAGGTATATAGTGTGACCCTCTCCTTCCATCCTGTATCTCTGAGAAAGGTATATAGTGTGACCCCTTCTTCCGTCCTGTATCTCTGAGAAAGATATATAGTGTGACCCCTCCTTCCGTCCTGTATCTATGAGAAAGGTATATAGTATGACCCTCTCCTTCCATCCTGTATCTCAAGGAAAGGTATATAGTGTGACCCTCTCCTTCCATCCTGTATCTCTGAGAAAGGTATATAGTGTGACCCCTACTTCTGTCCTGTATCTCTGAGAAAGGTATATAGTGTGACTCCTCCTTCTATCCTGTATCTCTGAGAAAGGTATATAGTGTGACCCCTACTTCTGTCCTGTATCTATGAGAAAGGTATATAGTGTGACCCCTACTTCTGTCCTGTATCTCTGAGAAAGGTATATAGTGTGACCCTCTCCTTCCATCCTGTATCTCTGAGAAAGGTATATAGTGTGACCCCTCTTTCCATCCTGTATCTCTGAGAAAGGTATATAGTGTGACCCTCTCCTTCCATCCTGTATCTCAGAGAAAGGTATATAGTGTGACCCTCTCCTTCCGTCCTGTATCCCTGAGAAAGGTATATAGTGTGACCCCTCTTTCTGTCCTGTATCTCTGAGAAAGGTATATAGTGTGACAATTACTTCTGTCCTGTATCTATGAGAAAGGTATATAGTGTGACCCCTACTTCCGTCCTGTATCTATGAGAAAGGTATATAGTGTGACCCCTCCTTCCATCCTGTATCTCTGAGAAAGGAATATAGTGTGACCCCTACTTCCATCCTGTATCTCTGAGAAAGGTATATAGTGTGACCCTCTCCTTCCATCCTGTATCTCTGAGAAAGATATACAGTATGACCCTTACTTCTGTCCTGTATCCCTGAGAAAGATATATAGTGTGACCCCCTACTTCCGTCCTGTATCTCTGAGAAAGGTATATAGTGTGACCCCTCCTTCCATCCTGTATCTCTGAGAAAGGTATATAGTGTGACCCTCTCCTTCCATCCTGTATCTCTGAGAAAGGTATATAGTGTGACCCCTACTTCCGTCCTGTATCTCTGAGAAAGGTATATAGTGTGACCCTCTCCTTCCATCCTGTATCTCTGAGAAAGGTATATAGTGTGACCGTCTCCTTCCGTCCTGTATCTCTGAGAAAGGTATATAGTGTGACCATCTCCTTCCATCCTGTATCTCTGAGAAAGGTATATAGTGTGACCCCTACTTCTGTCCTGTATCTATGAGAAAGGTATATAGTGTGACCCCTCCTTCCGCCCTGTATCTCTGAGAAAGGTTTATAGTGTGACCCTCTCCTTCCATCCTGTATCCCTGAGAAAGGTATATAGTGTGACCCCTCCTTCCGTCCTGTATCCCTGAGAAAGCTATATAGTGTGACCCCTACTTCCGTCCTGTATCTCTGAGAAAGGTATACAGTATGAACCTTACTTCAGTCCTGTATCCATGAGAAAGATATATAGTAAGACCCCCTACTTCCGTCCTGTATCTCTGAGAAAGGTATAAAGTGTGACCCATCCTTCCATCCTGTATCTCTGAGAAAGGTATATAGTGTGACCCTCTCCTTCCATCCTGTATCTCTGAGAAAGGTATATAGTGTGACCCCTACTTCCGTCCTGTATCTCTGAGAAAGGTATATCGTGTGACCCTCTCCTTCCATCCTGTATTGCTGAGAAAGGTATATAGTGCGACCTCTCCTTTCGTCCTGTATCTCTGAGAAAGGTATATAGTGTGACCCTCTCCTTCCATCCTGTATCGCTGAGAAAGGTATATAGTGTGACCTCTCCTTCCGTCCTGTATCTCTGAGAAAGGTATATAGTGTGACCCCTACTTCCGTCCTGTATCTATGAGAAAGGTATATAGTGTGACCCCTACTACCGTCCTGTATCTCTGAGAAAGGTATATAGTGTGACCCCTCCTTCCGTCCTATATCTATGAGAAAGGTATATAGTGTGACCCTCTCCTTCCATCCTGTATCTCTGAGAAAGGTATATAGTGTGACCCCTCCTTCTGTCCTGAATCTCTGAGAAAGGTATATAGTGTGACCCCTACTTCTGTCCTGTATCTATGAGAAAGGTGTATAGTGTGACCCCTAATTCTGTCCTGTATCTCTGAGAAAGGTATATAGTGTGACCCTCTCCTTCAATCCTGTATCTCTGAGAAAGGTATATAGTGTGACCCCTACTTCCGTCCTGTATCACTGAGAAAGGTATATAGTGTGACCCCTCCTTCCGTCCTGTATCTATGAGAAAGGTATATAGTGTGACCCTCTCCTTCCATCCTGTATCTCTGAGAAAGGTATATAGTGTGACTCCTCCTTCTGTCCTGTATCTCTGAGAAAGGTATATAGTGTGACCCCTACTTCTGTCCTGTATCTATGAGAAAGGTATATAGTGTGACCCCTACTTCTGTCCTGTATTTCTGAGAAAGGTATATAGTGTGACCCTCTCCTTCCATTCTGTATCTCTGAGAAAGGTATATAGTGTGACCCTCTCCTTCCATCCTGTATCTCTGAGAAAGGTATATAGTGTGACCCCTACTTCCGTCCTGTATCTCTGAGAAAGGTATATAGTGTGACCCTCTCCTTCCATCCTGTATCGCTGAGAAAGGTATATAGTGTGACCTCTCCTTCCGTCCTGTATCTCTGAGAAAGGTATATAGTGTGACCCTCTCCTTCCATCCTGTATCGCTGAGAAAGGTATATAGTGTGACATCTCCTTCCGTCCTGTATCTCTGAGAAAGGTATATAGTGTGACCCCTCCATCCGTCCTGTATCTCTGAGAAAGGTATATAGTGTGACACCTACTTCCGTCCTGTATCTCTGAGAAAGATATATAGTGTGACCCCTCCTTCCGTCCTGTATCTATGAGAAAGGTATATAGTATGACCCTCTCCTTCCATCCTGTATCTCTGAGAAAGGTATATAGTGTGACCCCTCCTTCCATCCTGTATCTCTGAGAAAGGTATATAGTGTGACCCTCTCCTTCCATCCTGTATCTCTGAGAAAGGTATATAGTGTGACCCTCTCCTTCCGTCATGTATCCCTGAGAAAGGTATATAGTGTGACCCCTCCTTCTGTCCTGTATCCATGAGAAAGGTATATAGTGTGACCCCCTCCTTCCATCCTGCATCACTGAGAAAGGTATATAGTGTGACCCCTCCTTCCGCCCTGTATCTCTGAGAAAGGTATATAGTGTGACCCCTCCTTCCGCCCTGTATCTCTGAGAAAGGTATATAGTGTGACCCCTACTTCCATCCTGTATCTCTGAGAAAGGTATATAGTGTGACCCCTCCTTCTGTCCTGTATCTCAGAGAAAGGTATATAGTGTGACCCCTACTTCTGTCCTGTATCTATGAGAAAGGTATATAGTGTGACCCCTACTTGTGTCCTGTATCTCTGAGAAAGGTATATAGTGTGACCCTCTCCTTCCATCCAGTATCTCTGAGAAAGGTATATAGTGTGACACCTACTTCCGTCCTTTATCTCTGAGAAAGATATATAGTGTGACCCCTCCTTCCGTCCTGTATCTATGAGAATGGTATATAGTATGACCCTCTCCTTCCATCCTGTATCTCTGAGAAAGGTATATAGTGTGACCCTCTCCTTCCATCCTGTATCTCTGAGAAAGGTATATAGTGTGGCCCCTACTTCTGTCCTGTATCTCTGAGAAAGGTATATAGTGTGACTCCTCCTTCTGTCCTGTATCTCTGAGAAAGGTATATAGTGTGACCCCTACTTCTGTCCTGTATCTATGAGAAAGGTATATAGTGTGACCACTACTTCTGTCCTGTATCTCTGAGAAAGGTATATAGTGTGACCCCTCTTTCCATCCTGTATCTCTGAGAAAGGTATATAGTGTGACCCTCTCCTTCCATCCTGTATCTCAGAGAAAGGTATATAGTGTGACCCTCTCCTTCCGTCCTGTATCCCTGAGAAAGGTATATAGTGTGACCCCTCCTTCTGTCCTGTATCTCTGAGAAAGGTATATAGTGTGACCCCTACTTCTGTCCTGTATCTATGAGAAAGGTATATAGTGTGACCCCTCCTTCCGCCCTGTATCTCTGAGAAAGGTATATAGTGTGACCCTCTCCTTCCGTCCTGTATCCCTGAGAAAGGTATATAGTGTGACCCCTCCTTCCGTCCTGTATCTCTGAGAAAGGTATATAGTGTGACCCTCTCCTTCCATCCTCTATCTCTGAGATAGGTATATAGTGTGACCGTCTCCTTCCGTCCTGTATCTCTGAGAAAGGTATATAGTGTGACCCCTCCTTCCGCCCTGTAGCTCTGAGAAAGGTATATAGTGTGACCCCTCCTTCCGCCCTGTATCTCTGAGAAAGGTATATAGTGTGACCCCTCCTTCCGCCCTGTATCTCTGAGAAAGGTATATAATGTGACCCCTCCTTCCGCCCTGTATCTCTGAGAAAGGTATATAGTGTGACCCCTCCTTCCATCCTGTATCCCTGAGAAAGGTATATAGTGTGACCCCTCCTTCCGTCCTGTATCCCTGAGAAAGGTATATAGTGTGACCCCTACTTCCGTCCTGTATCTCTGAGAAAGGTATATAGTGTGACCGTCTCCTTCCGTCCTGTATCTCTGAGAAAGGTATATAGTGTGACCCCTCCTTCCGCCCTGTATCTCTGAGAAAGGTATATAGTGTGACCCCTCCTTCCGCCCTGTATCTCTGAGAAAGGTATATAGTGTGACCCCTCCTTCCGCCCTGTATCTCTGAGAAAGGTATATAGTGTGACCCCTCCTTCCGCCCTGTATCTCTGAGAAAGGTATATAGTGTGACCCCTCCTTCCGCCCTGTATCTCTGAGAAAGGTATATAGTGTGACCCCTCCTTCCGCCCTGTATCTCTGAGAAAGGTATATAGTGTGACCCCTCCTTCCATCCTGTATCCCTGAGAAAGGTATATAGTGTGACCCCTCCTTCCGTCCTGTATCCCTGAGAAAGGTATATAGTGTGACCCCTACTTCCGTCCTGTATCTCTGAGAAAGGTATATAGTGTGACCGTCTCCTTCCGTCCTGTATCTCTGAGAAAGGTATATAGTGTGACCCCTCCTTCCGCCCTGTATCTCTGAGAAAGGTATATAGTGTGACCCCTCCTTCCGCCCTGTATCTCTGAGAAAGGTATATAGTGTGACCCCTCCTTCCGCCCTGTATCTCTGAGAAAGGTATATAGTGTGACCCCTCCTTCCATCCTGTATCTCTGAGAAAGGTATATAGTGTGACCCCTCCTTCCGCCCTGTATCTCTGAGAAAGGTATATAGTGTGACCCTCTCCTTCCATCCTGTATCTCTGAGAAAGGTATGTAGTGTGACCCTCTCCTTCCATCCTGTATCTCTGAGAAAGGTATATAGTGTGACCCTCTCCTTCCATCCTGTATCCCTGAGAAAGGTATATAGTGTGACCCCTCCTTCCATCCTGTATCTCTGAGAAAGGTATATAGTGTGACCCTCTCCTTCCATCCTGTATCTCTGAGAAAGGTATATAGTGTGACCCCTACTTCCGTCCTGTATCTCTGAGAAAGGTATATAGTGTGACCCTCTCCTTCCATCCTGTATCGCTGAGAAAGGTATATAGTGTGACCCCTCCTTCCGTCCTGTATCTCTGAGAAAGGTATATAGTGTGACCCTCTCCTTCCATCCTCTATCTCTGAGATAGGTATATAGTGTGACCCCTACTTCCGTCCTGTATCTATGAGAAAGGTATATAGTGTGACCCCTCCTTCCATCCTGTATCTCTGAGAAAGGTACATAGTGTGACCCCTACTTCCATCCTGTATCTCTGAGAAAGGTATATAGTGTGACCCTCTCCTTCCATCCTGTATCTCTGAGAAAGATATACAGTAAGACCCTTTCTTCCGTCCTGTATCCCTGAGAAAGATATATAGTGTGACCCCCTACTTCCGTCCTGTATCTCTGAGAAAGGTATATAGTGTGACCCCTCCTTCCATCCTGTATCTCTGAGAAAGGTATATAGTGTGACCCTCTCCTTCCATCCTGTATCTCTGAGAAAGGTATATAGTGTGACCCCTACTTCCGTCCTGTATCTCTGAGAAAGGTATATAGTGTGACCCTCTCCTTCCATCCTGTATCTCTGAGAAAGGTATATAGTGTGACCGTCTCCTTCCGTCCTGTATCTCTGAGAAAGGTATATAGTGTGACCATCTCCTTCCATCCTGTGTCTCTGAGAAAGGTATATAGTGTGACCCCTCCTTCCGCCCTGTATCTCTGAGAAAGGTATATAGTGTGACACCTACTTCTGTCCTGTATCTATGAGAAAGGTATATAGTGTGACCCCTACTTCAGCCCTGTATCTCTGAGAAAGGTTTATAGTGTGACCCTCTCCTTCCATCCTGTTTCCCTGAGAAAGGTATATAGTGTGACCCCTCCTTCCGTCCTGTATCCCTGAGAAAGGTATATAGTGTGACCCCTACTTCCGTCCTGTATCTCTGAGAAAGGTATATAGTGTGACCGTCTCCTTCCGTCCTGTATCTCTGAGAAAGGTATATAGTGTGACCCTCTCCTTCCATCCTGTATCTCTGAGAAAGGTATATAGTGTGACCCTCTCCTTCCGTCCTGTATCCCTGAGAAAGGTATATAGTGTGACCCCTCCTTCTGTCCTGTATCTCTGAGAAAGGTATATAGTGTGACCCCTACTTCTGTCCTGTATCTATGAGAAAGGTATATAGTGTGACCCCTCCTTCCGCCCTGTATCTCTGAGAAAGGTATAAAGTGTGACCCCTACTTCCATCCTGTATCTATGAGAAAGGTATATAGTGTGACCCCTACTTCCGTCCTGTATCTCTGAGAAAGGTATATAGTGACCCCTCCTTCCATCCTGTATCCCTGAGAAAGGTATATACTGTGACCTATCCTTCCGTCCTGTATCTCTGAGAAAGGTATATAGTGTGACCCCTCCTTCCATCCTGTATCCCTGAGAAAGGTATATAGTGTGACGTCTCCTTCCGTCCTGTATCTCTGAGAAAGGTATATAGTGTGACCCTCTCCTTCCATCCTGTATCTCTGAGAAAGGTATATAGTGTGACCCTCTCCTTCCATCCTGTATCTCTGAGAAAGGTATATAGTGTGACCCCTACTTCTGTCCTGTATCTATGAGAAAGGTATATAGTGTGACCCCTCCTTCCGCCCTGTATCTCTGAGAAAGGTTTATAGTGTGACCCTCTCCTTCCATCCTGTATCCCTGAGAAAGGTATATAGTGTGACCCCTACTTCCGTCCTGTATCTCTGAGAAAGGTATATAGTGTGACCCTCTCCTTCCATCCTGTATCTCTGAGAAAGGTATATAGTGTGACACCTGCTTCTGTCCTGTATCTCTGAGAAAGGTATATAGTGTGACCTCTACTTCTGTCCTGTATCTCTGAGAAAGGTATATAGTGTGACCCCTACTTCTGTCCTGTATCTATGAGAAAGGTATATAGTGTGACCCCTCCTTCCGCCCTGTATCTCTGAGAAAGGTATATAGTGTGACCCTCTCCTTCCATCCTGTATCCCTGAGAATGGTATATAGTGTGACCCCTCCTTCCGTCCTGTATCCCTGAGAAAGGTATATAGTGTGACCCCTACTTCCGTCCTGTATCTCTGAGAAAGGTATATAGTGTGACCCCTCCTTCCGTCCTGTATCCCTGAGAAAGGTATATAGTGTGACCGTCTCCTTCCGTCCTGTATCTCTGAGAAAGGTATATAGTGTGAACCTCTCCTTCCATCCTGTATCTCTGAGAAAGGTATATAGTGTGACCCCTCCTTCTGTCCTGTATCTCTGAGAAAGGTATATAGTGTGACCCCTACTTCTGTCCTGTATCTCTGAGAAAGGTATATAGTGTGACCCCTACTTCTGTCCTGTATCTATGAGAAAGGTATATAGTGTGACCCCTCCTTCCGCCCTGTATCTCTGAGAAAGGTATAAAGTGTGACCCCTACTTCCATCCTGTATCTATGAGAAAGGTATATAGTGTGACCCCTACTTCCGTCCTGTATCTCTGAGAAAGGTATATAGTGACCCCTCCTTCCATCCTGTATCCCTGAGAAAGGTATATACTGTGACCTATCCTTCCGTCCTGTATCTCTGAGAAAGGTATATAGTGTGACCCCTCCTTCCATCCTGTATCCCTGAGAAAGGTATATAGTGTGACGTCTCCTTCCGTCCTGTATCTCTGAGAAAGGTATATAGTGTGACCCTCTCCTTCCATCCTGTATCTCTGAGAAAGGTATATAGTGTGACCCCTACTTCTGTCCTGTATCCCTGAGAAAGGTATATAGTGTGACCCCTCCTTCTGTCCTGTATCTCTGAGAAAGGTATATAGTGTGACCCCTCCTTCTGTCCTGTATCTCTGAGAAAGGTATATAGTGTGACCCCTACTTCTGTCCTGTATCTATGAGAAAGGTATATAGTGTGTCCCCTCCTTCCGCCCTGTATCTCTGAGAAAGGTATATAGTGTGACCCTCTCCTTCCATCCTGTATCCCTGAGAATGGTATATAGTGTGACCCCTCCTTCCGTCCTGTATCCCTGAGAAAGGTATATAGTGTGACCCCTACTTCCGTACTGTATCTCTGAGAAAGGTATATAGTGTGACCATCTCCTTCCGTCCTGTATCTCTGAGAAAGGTATATAGTGTGACCCCTCCTTCCGCCCTGTATCTCTGAGAAAGGTATATAGTGTGACCCCTCCTTCCGCCCTGTATCTCTGAGAAAGGTATATAGTGTGACCCCTCCTTCCGCCCTGTATCTCTGAGAAAGGTATATAGTGTGACCCTCTCCTTCCGTCCTGTATCTCTGAGAAAGGTATATAGTGTGACTCCTCCTTCTGTCCTGTATCTCTGAGAAAGGTATATAGTGTGACCCCTACTTCTGTCCTGTATCTATGAGAAAGGTATATAGTGTGACCCCTACTTCTGTCCTCTATCTCTGAGAAAGGTATATAGTGTGACCCTCTCCTTCCATCCAGTATCTCTGAGAAAGGTATATAGTGTGACACCTACTTCCATCCTGTATCTCTGAGAAAGATATATAGTGTGACCCCTCCTTCCGTCCTGTATCTATGAGAAAGGTATATAGTATGACCCTCTCCTTCCATCCTGTATCTCTGAGAAAGGTATATAGAGTGACCCCTACTTCTGTCCTGTATCTCTGAGAAAGGTATATAGTGTGACTCCTCCTTCTGTCCTGTATCTCTGAGAAAGGTATATAGTGTGACCCCTACTTCTGTCCTGTATCTATGAGAAAGGTATATAGTGTGAGCCCTACTTCTGTCCTGTATCTCTGAGAAAGGTATATAGTGTGACCCCTCTTTCATCCTGTATCTCTGAGAAAGGTATATAGTGTGACCCTCTCCTTCCATCCTGTATCTCAGAGAAAGGTATATAGTGTGACCCTCTCTTTCCGTCCTGTATCCCTGAGAAAGGTATATAGTGTGACCCCTCCTTCCGCCCTGTATCTCTGAGAAAGGTATATAGTGTGACCCTCTCCTTCCATCCTGTATCCCTGAGAAAGGTATATAGTGTGACCCCTCCTTCCGTCCTGTATCCCTGAGAAAGGTATATAGTGTGACCCCTACTTCCGTCCTGTATCTCTGAGAAAGGTATATAGTGTGACCGTCTCCTTCCGTCCAGTATCTCTGAGAAAGGTATATAGTGTGACCCCTCCTTCCGCCCTGTATCTCTGAGAAAGGTATATAGTGTGACCCCTCCTTCCGCCCTGTATCTCTGAGAAAGGTATATAGTGTGACCCCTCATTCCGCCCTGTATCTCTGAGAAAGGTATATAGTGTGACCCCTCCTTCCGCCCTGTATCTCTGAGAAAGGTATATAGTGTGACCCCTCCTTCCATCCTGTATCTATGAGAAAGGTATATAGTGTGACCCCTCCTTCCGCCCTGTATCTCTGAGAAAGGTATATAGTGTGACCCTCTCCTTCCATCCTGTATCGCTGAGAAAGGTATATAGTGTGACCCCTCCTTCCATCCTGTATCTCTGAGAAAGGTATATAGTGTGACCCTCTCCTTCCATCCTGTATCTCTGAGAAAGGTATATAGTGTGACCCCTACTTCCGTCCTGTATCTATGAGAAAGGTATATAGTGTGACCCCCTCCTTCCATCCTGTATCTCTGAGAAAGGTATATAGTGTGACCCCTACTTCCATCCTGTATCTCTGAGAAAGGTATATAGTGTGACCCTCTCCTTCCATCCTGTATCTCTGAGAAAGATATACAGTATGACCCTTCAGTCCTGTATCCATGAGAAAGATATATAGTAAGACCCCCTACTTCCGTCCTGTATCTCTGAGAAAGGTATATAGTGTGACCCATCCTTCCATCCTGTATCTCTGAGAAAGGTATATAGTGTGACCCTCTCCTTCCATCCTGTATCTCTGAGAAAGGTATATAGTGTGACCCCTACTTCCGTCCTGTATCTCTGAGAAAGGTATATCGTGTGACCCTCTCCTTCCATCCTGTATCGCTGAGAAAGGTATATAGTGCGACCTCTCCTTTCGTCCTGTATCTCTGAGAAAGGTATATAGTGTGACCCTCTCATTCCATCCTGTATCGCTGAGAAAGGTATATAGTGTGACCTCTCCTTCCGTCCTGTATCTCTGAGAAAGGTATATAGTGTGACCCCTACTTCCGTCCTGTATCTATGAGAAAGGTATATAGTGTGACCCTCTCCTTCCATCCTGTATCTGAGAAAGGTATATAGTGTGACCCCTACTACCGTCCTGTATCTCTGAGAAAGGTATATAGTGTGACCCCTCCTTCCGTCCTGTATCTATGAGAAAGGTATATAGTGTGACCCTCTCCTTCCATCCTGTATCTCTGAGAAAGGTATATAGTGTGACCCCTCCTTCTGTCCTGAATCTCTGAGAAAGGTATATAGTGTGACCCCTACTTCTGTCCTGTATCTATGAGAAAGGTATATAGTGTGACCCCTAATTCTGTCCTGTATCTCTGAGAAAGGTATATAGTGTGACCCTCTCCTTCAATCCTGTATCTCTGAGAAAGGTATATAGTGTGACCCCTACTTCCGTCCTGTATCACTGAGAAAGGTATATAGTGTGACCCCTCCTTCCGTCCTGTATCTATGAGAAAGGTATATAGTGTGACCCTCTCCTTCCATCCTGTATCTCTGAGAAAGGTATATAGTGTGACTCCTCCTTCTGTCCTGTATCTCTGAGAAAGGTATATAGTGTGACCCCTACTTCTGTCCTGTATCTATGAGAAAGGTATATAGTGTGACCCCTACTTCTGTCCTGTATCTCTGAGAAAGGTATATAGTGTGACCCTCTCCTTCCATCCTGTATCTCTGAGAAAGGTATATAGTGTGACCCTCTCCTTCCATCCTGTATCTCTGAGAAAGGTATATAGTGTGACCCCTACTTCCGTCCTGTATCTCTGAGAAAGGTATATAGTGTGACCCTCTCCTTCCATCCTGTATCGCTGAGAAAGGTATATAGTGTGACCTCTCCTTCCGTCCTGTATCTCTGAGAAAGGTATATAGTGTGACCCTCTCCTTCCATCCTGTATCGCTGAGAAAGGTATATAGTGTGACATCTCCTTCCGTCCTGTATCTCTGAGAAAGGTATATAGTGTGACCCTCTCTTTCCGTCCTGTATCCCTGAGAAAGGTATATAGTGTGACCCCTCCTTCTGTCCTGTATCTCTGAGAAAGGTATATAGTGTGACCCCTACTTCTGTCCTGTATCTATGAGAAAGGTATATAGTGTGACCCCTCCTTCCGCCCTGTATCTCTGAGAAAGGTATATAGTGTGACCCTCTCCTTCCATCCTGTATCCCTGAGAAAGGTATATAGTGTGACCCCTCCTTCCGTCCTGTATCCCTAAGAAAGGTATATAGTGTGACCCCTACTTCCGTCCTGTATCTCTGAGAAAGGTATATAGTGTGACCGTCTCCTTCCGTCCAGTATCTCTGAGAAAGGTATATAGTGTGACCCCTCCTTCCGCCCTGTATCTCTGAGAAAGGTATATAGTGTGACCCCTCCTTCCGCCCTGTATCTCTGAGAAAGGTATATAGTGTGACCCCTCATTCCGCCCTGTATCTCTGAGAAAGGTATATAGTGTGACCCCTCCTTCCGCCCTGTATCTCTGAGAAAGGTATATAGTGTGACCCCTCCTTCCATCCTGTATCTATGAGAAAGGTATATAGTGTGACCCCTCCTTCCGCCCTGTATCTCTGAGAAAGGTATATAGTGTGACCCTCTCCTTCCATCCTGTATCGCTGAGAAAGGTATATAGTGTGACCCCTCCTTCCATCCTGTATCTCTGAGAAAGGTATATAGTGTGACCCTCTCCTTCCATCCTGTATCTCTGAGAAAGGTATATAGTGTGACCCCTACTTCCGTCCTTTATCTATGAGAAAGGTATATAGTGTGACCCCCTCCTTCCATCCTGTATCTCTGAGAAAGGTATATAGTGTGACCCCTACTTCCATCCTGTATCTCTGAGAAAGGTATATAGTGTGACCCTCTCCTTCCATCCTGTATCTCTGAGAAAGATATACAGTATGAACCTTACTTCAGTCCTGTATCCATGAGAAAGATATATAGTAAGACCCCCTACTTCCGTCCTGTATCTCTGAGAAAGGTATAAAGTGTGACCCATCCTTCCATCCTGTATCTCTGAGAAAGGTATATAGTGTGACCCTCTCCTTCCATCCTGTATCTCTGAGAAAGGTATATAGTGTGACCCCTACTTCCGTCCTGTATCTCTGAGAAAGGTATATCGTGTGACCCTCTCCTTCCATCCTGTATTGCTGAGAAAGGTATATAGTGCGACCTCTCCTTTCGTCCTGTATCTCTGAGAAAGGTATATAGTGTGACCCTCTCCTTCCATCCTGTATCGCTGAGAAAGGTATATAGTGTGACCTCTCCTTCCGTCCTGTATCTCTGAGAAAGGTATATAGTGTGACCCCTACTTCCGTCCTGTATCTATGAGAAAGGTATATAGTGTGACCCTCTCCTTCCATCCTGTATCTGAGAAAGGTATATAGTGTGACCCCTACTACCGTCCTGTATCTCTGAGAAAGGTATATAGTGTGACCCCTCCTTCCGTCCTGTATCTATGAGAAAGGTATATAGTGTGACCCTCTCCTTCCATCCTGTATCTCTGAGAAAGGTATATAGTGTGACCCCTCCTTCTGTCCTGAATCTCTGAGAAAGGTATATAGTGTGACCCCTACTTCTGTCCTGTATCTATGAGAAAGGTGTATAGTGTGACCCCTAATTCTGTCCTGTATCTCTGAGAAAGGTATATAGTGTGACCCTCTCCTTCAATCCTGTATCTCTGAGAAAGGTATATAGTGTGACCCCTACTTCCGTCCTGTATCACTGAGAAAGGTATATAGTGTGACCCCTCCTTCCGTCCTGTATCTATGAGAAAGGTATATAGTGTGACCCTCTCCTTCCATCCTGTATCTCTGAGAAAGGTATATAGTGTGACTCCTCCTTCTGTCCTGTATCTCTGAGAAAGGTATATAGTGTGACCCCTACTTCTGTCCTGTATCTATGAGAAAGGTATATAGTGTGACCCCTACTTCTGTCCTGTATTTCTGAGAAAGGTATATAGTGTGACCCTCTCCTTCCATTCTGTATCTCTGAGAAAGGTATATAGTGTGACCCTCTCCTTCCATCCTGTATCTCTGAGAAAGGTATATAGTGTGACCCCTACTTCCGTCCTGTATCTCTGAGAAAGGTATATAGTGTGACCCTCTCCTTCCATCCTGTATCGCTGAGAAAGGTATATAGTGTGACCTCTCCTTCCGTCCTGTATCTCTGAGAAAGGTATATAGTGTGACCCTCTCCTTCCATCCTGTATCGCTGAGAAAGGTATATAGTGTGACATCTCCTTCCGTCCTGTATCTCTGAGAAAGGTATATAGTGTGACCCCTCCATCCGTCCTGTATCTCTGAGAAAGGTATATAGTGTGACACCTACTTCCGTCCTGTATCTCTGAGAAAGATATATAGTGTGACCCCTCCTTCCGTCCTGTATCTATGAGAAAGGTATATAGTATGACCCTCTCCTTCCATCCTGTATCTCTGAGAAAGGTATATAGTGTGACCCCTCCTTCCATCCTGTATCTCTGAGAAAGGTATATAGTGTGACCCTCTCCTTCCATCCTGTATCTCTGAGAAAGGTATATAGTGTGACCCTCTCCTTCCGTCATGTATCCCTGAGAAAGGTATATAGTGTGACCCCTCCTTCTGTCCTGTATCCATGAGAAAGGTATATAGTGTGACCCCCTCCTTCCATCCTGCATCACTGAGAAAGGTATATAGTGTGACCCCTCCTTCCGCCCTGTATCTCTGAGAAAGGTATATAGTGTGACCCCTCCTTCCGCCCTGTATCTCTGAGAAAGGTATATAGTGTGACCCCTACTTCCATCCTGTATCTCTGAGAAAGGTATATAGTGTGACCCCTCCTTCTGTCCTGTATCTCAGAGAAAGGTATATAGTGTGACCCCTACTTCTGTCCTGTATCTATGAGAAAGGTATATAGTGTGACCCCTACTTGTGTCCTGTATCTCTGAGAAAGGTATATAGTGTGACCCTCTCCTTCCATCCAGTATCTCTGAGAAAGGTATATAGTGTGACACCTACTTCCGTCCTTTATCTCTGAGAAAGATATATAGTGTGACCCCTCCTTCCGTCCTGTATCTATGAGAATGGTATATAGTATGACCCTCTCCTTCCATCCTGTATCTCTGAGAAAGGTATATAGTGTGACCCTCTCCTTCCATCCTGTATCTCTGAGAAAGGTATATAGTGTGGCCCCTACTTCTGTCCTGTATCTCTGAGAAAGGTATATAGTGTGACTCCTCCTTCTGTCCTGTATCTCTGAGAAAGGTATATAGTGTGACCCCTACTTCTGTCCTGTATCTATGAGAAAGGTATATAGTGTGACCACTACTTCTGTCCTGTATCTCTGAGAAAGGTATATAGTGTGACCCCTCTTTCCATCCTGTATCTCTGAGAAAGGTATATAGTGTGACCCTCTCCTTCCATCCTGTATCTCAGAGAAAGGTATATAGTGTGACCCTCTCCTTCCGTCCTGTATCCCTGAGAAAGGTATATAGTGTGACCCCTCCTTCTGTCCTGTATCTCTGAGAAAGGTATATAGTGTGACCCCTACTTCTGTCCTGTATCTATGAGAAAGGTATATAGTGTGACCCCTCCTTCCGCCCTGTATCTCTGAGAAAGGTATATAGTGTGACCCTCTCCTTCCGTCCTGTATCCCTGAGAAAGGTATATAGTGTGACCCCTCCTTCCGTCCTGTATCCCTGAGAAAGGTATATAGTGTGACCCCTACTTCCGTCCTGTATCTCTGAGAAAGGTATATAGTGTGACCCTCTCCTTCCATCCTGTATCCCTGCAAAAGGTATATAGTGTGACCCCTCCTTCCATCCTGTATCTCTGAGAAAGGTATATAGTGTGACCCTCTCCTTCCATCCTGTATCTCTGAGAAAGGTATATAGTGTGACCCCTACTTCCGTCCTGTATCTCTGAGAAAGGTATATAGTGTGACCCTCTCCTTCCATCCTGTATCTCTGAGAAAGGTATATAGTGTGACCCCTTCTTCCGTCCTGTATCTCTGAGAAAGATATATAGTGTGACCCCTCCTTCCGTCCTGTATCTATGAGAAAGGTATATAGTATGACCCTCTCCTTCCATCCTGTATCTCAAGGAAAGGTATATAGTGTGACCCTCTCCTTCCATCCTGTATCTCTGAGAAAGGTATATAGTGTGACCCCTACTTCTGTCCTGTATCTCTGAGAAAGGTATATAGTGTGACTCCTCCTTCTATCCTGTATCTCTGAGAAAGGTATATAGTGTGACCCCTACTTCTGTCCTGTATCTATGAGAAAGGTATATAGTGTGACCCCTACTTCTGTCCTGTATCTCTGAGAAAGGTATATAGTGTGACCCTCTCCTTCCATCCTGTATCTCTGAGAAAGGTATATAGTGTGACCCCTCTTTCCATCCTGTATCTCTGAGAAAGGTATATAGTGTGACCCTCTCCTTCCATCCTGTATCTCAGAGAAAGGTATATAGTGTGACCCTCTCCTTCCGTCCTGTATCCCTGAGAAAGGTATATAGTGTGACCCCTCTTTCTGTCCTGTATCTCTGAGAAAGGTATATAGTGTGACAATTACTTCTGTCCTGTATCTATGAGAAAGGTATATAGTGTGACCCCTACTTCTGTCCTGTATCTATGAGAAAGGTATATAGTGTGACCCCTCCTTCCATCCTGTATCTCTGAGAAAGGAATATAGTGTGACCCCTACTTCCATCCTGTATCTCTGAGAAAGGTATATAGTGTGACCCTCTCCTTCCATCCTGTATCTCTGAGAAAGATATACAGTATGACCCTTACTTCTGTCCTGTATCCCTGAGAAAGATATATAGTGTGACCCCCTACTTCCGTCCTGTATCTCTGAGAAAGGTATATAGTGTGACCCCTCCTTCCATCCTGTATCTCTGAGAAAGGTATATAGTGTGACCCTCTCCTTCCATCCTGTATCTCTGAGAAAGGTATATAGTGTGACCCCTACTTCCGTCCTGTATCTCTGAGAAAGGTATATAGTGTGACCCTCTCCTTCCATCCTGTATCTCTGAGAAAGGTATATAGTGTGACCGTCTCCTTCCGTCCTGTATCTCTGAGAAAGGTATATAGTGTGACCATCTCCTTCCATCCTGTATCTCTGAGAAAGGTATATAGTGTGACCCCTACTTCTGTCCTGTATCTATGAGAAAGGTATATAGTGTGACCCCTCCTTCCGCCCTGTATCTCTGAGAAAGGTTTATAGTGTGACCCTCTCCTTCCATCCTGTATCCCTGAGAAAGGTATATAGTGTGACCCCTCCTTCCGTCCTGTATCCCTGAGAAAGGTATATAGTGTGACCCCTACTTCCGTCCTGTATCTCTGAGAAAGGTATATAGTGTGACCGTCTCCTTCCGTCCTGTATCTCTGAGAAAGGTATATAGTGTGAACCCTCCTTCCGCCCTGTAGCTCTGAGAAAGGTATATAGTGTGACCCCTCCTTCCGCCCTGTATCTCTGAGAAAGGTATATAGTGTGACCCCTCCTTCCGCCCTGTATCTCTGAGAAAGGTATATAGTGTGACCCCTCCTTCCGCCCTGTATCTCTGAGAAAGGTATATAGTGTGACCCCTCCTTCCATCCTGTATCCCTGAGAAAGGTATATAGTGTGACCCCTCCTTCCGTCCTGTATCCCTGAGAAAGGTATATAGTGTGACCCCTACTTCCGTCCTGTATCTCTGAGAAAGGTATATAGTGTGACCGTCTCCTTCCGTCCTGTATCTCTGAGAAAGGTATATAGTGTGACCCCTCCTTCCGCCCTGTATCTCTGAGAAAGGTATATAGTGTGACCCCTCCTTCCGCCCTGTATCTCTGAGAAAGGTATATAGTGTGACCCCTCCTTCCGCCCTGTATCTCTGAGAAAGGTATATAGTGTGACCCCTCCTTCCATCCTGTATCTCTGAGAAAGGTATATAGTGTGACCCCTCCTTCCATCCTGTATCTCTGAGAAAGGTATATAGTGTGACCCCTCCTTCCGCCCTGTATCTCTGAGAAAGGTATATAGTGTGACCCTCTCCTTCCATCCTGTATCTCTGAGAAAGGTATATAGTGTGACCCTCTCCTTCCATCCTGTATCTCTGAGAAAGGTATATAGTGTGACCCTCTCCTTCCATCCTGTATCCCTGAGAAAGGTATATAGTGTGACCCCTCCTTCCATCCTGTATCTCTGAGAAAGGTATATAGTGTGACCCTCTCCTTCCATCCTGTATCTCTGAGAAAGGTATATAGTGTGACCCCTACTTCCGTCCTGTATCTCTGAGAAAGGTATATAGTGTGACCCTCTCCTTCCATCCTGTATCTCTGAGAAAGGTATATAGTGTGACCCCTCCTTCCGTCCTGTATCTCTGAGAAAGGTATATAGTGTGACCCTCTCCTTCCATCCTCTATCTCTGAGATAGGTATATAGTGTGACCCCTACTTCCGTCCTGTATCTATGAGAAAGGTATATAGTGTGACCCCTCCTTCCATCCTGTATCTCTGAGAAAGGTACATAGTGTGACCCCTACTTCCATCCTGTATCTCTGAGAAAGATATACAGTAAGACCCTTTCTTCCGTCCTGTATCTCTGAGAGAGATATATAGTGTGACCCCCTACTTCCGTCCTGTATCTCTGAGAAAGGTATATAGTGTGACCCCTCCTTCCATCCTGTATCTCTGAGAAAGGTATATAGTGTGACCCTCTCCTTCCATCCTGTATCTCTGAGAAAGGTATATAGTGTGACCCCTACTTCCGTCCTGTATCTCTGAGAAAGGTATATAGTGTGACCCTCTCCTTCCATCCTGTATCTCTGAGAAAGGTATATAGTGTGACCGTCTCCTTCCGTCCTGTATCTCTGAGAAAGGTATATAGTGTGACCATCTCCTTCCATCCTGTATCTCTGAGAAAGGTATATAGTGTGACCCCTCCTTCCGCCCTGTATCTCTGAGAAAGGTATATAGTGTGACACCTACTTCTGTCCTGTATCTATGAGAAAGGTATATAGTGTGACCCCTACTTCCGCCCTGTATCTCTGAGAAAGGTTTATAGTGTGACCCTCTCCTTCCATCCTGTTTCCCTGCGAAAGGTATATAGTGTGACCCCTCCTTCCGTCCTGTATCCCTGAGAAAGGTATATAGTGTGACCCCTACTTCCGTCCTGTATCTCTGAGAAAGGTATATAGTGTGACCGTCTCCTTCCGTCCTGTATCTCTGAGAAAGGTATATAGTGTGACCCTCTCCTTCCATCCTGTATCTCTGAGAAAGGTATATAGTGTGACCCTCTCCTTCCGTCCTGTATCCCTGAGAAAGGTATATAGTGTGACCCCTCCTTCTGTCCTGTATCTCTGAGAAAGGTATATAGTGTGACCCCTACTTCTGTCCTGTATCTATGAGAAAGGTATATAGTGTGACCCCTCCTTCCGCCCTGTATCTCTGAGAAAGGTATAAAGTGTGACCCCTACTTCCATCCTGTATCTATGAGAAAGGTATATAGTGTGACCCCTACTTCCGTCCTGTATCTCTGAGAAAGGTATATAGTGACCCCTCCTTCCATCCTGTATCCCTGAGAAAGGTATATACTGTGACCTATCCTTCCGTCCTGTATCTCTGAGAAAGGTATATAGTGTGACCCCTCCTTCCATCCTGTATCCCTGAGAAAGGTATATAGTGTGACGTCTCCTTCCGTCCTGTATCTCTGAGAAAGGTATATAGTGTGACCCTCTCCTTCCATCCTGTATCTCTGAGAAAGGTATATAGTGTGACCCCTACTTCCATCCTGTATCTCAGAGAAAGGTATATAGTGTGACCCTCTCCTTCCGTCCTGTATCCCTGAGAAAGGTATATAGTGTGACCCCTCCTTCTGTCCTGTATCTCTGAGAAAGGTATATAGTGTGACCCCTACTTCTGTCCTGTATCTATGAGAAAGGTATATAGTGTGACCCCTCCTTCCGCCCTGTATCTCTGAGAAAGGTATATAGTGTGACCCTCTCCTTCCATCCTGTATCCCTGAGAATGGTATATAGTGTGACCCTTCCTTCCGTCCTGTATCCCTGAGAAAGGTATATAGTGTGACCCCTACTTCCGTCCTGTATCTCTGAGAAAGGTATATAGTGTGACCCCTCCTTCCGTCCTGTATCCCTGAGAAAGGTATATAGTGTGACCGTCTCCTTCCGTCCTGTATCTCTGAGAAAGGTATATAGTGTGACCCTCTCCTTCCGTCCTGTATCCCTGAGAAAGGTATATAGTGTGACCCCTCCTTCTGTCCTGTATCTCTGAGAAAGGTATATAGTGTGACCCCTCCTTCTGTCCTGTATCTCTGAGAAAGGTATATAGTGTGACACCTACTTCTGTCCTGTATCTATGAGACAGGTATATAGTGTGACCCCTCCTTCCGCCCTGTATCTCTGAGAAAGGTTTATAGTGTGACCCTCTCCTTCCATCCTGTATCCCTGAGAAAGGTATATAGTGTGACCCCTCCTTCCGTCCTGTATCCCTGAGAAAGGTATATAGTGTGACCCCTACTTCCGTCCTGTATCTCTGAGAAAGGTATATAGTGTGACCGTCTCCTTCCGTCCTGTATCTCTGAGAAAGGTATATAGTGTGACCGTCTCCTTCCGTCCTCTATCTCTGAGAAAGGTATATAGTGTGACCCCTCCTTCCGCCCTGTAGCTCTGAGAAAGATATATAGTGTGACCCCTCCTTCCATCCTGTATCTCTGAGAAAGGTATATAGTGTGACACTCTCCTTCCATCCTGTATCTCTGAGAAAGGTATATAGTGTGACCCCTACTTCCGTCCTGTATCTATGAGAAAGGTATACAGTGTGACCCCTCCTTCCATCCTGTATCTCTGAGAAAGGTATATAGTGTGACCCCTACTTCCATCCTGTATCTCTGAGAAAGGTATATAGTGTGACCCTCTCCTTCCATCCTGTATCTCTGAGAAAGATATACAGTATGACCCTTACTTCCGTCCTGTATCCCTGAGAAAGATATATAGTGTGACCCCCTACTTCCGTCCTGTATCTCTGAGAAAGGTATATAGTGTGACCCCTCCTTCCATCCTGTATCTCTGAGAAAGGTATATAGTGTGACCCTCTCCTTCCATCCTGTATCTCTGAGAAAGGTATATAGTGTGACCCCTACTTCCGTCCTGTATCTCTGAGAAAGGTATATAGTGTGACCCTCTCCTTCCATCCTGTATCTCTGAGAAAGGTATATAGTGTGACCCTCTCCTTCCGTCCTGTATCCCTGAGAAAGGTATATAGTGTGACCCCTCCTTCTGTCCTGTATCCCTGAGAAAGGTATATAGTGTGACCCCTCCTTCCATCCTGCATCACTGAGAAAGGTATATAGTGTGACCCCTCCTTCCGCCCTGTATCTCTGAGAAAGGTATATAGTGTGACCCCTCCTTCCGCCCTGTATCTCTGAGAAAGGTATATAGTGTGACCCCTACTTCCGTCCTGTATCTCTGAGAAAGGTATATAGTGTGACCCCTCCTTCTGTCCTGTATCTCTGAGAAAGGTATATAGTGTGACCCCTACTTCTGTCCTGTATCTCTGAGAAAGGTATATAGTGTGACCCCTACTTCTGTCCTGTATCTATGAGAAAGGTATATAGTGTGACCCCTCCTTCCGCCCTGTATCTCTGAGAAAGGTATAAAGTGTGACCCCTACTTCCATCCTGTATCTGTGAGAAAGGTATATAGTGTGACCCCTACTTCCGTCCTGTATCTCTGAGAAAGGTATATAGTGACCCCTCCTTCCATCCTGTATCCCTGAGAAAGGTATATACTGTGACCTATCCTTCCGTCCTGTATCTCTGAGAAAGGTATATAGTGTGACCCCTCCTTCCATCCTGTATCCCTGAGAAAGGTATATAGTGTGACGTCTCCTTCCGTCCTGTATCTCTGAGAAAGGTATATAGTGTGACCCTCTCCTTCCATCCTGTATCTCTGAGAAAGGTATATAGTGTGACCCCTACTTCTGTCCTGTATCTCTGAGAAAGGTATATAGTGTGACCCTCTCCTTCCATCCTGTATCTCAGAGAAAGGTATATAGTGTGACCCTCTCCTTCCGTCCTGTATCCCTGAGAAAGGTATATAGTGTGACCCCTCCTTCTGTCCTGTATCTCTGAGAAAGATATACAGTATGACCCTTACTTCCGTCCTGTATCCCTGAGAAAGATATATAGTGTGACCCCCTACTTCCGTCCTGTATCTCTGAGAAAGGTATATAGTGTGACCCCTCCTTCCATCCTGTATCTCTGAGAAAGGTATATAGTGTGACCCTCTCCTTCCATCCTGTATCTCTGAGAAAGGTATATAGTGTGACCCCTACTTCTGTCCTGTATCTCTGAGAAAGGTATATAGTGTGACCCTCTCCTTCCATCCTGTATCTCAGAGAAAGGTATATAGTGTGACCCCTACTTCCATCCTGTATCTCTGAGAAAGGTATATAGTGTGACCCTCTCCTTCCATCCTGTATCTCTGAGAAAGATATACAGTATGACCCTTACTTCCGTCCTGTATCCCTGAGAAAGATATATAGTGTGACCCCCTACTTCCGTCCTGTATCTCTGAGAAAGGTATATAGTGTGACCCCTCCTTCCATCCTGTATCTCTGAGAAAGGTATATAGTGTGACCCTCTCCTTCCATCCTGTATCTCTGAGAAAGGTATATAGTGTGACCCCTACTTCCGTCCTGTATCTCTGAGAAAGGTATATAGTGTGACCCTCTCCTTCCATCCTGTATCTCTGAGAAAGGTATATAGTGTGACCCTCTCCTTCCGTCCTGTATCCCTGAGAAAGGTATATAGTGTGACCCCTCCTTCTGTCCTGTATCCCTGAGAAAGGTATATAGTGTGACCCCTCCTTCCATCCTGCATCACTGAGAAAGGTATATAGTGTGACCCCTCCTTCCGCCCTGTATCTCTGAGAAAGGTATATAGTGTGACCCCTCCTTCCGCCCTGTATCTCTGAGAAAGGTATATAGTGTGACCCCTACTTCCGTCCTGTATCTTTGAGAAAGGTATATAGTGTGACCCCTCCTTCTGTCCTGTATCTCTGAGAAAGGTATACAGTGTGACCCCTACTTCTGTCCTGTATCTCTGAGAAAGGTATATAGTGTGACCCCTACTTCTGTCCTGTATCTATGAGAAAGGTATATAGTGTGACCCCTCCTTCCGCCCTGTATCTCTGAGAAAGGTATAAAGTGTGACCCCTACTTCCATCCTGTATCTGTGAGAAAGGTATATAGTGTGACCCCTACTTCCGTCCTGTATCTCTGAGAAAGGTATATAGTGACCCCTCCTTCCATCCTGTATCCCTGAGAAAGGTATATACTGTGACCTATCCTTCCGTCCTGTATCTCTGAGAAAGGTATATAGTGTGACCCCTCCTTCCATCCTGTATCCCTGAGAAAGGTATATAGTGTGACGTCTCCTTCCGTCCTGTATCTCTGAGAAAGGTATATAGTGTGACCCTCTCCTTCCATCCTGTATCTCTGAGAAAGGTATATAGTGTGACCCCTACTTCTGTCCTGTATCTCTGAGAAAGGTATATAGTGTGACCCTCTCCTTCCATCCTGTATCTCAGAGAAAGGTATATAGTGTGACCCTCTCCTTCCGTCCTGTATCCCTGAGAAAGGTATATAGTGTGACCCCTCCTTCTTTCCTGTATCTCTGAGAAAGGTATATAGTGTGACCCCTACTTCTGTCCTGTATCTATGAGAAAGGTATATAGTGTGACCCCTCCTTCCGCCCTGTATCTCTGAGAAAGGTATATAGTGTGACCCTCTCCTTCCATCCTGTATCCCTGAGAATGGTATATAGTGTGACCCCTCCTTCCGTCCTGTATCCCTGAGAAAGGTATATAGTGTGACCCCTACTTCCGTACTGTATCTCTGAGAAAGGTATATAGTGTGACCATCTCCTTCCGTCCTGTATCTCTGAGAAAGGTATATAGTGTGACCCCTCCTTCCGCCCTGTATCTCTGAGAAAGGTATATAGTGTGACCCCTCCTTCCGCCCTGTATCTCTGAGAAAGGTATATAGTGTGACCCCTCCTTCCATTCTGTATCTCTGAGAAAGGTATATAGTGTGACCCCTCCTTCCGCCCTGTATCTCTGAGAAAGGTATATAGTGTGACCCCTCCTTCCATCCTGTATCTCTGAGAAAGGTATATAGTGTGACCCTCTCCTTCCATCCTGTATCTCTGAGAAAGGTATATACTGTGACCTATCCTTCCGTACTGTATCTCTGAGAAAGGTATATAGTGTGACCCTCTCCTTCCATCCTGTATCCCTGAGAAAGGTATATAGTGTGACGTCTCCTTCCGTCCTGTATCTCTGAGAAAGGTATATAGTGTGACCCTCTCCTTCCATCCTGTATCGCTGAGAAAGGTATATAGTGTGACCCCTCCTTCCATCCTGTATCTCTGAGAAAGGTATATAGTGTGACCCCTCCTTCCATCCTGTATCTCTGAGAAAGGTATATAGTGTGACCCCTACTTCCATCCTGTATCTCTGAGAAAGGTATATAGTGTGACCCCTACTTCCATCCTGTATCTCTGAGAAAGGTATATAGTGTGACCCTCTCCTTCCATCCTGTATCTCTGAGAAAGATATACAGTATGACCCTTACTTCCGTCCTGTATCCGTGAGAAAGATATATAGTGTGACCCCCTATTTCCGTCCTGTATCTCTGAGAAAGGTATATAGTGTGACCCCTCCTTCCATCAAGTATCTCTGAGAAAGATATATAGTGTGACCCCTACTTCCGTCCTGTATCTCTGAGAAAGGTATATAGTGTGACCCTCTCCTTCCATCCTGTATCGCTGAGAAAGGTATATAGTGTGACCTCTCCTTCCGTCCTGTATCTCTGAGAAAGGTATATAGTGTGACCCCTACTTCCATCCTGTATCTCTGAGAAAGGTATATAGTGTGACCCTCTCCTTCCATCCTGTATCTCTGAGAAAGGTATATAGTGTGACCCCTCCTTCCATCCTGTATCGCTGAGAAAGGTATATAGTGTGACCCCTCCTTCCATCCTGTATCTCTGAGAAAGGTATATAGTGTGACCCCTCCTTCCATCCTGTATCTCTGAGAAAGGTATATAGTGTGACCCCTACTTCCATCCTGTATCTCTGAGAAAGGTATATAGTGTGACCCCTACTTCCATCCTGTATCTCTGAGAAAGGTATATAGTGTGACCCCTCCTTCCGCCCTGTATCTCTGAGAAAGGTATATAGTGTGACCCCTCCTTCCGCCCTGTATCTCTGAGAAAGGTATATAGTGTGACCCCTCCTTCCGCCCTGTATCTCTGAGAAAGGTATATAGTGTGACCCCTCCTTCCGCCCTGTATCTCTGAGAAAGGTATATCGTGTGACCCCTCCTTCCATCCTGTATCTCTGAGAAAGGTATATAGTGTGACCCCTCCTTCCGCCCTGTATCTCTGAGAAAGGTATATAGTGTGACCCTCTCCTTCCATCCTGTATCTCTGAGAAAGGTATATAGTGTGACCCCTCCTTCCGCCCTGTATCTCTGAGAAAGGTATATAGTGTGACCCTCTCCTTCCATCCTGTATCTCTGAGAAAGGTATATAGTGTGACCCTCTCCTTCCATCCTGTATCTCTGAGAAAGGTATATAGTGTGACCCTCTCCTTCCATCCTGTATCCCTGAGAAAGGTATATAGTGTGACCCCTCCTTCCATCCTGTATCTCTGAGAAAGGTATATAGTGTGACACTCTCCTTCCATCCTGTATCTCTGAGAAAGGTATATAGTGTGACCCCTACTTCCGTCCTGTATCTATGAGAAAGGTATATAGTGTGACCCCTCCTTCCATCCTGTATCTCTTAGAAAGGTATATAGTGTGACCCCTACTTCCATCCTGTATCTCTGAGAAAGGTATATAGTGTGACCCTCTCCTTCCATCCTGTATCTCTGAGAAAGGTATATAGTGTGACCCTCTCCTTCCATCCTGTATCTCTGAGAAAGATATACAGTATGACCCTTACTTCCGTCCTGTATCCCTGAGAAAGATATATAGTGTGACCTCCTACTTCCGTCCTGTATCTCTGAGAAAGGTATATAGTGTGACCCTCTCCTTCCATCCTGTATCCCTGAGAAAGGTATATAGTGTGACCCCTCCTTCCATCCTGTATCTCTGAGAAAGGTATATAGTGTGACACTCTCCTTCCATCCTGTATCTCTGAGAAAGGTATATAGTGTGACCGTCTCCTTCCGTCCTGTATCTCTGAGAAAGGTATGTAGTGTGACCGTCTCCTTCCGTCCTGTATCTCTGAGAAAGGTATATAGTGTGACCCATCCTTCCGCCCTGTAGCTCTGAGAAAGGTATATAGTGTGACCCCTCCTTCCGCCCTGTATCTCTGAGAAAGGTATATAGTGTGACCCCTCCTTCCGCCCTGTATCTCTGAGAAAGGTATATAGTGTGACCCCTCCTTCCATCCTGTATCTCTGAGAAAGGTATATAGTGTGACCCCTCCTTCCGCCCTGTATCTCTGAGAAAGGTATATAGTGTGACCCTCTCCTTCCATCCTGTATCTCTGAGAAAGGTATATAGTGTGACCCTCTCCTTCCATCCTGTATCTCTGAGAAAGGTATATAGTGTGACCCTCTCCTTCCATCCTGTATCCCTGAGAAAGATATATAGTGTGACCCCTCCTTCCATCCTGTATCTCTGAGAAAGGTATATAGTGTGACACTCTCCTTCCATCCTGTATCTCTGAGAAAGGTATATAGTGTGACCCCTACTTCCGTCCTGTGTCTATGAGAAAGGTATATAGTGTGACCCCTCCTTCCATCCTGTATCTCTGAGAAAGGTATATAGTGTGACCCCTACTTCCATCCTGTATCTCTGAGAAAGGTATATAGTGTGACCCTCTCCTTCCATCCTGTATCTCTGAGAAAGATATACAGTATGACCCTTACTTCCGTCCTGTATCCCTGAGAAAGATATATAGTGTGACCCCCTACTTCCGTCCTGTATCTCTGAGAAAGGTATATAGTGTGACCCCTCCTTCCATCCTGTATCTCTGAGAAAGGTATATAGTGTGACCCTCTCCTTCCATCCTGTATCTCTGAGAAAGGTATATAGTGTGACCCCTACTTCCGTCCTGTATCTCTGAGAAAGGTATATAGTGTGACCCTCTCCTTCCATCCTGTATCTCTGAGAAAGGTATATAGTGTGACCCTCTCCTTCCGTCCTGTATCCCTGAGAAAGGTATATAGTGTAACCCCTCCTTCTGTCCTGTATCCCTGAGAAAGGTATATAGTGTGACCCCTCCTTCCATCCTGCATCACTGAGAAAGGTATATAGTGTGACCCCTCTTTCCGCCCTGTATCTCTGAGAAAGGTATATAGTGTGACCCCTCCTTCCGCCCTGTATCTCTGAGAAAGGTATATAGTGTGACCCCTACTTCCGTCCTGTATCTCTGAGAAAGGTATATAGTGTGACCCCTCCTTCTGTCCTGTATCTCTGAGAAAGGTATATAGTGTGACCCCTACTTCCGTCCTGTGTCTATGAGAAAGGTATATAGTGTGACCCCTCCTTCCATCCTGTATCTCTGAGAAAGGTATATAGTGTGACCCCTACTTCCATCCTGTATCTCTGAGAAAGGTATATAGTGTGACCCCTCCTTCTGTCCTGTATCTCTGAGAAAGATATACAGTATGACCCTTACTTCCGTCCTGTATCCCTGAGAAAGATATATAGTGTGACCCCTCCTTCCATCCTGTATCTCTGAGAAAGGTATATAGTGTGACACTCTCCTTCCATCCTGTATCTCTGAGAAAGGTATATAGTGTGACCCTCTCCTTCCATCCTGTATCTCTGAGAAAGGTATATAGTGTGACCCCTACTTCCGTCCTGTATCTCTGAGAAAGGTATATAGTGTGACCCCTACTTCTGTCCTGTATCTATGAGAAAGGTATATAGTGTGACCCCTCCTTCCGCCCTGTATCTCTGAGAAAGGTATAAAGTGTGACCCCTACTTCCATCCTGTATCTATGAGAAAGGTATATAGTGTGACCCCTACTTCCGTCCTGTATCTCTGAGAAAGGTATATAGTGACCCCTCCTTCCATCCTGTATCCCTGAGAAAGGTATATACTGTGACCTATCCTTCCGTCCTGTATCTCTGAGAAAGGTATATAGTGTGACCCCTCCTTCCATCCTGTATCCCTGAGAAAGGTATATAGTGTGACGTCTCCTTCCGTCCTGTATCTCTGAGAAAGGTATATAGTGTGACCCTCTCCTTCCATCCTGTATCTCTGAGAAAGGTATATAGTGTGACCCCTACTTCTGTCCTGTATCCCTGAGAAAGGTATATAGTGTGACCCCTCCTTCCATCCTGTATCTCTGAGAAAGGTATATAGTGTGACCCTTCCTTCCATCCTGTATCTCTGAGAAAGGTATATAGTGTGACCCCTACTTCCATCCTGTATCTCTGAGAAAGGTATATAGTGTGACCCCTACTTCCATCCTGTATCTCTGAGAAAGATATACAGTATGACCCTTACTTCCATCCTGTATCTCTGAGAAAGGTATATAGTGTGACCCTCTCCTTCCATCCTGTATCTCTGAGAAAGGTATATAGTGTGACCCCTCCTTCCATCCTGTATCGCTGAGAAAGGTATATAGTGTGACCCCTCCTTCCATCCTGTATCTCTGAGAAAGGTATATAGTGTGACCCCTCCTTCCATCCTGTATCTCTGAGAAAGGTATATAGTGTGACCCCTACTTCCATCCTGTATCTCTGAGAAAGGTATATAGTGTGACCCCTACTTCCATCCTGTATCTCTGAGAAAGGTATATAGTGTGACCCCTCCTTCCGCCCTGTATCTCTGAGAAAGGTATATAGTGTGACCCCTCCTTCCGCCCTGTATCTCTGAGAAAGGTATATAGTGTGACCCCTCCTTCCGCCCTGTATCTCTGAGAAAGGTATATAGTGTGACCCCTCCTTCCGCCCTGTATCTCTGAGAAAGGTATATAGTGTGACCCCTCCTTCCATCCTATATCTCTGAGAAAGGTATATAGTGTGACCCCTCCTTCCGCCCTGTATCTCTGAGAAAGGTATATAGTGTGACCCTCTCCTTCCATCCTGTATCTCTGAGAAAGGTATATAGTGTGACCCCTCCTTCCGCCCTGTATCTCTGAGAAAGGTATATAGTGTGACCCTCTCCTTCCATCCTGTATCTCTGAGAAAGGTATATAGTGTGACCCTCTCCTTCCATCCTGTATCTCTGAGAAAGGTATATAGTGTGACCCTCTCCTTCCATCCTGTATCCCTGAGAAAGGTATATAGTGTGACCCCTCCTTCCATCCTGTATCTCTGAGAAAGGTATATAGTGTGACACTCTCCTTCCATCCTGTATCTCTGAGAAAGGTATATAGTGTGACCCCTACTTCCGTCCTGTATCTATGAGAAAGGTATATAGTGTGACCCCTCCTTCCATCCTGTATCTCTGAGAAAGGTATATAGTGTGACCCCTACTTCCATCCTGTATCTCTGAGAAAGGTATACAGTATGACCCTTACTTCCGTCCTGTATCCCTGAGAAAGATATATAGTGTGACCCCCTACTTCCGTCCTGTATCTCTGAGAAAGGTATATAGTGTGACCCTCTCCTTCCATCCTGTATCCCTGAGAAAGGTATATAGTGTGACCCCTCCTTCCATCCTGTATCTCTGAGAAAGGTATATAGTGTGACACTCTCCTTCCATCCTGTATCTCTGAGAAAGGTATATAGTGTGACCGTCTCCTTCCGTCCTGTATCTCTGAGAAAGGTATGTAGTGTGACCGTCTCCTTCCGTCCTGTATCTCTGAGAAAGGTATATAGTGTGACCCATCCTTCCGCCCTGTAGCTCTGAGAAAGGTATATAGTGTGACCCCTCCTTCCGCCCTGTATCTCTGAGAAAGGTATATAGTGTGACCCCTCCTTCCGCCCTGTATCTCTGAGAAAGGTATATAGTGTGACCCCTCCTTCCATCCTGTATCTCTGAGAAAGGTATATAGTGTGACCCCTCCTTCCGCCCTGTATCTCTGAGAAAGGTATATAGTGTGACCCTCTCCTTCCATCCTGTATCTCTGAGAAAGGTATATAGTGTGACCCTCTCCTTCCATCCTGTATCTCTGAGAAAGGTATATAGTGTGACCCTCTCCTTCCATCCTGTATCCCTGAGAAAGATATATAGTGTGACCCCTCCTTCCATCCTGTATCTCTGAGAAAGGTATATAGTGTGACACTCTCCTTCCATCCTGTATCTCTGAGAAAGGTATATAGTGTGACCCCTACTTCCGTCCTGTGTCTATGAGAAAGGTATATAGTGTGACCCCTCCTTCCATCCTGTATCTCTGAGAAAGGTATATAGTGTGACCCCTACTTCCATCCTGTATCTCTGAGAAAGGTATATAGTGTGAACCTCTCCTTCCATCCTGTATCTCTGAGAAAGATATACAGTATGACCCTTACTTCCGTCCTGTATCCCTGAGAAAGATATATAGTGTGACCCCCTACTTCCGTCCTGTATCTCTGAGAAAGGTATATAGTGTGACCCCTCCTTCCATCCTGTATCTCTGAGAAAGGTATATAGTGTGACCCTCTCCTTCCATCCTGTATCTCTGAGAAAGGTATATAGTGTGACCCCTACTTCCGTCCTGTATCTCTGAGAAAGGTATATAGTGTGACCCTCTCCTTCCATCCTGTATCTCTGAGAAAGGTATATAGTGTGACCCTCTCCTTCCGTCCTGTATCCCTGAGAAAGGTATATAGTGTAACCCCTCCTTCTGTCCTGTATCCCTGAGAAAGGTATATAGTGTGACCCCTCCTTCCATCCTGCATCACTGAGAAAGGTATATAGTGTGACCCCTCTTTCCGCCCTGTATCTCTGAGAAAGGTATATAGTGTGACCCCTCCTTCCGCCCTGTATCTCTGAGAAAGGTATATAGTGTGACCCCTACTTCCGTCCTGTATCTCTGAGAAAGGTATATAGTGTGACCCCTCCTTCTGTCCTGTATCTCTGAGAAAGGTATATAGTGTGACCCCTACTTCTGTCCTGTATCTCTGAGAAAGGTATATAGTGTGACCCCTACTTCTGTCCTGTATCTATGAGAAAGGTATATAGTGTGACCCCTCCTTCCGCCCTGTATCTCTGAGAAAGGTATAAAGTGTGACCCCTACTTCCATCCTGTATCTATGAGAAAGGTATATAGTGTGACCCCTACTTCCGTCCTGTATCTCTGAGAAAGGTATATAGTGACCCCTCCTTCCATCCTGTATCCCTGAGAAAGGTATATACTGTGACCTATCCTTCCGTCCTGTATCTCTGAGAAAGGTATATAGTGTGACCCCTCCTTCCATCCTGTATCCCTGAGAAAGGTATATAGTGTGACGTCTCCTTCCGTCCTGTATCTCTGAGAAAGGTATATAGTGTGACCCTCTCCTTCCATCCTGTATCTCTGAGAAAGGTATATAGTGTGACCCCTACTTCCATCCTGTATCTCTGAGAAAGGTATATAGTGTGACCCCTACTTCCATCCTGTATCTCTGAGAAAGGTATATAGTGTGACCCTCTCCTTCCATCCTGTATCTCTGAGAAAGATATACAGTATGACCCTTACTTCCGTCCTGTATCCCTGAGAAAGATATATAGTGTGACCCCCTATTTCCGTCCTGTATCTCTGAGAAAGGTATATAGTGTGACCCCTCCTTCCATCCTGTATCTCTGAGAAAGATATATAGTGTGACCCCTACTTCCGTCCTGTATCTCTGAGAAAGGTATATAGTGTGACCCTCTCCTTCCATCCTGTATCGCTGAGAAAGGTATATAGTGTGACCTCTCCTTCCATCCTGTATCTCTGAGAAAGGTATATAGTGTGACCCCTACTTCCATCCTGTATCGCTGAGAAAGGTATATAGTGTGACCCCTCCTTCCATCCTGTATCTCTGAGAAAGGTATATAGTGTGACCCCTCCTTCCATCCTGTATCTCTGAGAAAGGTATATAGTGTGACCCTTACTTCCATCCTGTATCTCTGAGAAAGGTATATAGTGTGACCCCTACTTCCATCCTGTATCTCTGAGAAAGGTATATAGTGGGACCCTCTCCTTCCATCCTGTATCTCTGAGAAAGGTATATAGTATGACCCCTCCTTCCGCCCTGTATCTCTGAGAAAGGTATATAGTGTGACCCCTCCTTCCGCCCTGTATCTCTGAGAAAGGTATATAGTGTGACCCCTCCTTCCGCCCTGTATCTCTGAGAAAGGTATATAGTGTGACCCCTCCTTCCGCCCTGTATCTCTGAGAAAGGTATATAGTGTGACCCTCTCCTTCCATCCTGTATCTCTGAGAAAGGTATATAGTGTGACCCTCTCCTTCCATCCTGTATCTCTGAGAAAGGTATATAGTGTGACCCTCTCCTTCCATCCTGTATCCCTGAGAAAGGTATATAGTGTGACCCCTCCTTCCATCCTGTATCTCTGAGAAAGGTATATAGTGTGACCCTCTCCTTCCATCCTGTATCTCTGAGAAAGGTATATAGTGTGACCCCTACTTCCGTCCTGTATCTCTGAGAAAGGTATATAGTGTGACCCTCTCCTTCCATCCTGTATCGCTGAGAAAGGTATATAGTGTGACCCCCTCCTTCCATCCTGTATCTCTGAGAAAGGTATATAGTGTGACCCTCTCCTTCCATCCTCTATCTCTGAGAAAGGTATATAGTGTGACCCCTACTTCCGTCCTGTATCTATGAGAAAGGTATATAGTGTGACCCCTCCTTCCATCCTGTATCTCTGAGAAAGGTACATAGTGTGACCCCTACTTCCATCCTGTATCTCTGAGAAAGGTATATAGTGTGACCCTCTCCTTCCATCCTGTATCTCTGAGAAAGATATACAGTAAGACCCTTACTTCCGTCCTGTATCCCTGAGAAAGATATATAGTGTGACCCCCTACTTCCGTCCTGTATCTCTGAGAAAGGTATATAGTGTGACCCCTCCTTCCATCCTGTATCTCTGAGAAAGGTATATAGTGTGACCCTCTCCTTCCATCCTGTATCTCTGAGAAAAGTATATAGTGTGACCCCTACTTCCGTCCTGTATCTCTGAGAAAGGTATATAGTGTGACCCTCTCCTTCCTTCCTGTATCTCTGAGAAAGGTATATAGTGTGACCGTCTCCTTCCGTCCTGTATCTCTGAGAAAGGTATATAGTGTGACCGTCTCCTTCCATCCTGTATCTCTGAGAAAGGCATATAGTGTGACCCCTCCTTCCGCCCTGTATCTCTGAGAAAGGTATATAGTGTGACACCTACTTCTGTCCTGTATCTATGAGAAAGGTATATAGTGTGACCCCTCCTTCCGCCCTGTATCTCTGAGAAAGGTTTATAGTGTGACCCTCTCCTTCCATCCTGTATCCCTGAGAAAGGTATATAGTGTGACCCCTCCTTCCGTCCTGTATCCGAGAAAGGTATATAGTGTAACCCCTCCTTCTGTCCTGTATCCCTGAGAAAGGTATATAGTGTGACCCCTCCTTCCATCCTGCATCACTGAGAAAGGTATATAGTGTGACCCCTCTTTCCGCCCTGTATCTCTGAGAAAGGTATATAGTGTGACCCCTCCTTCCGCCCTGTATCTCTGAGAAAGGTATATAGTGTGACCCCTACTTCCGTCCTGTATCTCTGAGAAAGGTATATAGTGTGACCCCTCCTTCTGTCCTGTATCTCTGAGAAAGGTATATAGTGTGACCCCTACTTCTGTCCTGTATCTCTGAGAAAGGTATATAGTGTGACCCCTACTTCTGTCCTGTATCTATGAGAAAGGTATATAGTGTGACCCCTCCTTCCGCCCTGTATCTCTGAGAAAGGTATAAAGTGTGACCCCTACTTCCATCCTGTATCTATGAGAAAGGTATATAGTGTGACCCCTACTTCCGTCCTGTATCTCTGAGAAAGGTATATAGTGACCCCTCCTTCCATCCTGTATCCCTGAGAAAGGTATATACTGTGACCTATCCTTCCGTCCTGTATCTCTGAGAAAGGTATATAGTGTGACCCCTCCTTCCATCCTGTATCCCTGAGAAAGGTATATAGTGTGACGTCTCCTTCCGTCCTGTATCTCTGAGAAAGGTATATAGTGTGACCCTCTCCTTCCATCCTGTATCTCTGAGAAAGGTATATAGTGTGACCCCTACTTCCATCCTGTATCTCTGAGAAAGGTATATAGTGTGACCCCTACTTCCATCCTGTATCTCTGAGAAAGGTATATAGTGTGACCCTCTCCTTCCATCCTGTATCTCTGAGAAAGATATACAGTATGACCCTTACTTCCGTCCTGTATCCCTGAGAAAGATATATAGTGTGACCCCCTATTTCCGTCCTGTATCTCTGAGAAAGGTATATAGTGTGACCCCTCCTTCCATCCTGTATCTCTGAGAAAGATATATAGTGTGACCCCTACTTCCGTCCTGTATCTCTGAGAAAGGTATATAGTGTGACCCTCTCCTTCCATCCTGTATCGCTGAGAAAGATATATAGTGTGACCTCTCCTTCCATCCTGTATCTCTGAGAAAGGTATATAGTGTGACCCCTACTTCCATCCTGTATCTCTGAGAAAGGTATATAGTGTGACCCTCTCCTTCCATCCTGTATCTCTGAGAAAGGTATATAGTGTGACCCCTCCTTCCATCCTGTATCGCTGAGAAAGGTATATAGTGTGACCCCTCCTTCCATCCTGTATCTCTGAGAAAGGTATATAGTGTGACCCCTCCTTCCATCCTGTATCTCTGAGAAAGGTATATAGTGTGACCCCTACTTCCATCCTGTATCTCTGAGAAAGGTATATAGTGTGACCCCTACTTCCATCCTGTATCTCTGAGAAAGGTATATAGTGTGACCCTCTCCTTCCATCCTGTATCTCTGAGAAAGGTATATAGTATGACCCCTCCTTCCGCCCTGTATCTCTGAGAAAGGTATATAGTGTGACCCCTCCTTCCGCCCTGTATCTCTGAGAAAGGTATATAGTGTGACCCCTCCTTCCGCCCTGTATCTCTGAGAAAGGTATATAGTGTGACCCCTCCTTCCGCCCTGTATCTCTGAGAAAGGTATATAGTGTGACCCTCTCCTTCCATCCTGTATCTCTGAGAAAGGTATATAGTGTGACCCTCTCCTTCCATCCTGTATCTCTGAGAAAGGTATATAGTGTGACCCTCTCCTTCCATCCTGTATCCCTGAGAAAGGTATATAGTGTGACCCCTCCTTCCATCCTGTATCTCTGAGAAAGGTATATAGTGTGACCCTCTCCTTCCATCCTGTATCTCTGAGAAAGGTATATAGTGTGACCCCTACTTCCGTCCTGTATCTCTGAGAAAGGTATATAGTGTGACCCTCTCCTTCCATCCTGTATCGCTGAGAAAGGTATATAGTGTGACCCCCTCCTTCCATCCTGTATCTCTGAGAAAGGTATATAGTGTGACCCTCTCCTTCCATCCTCTATCTCTGAGAAAGGTATATAGTGTGACCGCTACTTCCGTCCTGTATCTATGAGAAAGGTATATAGTGTGACCCCTCCTTCCATCCTGTATCTCTGAGAAAGGTACATAGTGTGACCCCTACTTCCATCCTGTATCTCTGAGAAAGGTATATAGTGTGACCCTCTCCTTCCATCCTGTATCTCTGAGAAAGATATACAGTAAGACCCTTACTTCCGTCCTGTATCCCTGAGAAAGATATATAGTGTGACCCCCTACTTCCGACCTGTATCTCTGAGAAAGGTATATAGTGTGACCCCTCCTTCCATCCTGTATCTCTGAGAAAGGTATATAGTGTGACCCTCTCCTTCCATCCTGTATCTCTGAGAAAAGTATATAGTGTGACCCCTACTTCCGTCCTGTATCTCTGAGAAAGGTATATAGTGTGACCCTCTCCTTCCTTCCTGTATCTCTGAGAAAGGTATATAGTGTGACCGTCTCCTTCCGTCCTGTATCTCTGAGAAAGGTATATAGTGTGACCATCTCCTTCCATCCTGTATCTCTGAGAAAGGTATATAGTGTGACCCCTCCTTCCGCCCTGTATCTCTGAGAAAGGTATATAGTGTGACACCTACTTCTGTCCTGTATCTATGAGAAAGGTATATAGTGTGACCCCTCCTTCCGCCCTGTATCTCTGAGAAAGGTTTATAGTGTGACCCTCTCCTTCCATCCTGTATCCCTGAGAAAGGTATATAGTGTGACCCCTCCTTCCGTCCTGTATCCGAGAAAGGTATATAGTGTAACCCCTCCTTCTGTCCTGTATCCCTGAGAAAGGTATATAGTGTGACCCCTCCTTCCATCCTGCATCACTGAGAAAGGTATATAGTGTGACCCCTCTTTCCGCCCCGTATCTCTGAGAAAGGTATATAGTGTGACCCCTCCTTCCGCCCTGTATCTCTGAGAAAGGTATATAGTGTGACCCTCTCCTTCCATCCTGTATCTCTGAGAAAGGTATATAGTGTGACCCTCTCCTTCCATCCTGTATCTCTGAGAAAGGTATATAGTGTGACCCTCTCCTTCCATCCTGTATCCCTGAGAAAGATATATAGTGTGACCCCTCCTTCCATCCTGTATCTCTGAGAAAGGTATATAGTGTGACACTCTCCTTCCATCCTGTATCTCTGAGAAAGGTATATAGTGTGACCCCTACTTCCGTCCTGTGTCTATGAGAAAGGTATATAGTGTGACCCTCTCCTTCCATCCTGTATCTCTGAGAAAGGTATATAGTGTGACCCTCTCTTTCCATCCTGTATCCCTGAGAAAGATATATAGTGTGACCCCTCCTTCCATCCTGTATCTCTGAGAAAGGTATATAGTGTGACACTCTCCTTCCATCCTGTATCTCTGAGAAAGGTATATAGTGTGACCCCTACTTCCATCCTGTATCTCTGAGAAAGGTATATAGTGTGACCCTCTCCTTCCATCCTGTATCTCTGAGAAAGATATACAGTATGACCCTTACTTCCGTCCTGTATCCCTGAGAAAGATATATAGTGTGACCCCCTACTTCCGTCCTGTATCTCTGAGAAAGGTATATAGTGTGACCCCTCCTTCCATCCTGTATCTCTGAGAAAGGTATATAGTGTGACCCTCTCCTTCCATCCTGTATCTCTGAGAAAGGTATATAGTGTGACCCCTACTTCCGTCCTGTATCTCTGAGAAAGGTATATAGTGTGACCCTCTCCTTCCATCCTGTATCTCTGAGAAAGGTATATAGTGTGACCCTCTCCTTCCGTCCTGTATCCCTGAGAAAGGTATATAGTGTAACCCCTCCTTCTGTCCTGTATCCCTGAGAAAGGTATATAGTGTGACCCCTCCTTCCATCCTGCATCACTGAGAAAGGTATATAGTGTGACCCCTCTTTCCGCCCTGTATCTCTGAGAAAGGTATATAGTGTGACCCCTCCTTCCGCCCTGTATCTCTGAGAAAGGTATATAGTGTGACCCCTACTTCCGTCCTGTATCTCTGAGAAAGGTATATAGTGTGACCCCTCCTTCTGTCCTGTATCTCTGAGAAAGGTATATAGTGTGACCCCTACTTCTGTCCTGTATCTCTGAGAAAGGTATATAGTGTGACCCCTACTTCCATCCTGTATCTCTGAGAAAGGTATATAGTGTGACCCCTCCTTCCATCCTGTATCTCTGAGAAAGATATATAGTGTGACCCCTACTTCCGTCCTGTATCTCTGAGAAAGGTATATAGTGTGACCCTCTCCTTCCATCCTGTATCGCTGAGAAAGGTATATAGTGTGACCTCTCCTTCCGTCCTGTATCTCTGAGAAAGGTATATAGTGTGACCCCTACTTCCATCCTGTATCTCTGAGAAAGGTATATAGTGTGACACTCTCCTTCCATCCTGTATCTCTGAGAAAGGTATATAGTGTGACCCCTCCTTCCATCCTGTATCGCTGAGAAAGGTATATAGTGTGACCCCTCCTTCCATCCTGTATCTCTGAGAAAGGTATATAGTGTGACCCCTCCTTCCATCCTGTATCTCTGAGAAAGGTATATAGTGTGACCCCTACTTCCATCCTGTATCTCTGAGAAAGGTATATAGTGTGACCCCTACTTCCATCCTGTATCTCTGAGAAAGGTATATAGTGTGACCCTCTCCTTCCATCCTGTATCTCTGAGAAAGGTATATAGTATGACCCCTCCTTCCGCCCTGTATCTCTGAGAAAGGTATATAGTGTGACCCCTCCTTCCGCCCTGTATCTCTGAGAAAGGTATATAGTGTGACCCCTCCTTCCGCCCTGTATCTCTGAGAAAGGTATATAGTGTGACCCCTCCTTCCGCCCTGTATCTCTGAGAAAGGTATATAGTGTGACCCTCTCCTTCCATCCTGTATCTCTGAGAAAGGTATATAGTGTGACCCTCTCCTTCCATCCTGTATCTCTGAGAAAGGTATATAGTGTGACCCTCTCCTTCCATCCTGTATCCCTGAGAAAGGTATATAGTGTGACCCCTCCTTCCATCCTGTATCTCTGAGAAAGGTATATAGTGTGACCCTCTCCTTCCATCCTGTATCTCTGAGAAAGGTATATAGTGTGACCCCTACTTCCGTCCTGTATCTCTGAGAAAGGTATATAGTGTGACCCTCTCCTTCCATCCTGTATCGCTGAGAAAGGTATATAGTGTGACCCTCTCCTTCCATCCTCTATCTCTGAGAAAGGTATATAGTGTGACCCCTACTTCCGTCCTGTATCTATGAGAAAGGTATATAGTGTGACCCCTCCTTCCATCCTGTATCTCTGAGAAAGGTACATAGTGTGACCCCTACTTCCATCCTGTATCTCTGAGAAAGGTATATAGTGTGACCCTCTCCTTCCATCCTGTATCTCTGAGAAAGATATACAGTAAGACCCTTACTTCCGTCCTGTATCCCTGAGAAAGATATATAGTGTGACCCCCTACTTCCGTCCTGTATCTCTGAGAAAGGTATATAGTGTGACCCCTCCTTCCATCCTGTATCTCTGAGAACGGTATATAGTGTGACCCTCTCCTTCCATCCTGTATCTCTGAGAAAAGTATATAGTGTGACCCCTACTTCCGTCCTGTATCTCTGAGAAAGGTATATAGTGTGACCCTCTCCTTCCATCCTGTATCTCTGAGAAAGGTATATAGTGTGACCGTCTCCTTCCGTCCTGTATCTCTGAGAAAGGTATATAGTGTGACCATCTCCTTCCATCCTGTATCTCTGAGAAAGGTATATAGTGTGACCCCTCCTTCCGCCCTGTATCTCTGAGAAAGGTATATAGTGTGACACCTACTTCTGTCCTGTATCTATGAGAAAGGTATATAGTGTGACCCCTCCTTCCGCCCTGTATCTCTGAGAAAGGTTTATAGTGTGACCCTCTCCTTCCATCCTGTATCCCTGAGAAAGGTATATAGTGTGACCCCTCCTTCCGTCCTGTATCCCTGAGAAAGGTATATAGTGTGACCCCTACTTCCGTCCTGTATCTCTGAGAAAGGTATATAGTGTGACCGTCTCCTTCCGTCCTGTATCTCTGAGAAAGGTATATAGTGTGACCGTCTCCTTCCGTCCTGTATCTCTGAGAAAGGTATATAGTGTGACCCCTCCTTCCGCCCTGTAGCTCTGAGAAAGGTATATAGTGTGACCCCTCCTTCCGCCCTGTAGCTCTGAGAAAGGTATATAGTGTGACCCCTCCTTCCGCCCTGTATCTCTGAGAAAGGTATATAGTGTGACCCCTCCTTCCATCCTGTATCTCTGAGAAAGGTATATAGTGTGACCCCTCCTTCCGCCCTGTAGCTCTGAGAAAGGTATATAGTGTGACCCCTCCTTCCGCCCTGTATCTCTGAGAAAGGTATTTAGTGTGACCCCTCCTTCCATCCTGTATCTCTGAGAAAGGTATATAGTGTGACCCCTCCTTCCGCCCTGTATCTCTGAGAAAGGTATATAGTGTGACCCTCTCCTTCCATCCTGTATCTCTGAGAAAGGTATATAGTGTGACCCTCTCCTTCCATCCTGTATCTCTGAGAAAGGTATATAGTGTGACCCTCTCCTTCCATCCTGTATCCCTGAGAAAGGTATATAGTGTGACCCCTCCTTCCATCCTGTATCTCTGAGAAAGGTATATAGTGTGACACTCTCCTTCCATCCTGTATCTCTGAGAAAGGTATATAGTGTGACCCCTACTTCCGTCCTGTATCTATGAGAAAGGTATATAGTGTGACCCCTCCTTCCATCCTGTATCTCTGAGAAAGGTATATAGTGTGACCCCTACTTCCATCCTGTATCTCTGAGAAAGGTATATAGTGTGACCCCTCCTTCCGCCATGTATCTCTGAGAAAGGTATATAGTATGACCCCTCCTTCCATCCTGTATCTCTGAGAAAGGTATATAGTGTGACCCTCTCCTTCCATCCTGTATCTCTGAGAAAGATATACAGTAAGACCCTTACTTCCGTCCTGTATCCCTGAGAAAGATATATAGTGTGACCCCCTACTTCCGTCCTGTATCTCTGAGAAAGGTATATAGTGTGACCCCTCCTTCCATCCTGTATCTCTGAGAAAGGTATATAGTGTGACCCTCTCCTTCCATCCTGTATCTCTGAGAAAAGTATATAGTGTGACCCCTCCTTCCGCCCTGTATCTCTGAGAAAGGTATATAGTGTGACCCTCTCCTTCCTTCCTGTATCTCTGAGAAAGGTATATAGTGTGACCGTCTCCTTCCGTCCTGTATCTCTGAGAAAGGTATATAGTGTGACCATCTCCTTCCATCCTGTATCTCTGAGAAAGGTATATAGTGTGACCCCTCCTTCCGCCCTGTATCTCTGAGAAAGGTATATAGTGTGACACCTACTTCTGTCCTGTATCTATGAGAAAGGTATATAGTGTGACCCCTCCTTCCGCCCTGTATCTCTGAGAAAGGTTTATAGTGTGACCCTCTCCTTCCATCCTGTATCCCTGAGAAAGGTATATAGTGTGACCCCTCCTTCCGTCCTGTATCCGAGAAAGGTATATAGTGTAACCCCTCCTTCTGTCCTGTATCCCTGAGAAAGGTATATAGTGTGACCCCTCCTTCCATCCTGCATCACTGAGAAAGGTATATAGTGTGACCCCTCTTTCCGCCCTGTATCTCTGAGAAAGGTATATAGTGTGACCCCTCCTTCCGCCCTGTATCTCTGAGAAAGGTATATAGTGTGACCCCTACTTCCGTCCTGTATCTCTGAGAAAGGTATATAGTGTGACCCCTCCTTCTGTCCTGTATCTCTGAGAAAGGTATATAGTGTGACCCCTACTTCCGTCCTGTGTCTATGAGAAAGGTATATAGTGTGACCCCTCCTTCCATCCTGTATCTCTGAGAAAGGTATATAGTGTGACCCCTACTTCCATCCTGTATCTCTGAGAAAGGTATATAGTGTGACCCCTCCTTCTGTCCTGTATCTCTGAGAAAGATATACAGTATGACCCTTACTTCCGTCCTGTATCCCTGAGAAAGATATATAGTGTGACCCCTCCTTCCATCCTGTATCTCTGAGAAAGGTATATAGTGTGACACTCTCCTTCCATCCTGTATCTCTGAGAAAGGTATATAGTGTGACCCTCTCCTTCCATCCTGTATCTCTGAGAAAGGTATATAGTGTGACCCCTACTTCCGTCCTGTATCTCTGAGAAAGGTATATAGTGTGACCCCTACTTCTGTCCTGTATCTATGAGAAAGGTATATAGTGTGACCCCTCCTTCCGCCCTGTATCTCTGAGAAAGGTATAAAGTGTGACCCCTACTTCCATCCTGTATCTATGAGAAAGGTATATAGTGTGACCCCTACTTCCGTCCTGTATCTCTGAGAAAGGTATATAGTGACCCCTCCTTCCATCCTGTATCCCTGAGAAAGGTATATACTGTGACCTATCCTTCCGTCCTGTATCTCTGAGAAAGGTATATAGTGTGACCCCTCCTTCCATCCTGTATCTCTGAGAAAGGTATATAGTGTGACGTCTCCTTCCGTCCTGTATCTCTGAGAAAGGTATATAGTGTGACCCTCTCCTTCCATCCTGTATCTCTGAGAAAGGTATATAGTGTGACCCCTACTTCTGTCCTGTATCCCTGAGAAAGGTATATAGTGTGACCCCTCCTTCCATCCTGTATCTCTGAGAAAGGTATATAGTGTGACCCCTCCTTCCATCCTGTATCTCTGAGAAAGGTATATAGTGTGACCCCTACTTCCATCCTGTATCTCTGAGAAAGGTATATAGTGTGACCCCTACTTCCATCTTGTATCTCTGAGAAAGGTATATAGTGTGACCCTCTCCTTCCATCCTGTATCTCTGAGAAAGATATACAGTATGACCCTTACTTCCGTCCTGTATCCGTGAGAAAGATATATAGTGTGACCCCCTATTTCCGTCCTGTATCTCTGAGAAAGGTATATAGTGTGACCTCTCCTTCCGTCCTGTATCTCTGAGAAAGGTATATAGTGTGACCCTCTCCTTCCATCCTGTATCTCTGAGAAAGATATATAGTGTGACCCCTACTTCAGTCCTGTATCTATGAGAAAGGTATATAGTGTGACCCCTCCTTCTGTCCTGTATCTCTGAGAAAGGTATACAGTGTGACCCCTACTTCTGTCCTGTATCTCTGAGAAAGGTATATAGTGTGACCCCTACTTCTGTCCTGTATCTATGAGAAAGGTATATAGTGTGACCCCTCCTTCCGCCCTGTATCTCTGAGAAAGGTATAAAGTGTGACCCCTACTTCCATCCTGTATCTGTGAGAAAGGTATATAGTGTGACCCCTACTTCCGTCCTGTATCTCTGAGAAAGGTATATAGTGACCCCTCCTTCCATCCTGTATCCCTGAGAAAGGTATATACTGTGACCTATCCTTCCGTCCTGTATCTCTGAGAAAGGTATATAGTGTGACCCCTCCTTCCATCCTGTATCCCTGAGAAAGGTATATAGTGTGACGTCTCCTTCCGTCCTGTATCTCTGAGAAAGGTATATAGTGTGACCCTCTCCTTCCATCCTGTATCTCTGAGAAAGGTATATAGTGTGACCCCTACTTCTGTCCTGTATCTCTGAGAAAGGTATATAGTGTGACCCTCTCCTTCCATCCTGTATCTCAGAGAAAGGTATATAGTGTGACCCTCTCCTTCCGTCCTGTATCCCTGAGAAAGGTATATAGTGTGACCCCTCCTTCTGTCCTGTATCTCTGAGAAAGGTATATAGTGTGACCCCTACTTCTGTCCTGTATCTATGAGAAAGGTATATAGTGTGACCCCTCCTTCCGCCCTGTATCTCTGAGAAAGGTATATAGTGTGACCCTCTCCTTCCATCCTGTATCCCTGAGAATGGTATATAGTGTGACCCCGCCTTCCGTCCTGTATCCCTGAGAAAGGTATATAGTGTGACCCCTACTTCCGTACTGTATCTCTGAGAAAGGTATATAGTGTGACCATCTCCTTCCGTCCTGTATCTCTGAGAAAGGTATATAGTGTGACCCCTCCTTCCGCCCTGTATCTCTGAGAAAGGTATATAGTGTGACCCCTCCTTCCGCCCTGTATCTCTGAGAAAGGTATATAGTGTGACCCCTCCTTCCATCCTGTATCTCTCAGAAAGGTATATAGTGTGACCCCTCCTTCCGCCATGTATCTCTGAGAAAGGTATATAGTATGACCCCTCCTTCCATCCTGTATCTCTGAGAAAGGTATATAGTGTAACCCTCTCCTTCCATCCTGTATCTCTGAGAAAGATATACAGTAAGACCCTTACTTCCGTCCTGTATCCCTGAGAAAGATATATAGTGTGACCCCCTACTTCCGTCCTGTATCTCTGAGAAAGGTATATAGTGTGACCCCTCCTTCCATCCTGTATCTCTGAGAAAGGTATATAGTGTGACCCTCTCCTTCCATCCTGTATCTCTGAGAAAAGTATATAGTGTGACCCCTCCTTCCGCCCTGTATCTCTGAGAAAGGTATATAGTGTGACCCTCTCCTTCCTTCCTGTATCTCTGAGAAAGGTATATAGTGTGACCGTCTCCTTCCGTCCTGTATCTCTGAGAAAGGTATATAGTGTGACCATCTCCTTCCATCCTGTATCTCTGAGAAAGGTATATAGTGTGACCCCTCCTTCCGCCCTGTATCTCTGAGAAAGGTATATAGTGTGACACCTACTTCTGTCCTGTATCTATGAGAAAGGTATATAGTGTGACCCCTCCTTCCGCCCTGTATCTCTGAGAAAGGTTTATAGTGTGACCCTCTCCTTCCATCCTGTATCCCTGAGAAAGGTATATAGTGTGACCCCTCCTTCCGTCCTGTATCCGAGAAAGGTATATAGTGTAACCCCTCCTTCTGTCCTGTATCCCTGAGAAAGGTATATAGTGTGACCCCTCCTTCCATCCTGCATCACTGAGAAAGGTATATAGTGTGACCCCTCTTTCCGCCCTGTATCTCTGAGAAAGGTATATAGTGTGACCCCTCCTTCCGCCCTGTATCTCTGAGAAAGGTATATAGTGTGACCCCTACTTCCGTCCTGTATCTCTGAGAAAGGTATATAGTGTGACCCCTCCTTCTGTCCTGTATCTCTGAGAAAGGTATATAGTGTGACCCCTACTTCCGTCCTGTGTCTATGAGAAAGGTATATAGTGTGACCCCTCCTTCCATCCTGTATCTCTGAGAAAGGTATATAGTGTGACCCCTACTTCCATCCTGTATCTCTGAGAAAGGTATATAGTGTGACCCCTCCTTCTGTCCTGTATCTCTGAGAAAGATATACAGTATGACCCTTACTTCCGTCCTGTATCCCTGAGAAAGATATATAGTGTGACCCCTCCTTCCATCCTGTATCTCTGAGAAAGGTATATAGTGTGACACTCTCCTTCCATCCTGTATCTCTGAGAAAGGTATATAGTGTGACCCTCTCCTTCCATCCTGTATCTCTGAGAAAGGTATATAGTGTGACCCCTACTTCCGTCCTGTATCTCTGAGAAAGGTATATAGTGTGACCCCTACTTCTGTCCTGTATCTATGAGAAAGGTATATAGTGTGACCCCTCCTTCCGCCCTGTATCTCTGAGAAAGGTATAAAGTGTGACCCCTACTTCCATCCTGTATCTATGAGAAAGGTATATAGTGTGACCCCTACTTCCGTCCTGTATCTCTGAGAAAGGTATATAGTGACCCCTCCTTCCATCCTGTATCCCTGAGAAAGGTATATACTGTGACCTATCCTTCCGTCCTGTATCTCTGAGAAAGGTATATAGTGTGACCCCTCCTTCCATCCTGTATCTCTGAGAAAGGTATATAGTGTGACGTCTCCTTCCGTCCTGTATCTCTGAGAAAGGTATATAGTGTGACCCTCTCCTTCCATCCTGTATCTCTGAGAAAGGTATATAGTGTGACCCCTACTTCTGTCCTGTATCCCTGAGAAAGGTATATAGTGTGACCCCTCCTTCCATCCTGTATCTCTGAGAAAGGTATATAGTGTGACCCCTCCTTCCATCCTGTATCTCTGAGAAAGGTATATAGTGTGACCCCTACTTCCATCCTGTATCTCTGAGAAAGGTATATAGTGTGACCCCTACTTCCATCTTGTATCTCTGAGAAAGGTATATAGTGTGACCCTCTCCTTCCATCCTGTATCTCTGAGAAAGATATACAGTATGACCCTTACTTCCGTCCTGTATCCGTGAGAAAGATATATAGTGTGACCCCCTATTTCCGTCCTGTATCTCTGAGAAAGGTATATAGTGTGACCCCTCCTTCCATCCTGTATCTCTGAGAAAGATATATAGTGTGACCCCTACTTCCGTCCTGTATCTCTGAGAAAGGTATATAGTGTGACCCTCTCCTTCCATCCTGTATCGCTGAGAAAGGTATATAGTGTGACCTCTCCTTCCGTCCTGTATCTCTGAGAAAGGTATATAGTGTGACCCCTACTTCCATCCTGTATCTCTGAGAAAGGTATATAGTGTGACCCTCTCCTTCCATCCTGTATCTCTGAGAAAGGTATATAGTGTGACCCCTCCTTCCATCCTGTATCGCTGAGAAAGGTATATAGTGTGACCCCTCCTTCCATCCTGTATCTCTGAGAAAGGTATATAGTGTGACCCCTCCTTCCATCCTGTATCTCTGAGAAAGGTATATAGTGTGACCCCTCCTTCCGCCCTGTATCTCTGAGAAAGGTATATAGTGTGATCCTCTCCTTCCATCCTGTATCTCTGAGAAAGGTATATAGTGTGACCCCTCCTTCCGCCCTGTATCTCTGAGAAAGGTATATAGTGTGACCCTCTCCTTCCATCCTGTATCTCTGAGAAAGGTATATAGTGTGACCCTCTCCTTCCATCCTGTATCTCTGAGAAAGGTATATAGTGTGACCCTCTCCTTCCATCCTGTATCCCTGAGAAAGGTATATAGTGTGACCCCTCCTTCCATCCTGTATCTCTGAGAAAGGTATATAGTGTGACACTCTCCTTCCATCCTGTATCTCTGAGAAAGGTATATAGTGTGACCCCTACTTCCGTCCTGTATCTATGAGAAAGGTATATAGTGTGACCCCTCCTTCCATCCTGTATCTCTGAGAAAGGTATATAGTGTGACCCCTACTTCCATCCTGTATCTCTGAGAAAGGTATATAGTGTGACCCTCTCCTTCCATCCTGTATCTCTGAGAAAGATATACAGTATGACCCTTACTTCCGTCCTGTATCCCTGAGAAAGATATATAGTGTGACCCCCTACTTCCGTCCTGTATCTCTGAGAAAGGTATATAGTGTGACCCTCTCCTTCCATCCTGTATCCCTGAGAAAGGTATATAGTGTGACCCCTCCTTCCATGCTGTATCTCTGAGAAAGGTATATAGTGTGACACTCTCCTTCCATCCTGTATCTCTGAGAAAGGTATATAGTGTGACCGTCTCCTTCCGTCCTGTATCTCTGAGAAAGGTATGTAGTGTGACCGTCTCCTTCCGTCCTGTATCTCTGAGAAAGGTATATAGTGTGACCCATCCTTCCGCCCTGTAGCTCTGAGAAAGGTATATAGTGTGACCCCTCCTTCCGCCCTGTATCTCTGAGAAAGGTATATAGTGTGACCCCTCCTTCCGCCCTGTATCTCTGAGAAAGGTATATAGTGTGACCCCTCCTTCCATCCTGTATCTCTGAGAAAGGTATATAGTGTGACCCCTCCTTCCGCCCTGTATCTCTGAGAAAGGTATATAGTGTGACCCTCTCCTTCCATCCTGTATCTCTGAGAAAGGTATATAGTGTGACCCTCTCCTTCCATCCTGTATCTCTGAGAAAGGTATATAGTGTGACCCTCTCCTTCCATCCTGTATCCCTGAGAAAGATATATAGTGTGACCCCTCCTTCCATCCTGTTTCTCTGAGAAAGGTATATAGTGTGACACTCTCCTTCCATCCTGTATCTCTGAGAAAGGTATATAGTGTGACCCCTACTTCCGTCCTGTGTCTATGAGAAAGGTATATAGTGTGACCCTCTCCTTCCATCCTGTATCTCTGAGAAAGGTATATAGTGTGACCCTCTCCTTCCATCCTGTATCCCTGAGAAAGATATATAGTGTGACCCCTCCTTCCATCCTGTATCTCTGAGAAAGGTATATAGTGTGACACTCTCCTTCCATCCTGTATCTCTGAGAAAGGTATATAGTGTGACCCCTACTTCCATCCTGTATCTCTGAGAAAGGTATATAGTGTGACCCTCTCCTTCCATCCTGTATCTCTGAGAAAGATATACAGTATGACCCTTACTTCCGTCCTGTATCCCTGAGAAAGATATATAGTGTGACCCCTCCTTCCATCCTGTATCTCTGAGAAAGGTATATAGTGTGACACTCTCCTTCCATCCTGTATCTCTGAGAAAGGTATATAGTGTGACCCCTACTTCCGTCCTGTGTCTATGAGAAAGGTATATAGTGTGACCCTCTCCTTCCATCCTGTATCTCTGAGAAAGGTATATAGTGTGACCCTCTCCTTCCATCCTGTATCCCTGAGAAAGATATATAGTGTGACCCCTCCTTCCATCCTGTATCTCTGAGAAAGGTATATAGTGTGACACTCTCCTTCCATCCTGTATCTCTGAGAAAGGTATATAGTGTGACCCCTACTTCCATCCTGTATCTCTGAGAAAGGTATATAGTGTGACCCTCTCCTTCCATCCTGTATCTCTGAGAAAGATATACAGTATGACCCTTACTTCCGTCCTGTATCCCTGAGAAAGATATATAGTGTGACCCCCTACTTCCGTCCTGTATCTCTGAGAAAGGTATATAGTGTGACCCCTCCTTCCATCCTGTATCTCTGAGAAAGGTATATAGTGTGACCCTCTCCTTCCATCCTGTATCTCTGAGAAAGGTATATAGTGTGACCCCTACTTCCGTCCTGTATCTCTGAGAAAGGTATATAGTGTGACCCTCTCCTTCCATCCTGTATCTCTGAGAAAGGTATATAGTGTGACCCTCTCCTTCCGTCCTGTATCCCTGAGAAAGGTATATAGTGTAACCCCTCCTTCTGTCCTGTATCCCTGAGAAAGGTATATAGTGTGACCCCTCCTTCCATCCTGCATCACTGAGAAAGGTATATAGTGTGACCCCTCTTTCCGCCCTGTATCTCTGAGAAAGGTATATAGTGTGACCCCTCCTTCCGCCCTGTATCTCTGAGAAAGGTATATAGTGTGACCCCTACTTCCGTCCTGTATCTCTGAGAAAGGTATATAGTGTGACCCCTCCTTCTGTCCTGTATCTCTGAGAAAGGTATATAGTGTGACCCCTACTTCTGTCCTGTATCTCTGAGAAAGGTATATAGTGTGACCCCTACTTCTGTCCTGTATCTATGAGAAATGTATATAGTGTGACCCCTCCTTCCGCCCTGTATCTCTGAGAAAGGTATAAAGTGTGACCCCTACTTCCATCCTGTATCTATGAGAAAGGTATATAGTGTGACCCCTACTTCCGTCCTGTATCTCTGAGAAAGGTATATAGTGACCCCTCCTTCCATCCTGTATCCCTGAGAAAGGTATATACTGTGACCTATCCTTCCGTCCTGTATCTCTGAGAAAGGTATATAGTGTGACCCCTCCTTCCATCCTGTATCCCTGAGAAAGGTATATAGTGTGACGTCTCCTTCCGTCCTGTATCTCTGAGAAAGGTATATAGTGTGACCCTCTCCTTCCATCCTGTATCTCTGAGAAAGGTATATAGTGTGACCCCTACTTCCATCCTGTATCTCTGAGAAAGGTATATAGTGTGACCCCTACTTCCATCCTGTATCTCTGAGAAAGGTATATAGTGTGACCCTCTCCTTCCATCCTGTATCTCTGAGAAAGATATACAGTATGACCCTTACTTCCGTCCTGTATCCCTGAGAAAGATACATAGTGTGACCCCCTATTTCCGTCCTGTATCTCTGAGAAAGGTATATAGTGTGACCCCTCCTTCCATCCTGTATCTCTGAGAAAGATATATAGTGTGACCCCTACTTCCGTCCTGTATCTCTGAGAAAGGTATATAGTGTGACCCTCTCCTTCCATCCTGTATCGCTGAGAAAGGTATATAGTGTGACCTCTCCTTCCGTCCTGTATCTCTGAGAAAGGTATATAGTGTGACCCCTACTTCCATCCTGTATCTCTGAGAAAGGTATATAGTGTGACCCTCTCCTTCCATCCTGTATCTCTGAGAAAGGTATATAGTGTGACCCCTCCTTCCATCCTGTATCGCTGAGAAAGGTATATAGTGTGACCCCTCCTTCCATCCTGTATCTCTGAGAAAAGTATATAGTGTGACCCCTCCTTCCATCCTGTATCTCTGAGAAAGGTATATAGTGTGACCCCTACTTCCATCCTGTATCTCTGAGAAAGGTATATAGTGTGACCCTCTCCTTCCTTCCTGTATCTCTGAGAAAGGTATATAGTGTGACCGTCTCCTTCCGTCCTGTATCTCTGAGAAAGGTATATAGTGTGACCCCTACTTCCATCTTGTATCTCTGAGAAAGGTATATAGTGTGACCCTCTCCTTCCATCCTGTATCTCTGAGAAAGATATACAGTATGACCCTTACTTCCGTCCTGTATCCGTGAGAAAGATATATAGTGTGACCCCCTATTTCCGTCCTGTATCTCTGAGAAAGGTATATAGTGTGACCCCTCCTTCCATCCTGTATCTCTGAGAAAGATATATAGTGTGACCCCTACTTCCGTCCTGTATCTCTGAGAAAGGTATATAGTGTGACCCTCTCCTTCCATCCTGTATCGCTGAGAAAGGTATATAGTGTGACCTCTCCTTCCGTCCTGTATCTCTGAGAAAGGTATATAGTGTGACCCCTACTTCCATCCTGTATCTCTGAGAAAGGTATATAGTGTGACCCTCTCCTTCCATCCTGTATCTCTGAGAAAGGTATATAGTGTGACCCCTCCTTCCATCCTGTATCGCTGAGAAAGGTATATAGTGTGACCCCTCCTTCCATCCTGTATCTCTGAGAAAGGTATATAGTGTGACCCCTCCTTCCATCCTGTATCTCTGAGAAAGGTATATAGTGTGACCCCTCCTTCCGCCCTGTATCTCTGAGAAAGGTATATAGTGTGATCCTCTCCTTCCATCCTGTATCTCTGAGAAAGGTATATAGTGTGACCCCTCCTTCCGCCCTGTATCTCTGAGAAAGGTATATAGTGTGACCCTCTCCTTCCATCCTGTATCTCTGAGAAAGGTATATAGTGTGACCCTCTCCTTCCATCCTGTATCTCTGAGAAAGGTATATAGTGTGACCCTCTCCTTCCATCCTGTATCCCTGAGAAAGGTATATAGTGTGACCCCTCCTTCCATCCTGTATCTCTGAGAAAGGTATATAGTGTGACACTCTCCTTCCATCCTGTATCTCTGAGAAAGGTATATAGTGTGACCCCTACTTCCGTCCTGTATCTATGAGAAAGGTATATAGTGTGACCCCTCCTTCCATCCTGTATCTCTGAGAAAGGTATATAGTGTGACCCCTACTTCCATCCTGTATCTCTGAGAAAGGTATATAGTGTGACCCTCTCCTTCCATCCTGTATCTCTGAGAAAGATATACAGTATGACCCTTACTTCCGTCCTGTATCCCTGAGAAAGATATATAGTGTGACCCCCTACTTCCGTCCTGTATCTCTGAGAAAGGTATATAGTGTGACCCTCTCCTTCCATCCTGTATCCCTGAGAAAGGTATATAGTGTGACCCCTCCTTCCATGCTGTATCTCTGAGAAAGGTATATAGTGTGACACTCTCCTTCCATCCTGTATCTCTGAGAAAGGTATATAGTGTGACCGTCTCCTTCCGTCCTGTATCTCTGAGAAAGGTATGTAGTGTGACCGTCTCCTTCCGTCCTGTATCTCTGAGAAAGGTATATAGTGTGACCCATCCTTCCGCCCTGTAGCTCTGAGAAAGGTATATAGTGTGACCCCTCCTTCCGCCCTGTATCTCTGAGAAAGGTATATAGTGTGACCCCTCCTTCCGCCCTGTATCTCTGAGAAAGGTATATAGTGTGACCCTCTCCTTCCATCCTGTATCTCTGAGAAAGGTATATAGTGTGACCCTCTCCTTCCATCCTGTATCTCTGAGAAAGGTATATAGTGTGACCCTCTCCTTCCATCCTGTATCCCTGAGAAAGATATATAGTGTGACCCCTCCTTCCATCCTGTATCTCTGAGAAAGGTATATAGTGTGACACTCTCCTTCCATCCTGTATCTCTGAGAAAGGTATATAGTGTGACCCCTACTTCCGTCCTGTGTCTATGAGAAAGGTATATAGTGTGACCCTCTCCTTCCATCCTGTATCTCTGAGAAAGGTATATAGTGTGACCCTCTCCTTCCATCCTGTATCCCTGAGAAAGATATATAGTGTGACCCCTCCTTCCATCCTGTATCTCTGAGAAAGGTATATAGTGTGACACTCTCCTTCCATCCTGTATCTCTGAGAAAGGTATATAGTGTGACCCCTACTTCCATCCTGTATCTCTGAGAAAGGTATATAGTGTGACCCTCTCCTTCCATCCTGTATCTCTGAGAAAGATATACAGTATGACCCTTACTTCCGTCCTGTATCCCTGAGAAAGATATATAGTGTGACCCCTCCTTCCATCCTGTATCTCTGAGAAAGGTATATAGTGTGACACTCTCCTTCCATCCTGTATCTCTGAGAAAGGTATATAGTGTGACCCCTACTTCCGTCCTGTGTCTATGAGAAAGGTATATAGTGTGACCCTCTCCTTCCATCCTGTATCTCTGAGAAAGGTATATAGTGTGACCCTCTCCTTCCATCCTGTATCCCTGAGAAAGATATATAGTGTGACCCCTCCTTCCATCCTGTATCTCTGAGAAAGGTATATAGTGTGACACTCTCCTTCCATCCTGTATCTCTGAGAAAGGTATATAGTGTGACCCCTACTTCCATCCTGTATCTCTGAGAAAGGTATATAGTGTGACCCTCTCCTTCCATCCTGTATCTCTGAGAAAGATATACAGTATGACCCTTACTTCCGTCCTGTATCCCTGAGAAAGATATATAGTGTGACCCCCTACTTCCGTCCTGTATCTCTGAGAAAGGTATATAGTGTGACCCCTCCTTCCATCCTGTATCTCTGAGAAAGGTATATAGTGTGACCCTCTCCTTCCATCCTGTATCTCTGAGAAAGGTATATAGTGTGACCCCTACTTCCGTCCTGTATCTCTGAGAAAGGTATATAGTGTGACCCTCTCCTTCCATCCTGTATCTCTGAGAAAGGTATATAGTGTGACCCTCTCCTTCCGTCCTGTATCCCTGAGAAAGGTATATAGTGTAACCCCTCCTTCTGTCCTGTATCCCTGAGAAAGGTATATAGTGTGACCCCTCCTTCCATCCTGCATCACTGAGAAAGGTATATAGTGTGACCCCTCTTTCCGCCCTGTATCTCTGAGAAAGGTATATAGTGTGACCCCTCCTTCCGCCCTGTATCTCTGAGAAAGGTATATAGTGTGACCCCTACTTCCGTCCTGTATCTCTGAGAAAGGTATATAGTGTGACCCCTCCTTCTGTCCTGTATCTCTGAGAAAGGTATATAGTGTGACCCCTACTTCTGTCCTGTATCTCTGAGAAAGGTATATAGTGTGACCCCTACTTCTGTCCTGTATCTATGAGAAATGTATATAGTGTGACCCCTCCTTCCGCCCTGTATCTCTGAGAAAGGTATAAAGTGTGACCCCTACTTCCATCCTGTATCTATGAGAAAGGTATATAGTGTGACCCCTACTTCCGTCCTGTATCTCTGAGAAAGGTATATAGTGACCCCTCCTTCCATCCTGTATCCCTGAGAAAGGTATATACTGTGACCTATCCTTCCGTCCTGTATCTCTGAGAAAGGTATATAGTGTGACCCCTCCTTCCATCCTGTATCCCTGAGAAAGGTATATAGTGTGACGTCTCCTTCCGTCCTGTATCTCTGAGAAAGGTATATAGTGTGACCCTCTCCTTCCATCCTGTATCTCTGAGAAAGGTATATAGTGTGACCCCTACTTCCATCCTGTATCTCTGAGAAAGGTATATAGTGTGACCCCTACTTCCATCCTGTATCTCTGAGAAAGGTATATAGTGTGACCCTCTCCTTCCATCCTGTATCTCTGAGAAAGATATACAGTATGACCCTTACTTCCGTCCTGTATCCCTGAGAAAGATACATAGTGTGACCCCCTATTTCCGTCCTGTATCTCTGAGAAAGGTATATAGTGTGACCCCTCCTTCCATCCTGTATCTCTGAGAAAGATATATAGTGTGACCCCTACTTCCGTCCTGTATCTCTGAGAAAGGTATATAGTGTGACCCTCTCCTTCCATCCTGTATCGCTGAGAAAGGTATATAGTGTGACCTCTCCTTCCGTCCTGTATCTCTGAGAAAGGTATATAGTGTGACCCCTACTTCCATCCTGTATCTCTGAGAAAGGTATATAGTGTGACCCTCTCCTTCCATCCTGTATCTCTGAGAAAGGTATATAGTGTGACCCCTCCTTCCATCCTGTATCGCTGAGAAAGGTATATAGTGTGACCCCTCCTTCCATCCTGTATCTCTGAGAAAGGTATATAGTGTGACCCCTCCTTCCATCCTGTATCTCTGAGAAAGGTATATAGTGTGACCCCTACTTCCATCCTGTATCTCTGAGAAAGGTATATAGTGTGACCCTCTCCTTCCTTCCTGTATCTCTGAGAAAGGTATATAGTGTGACCGTCTCCTTCCGTCCTGTATCTCTGAGAAAGGTATATAGTGTGACCATCTCCTTCCATCCTGTATCTCTGAGAAAGGTATATAGTGTGACCCCTCCTTCCGCCCTGTATCTCTGAGAAAGGTATATAGTGTGACACCTACTTCTGTCCTGTATCTATGAGAAAGGTATATAGTGTGACCCCTCCTTCCGCCCTGTATCTCTGAGAAAGGTTTATAGTGTGACCCTCTCCTTCCATCCTGTATCCCTGAGAAAGGTATATAGTGTGACCCCTCCTTCCGTCCTGTATCCGAGAAAGGTATATAGTGTAACCCCTCCTTCTGTCCTGTATCCCTGAGAAAGGTATATAGTGTGACCCCTCCTTCCATCCTGCATCACTGAGAAAGGTATATAGTGTGACCCCTCTTTCCGCCCTGTATCTCTGAGAAAGGTATATAGTGTGACCCCTCCTTCCGCCCTGTATCTCTGAGAAAGGTATATAGTGTGACCCCTACTTCCGTCCTGTATCTCTGAGAAAGGTATATAGTGTGACCCCTCCTTCTGTCCTGTATCTCTGAGAAAGGTATATAGTGTGACCCCTACTTCCGTCCTGTGTCTATGAGAAAGGTATATAGTGTGACCCCTCCTTCCATCCTGTATCTCTGAGAAAGGTATATAGTGTGACCCCTACTTCCATCCTGTATCTCTGAGAAAGGTATATAGTGTGACCCCTCCTTCTGTCCTGTATCTCTGAGAAAGATATACAGTATGACCCTTACTTCCGTCCTGTATCCCTGAGAAAGATATATAGTGTGACCCCTCCTTCCATCCTGTATCTCTGAGAAAGGTATATAGTGTGACACTCTCCTTCCATCCTGTATCTCTGAGAAAGGTATATAGTGTGACCCTCTCCTTCCATCCTGTATCTCTGAGAAAGGTATATAGTGTGACCCCTACTTCCGTCCTGTATCTCTGAGAAAGGTATATAGTGTGACCCCTACTTCTGTCCTGTATCTATGAGAAAGGTATATAGTGTGACCCCTCCTTCCGCCCTGTATCTCTGAGAAAGGTATAAAGTGTGACCCCTACTTCCATCCTGTATCTATGAGAAAGGTATATAGTGTGACCCCTACTTCCGTCCTGTATCTCTGAGAAAGGTATATAGTGACCCCTCCTTCCATCCTGTATCCCTGAGAAAGGTATATACTGTGACCTATCCTTCCGTCCTGTATCTCTGAGAAAGGTATATAGTGTGACCCCTCCTTCCATCCTGTATCTCTGAGAAAGGTATATAGTGTGACGTCTCCTTCCGTCCTGTATCTCTGAGAAAGGTATATAGTGTGACCCTCTCCTTCCATCCTGTATCTCTGAGAAAGGTATATAGTGTGACCCCTACTTCTGTCCTGTATCCCTGAGAAAGGTATATAGTGTGACCCCTCCTTCCATCCTGTATCTCTGAGAAAGGTATATAGTGTGACCCCTCCTTCCATCCTGTATCTCTGAGAAAGGTATATAGTGTGACCCCTACTTCCATCCTGTATCTCTGAGAAAGGTATATAGTGTGACCCCTACTTCCATCTTGTATCTCTGAGAAAGGTATATAGTGTGACCCTCTCCTTCCATCCTGTATCTCTGAGAAAGATATACAGTATGACCCTTACTTCCGTCCTGTATCCGTGAGAAAGATATATAGTGTGACCCCCTATTTCCGTCCTGTATCTCTGAGAAAGGTATATAGTGTGACCCCTCCTTCCATCCTGTATCTCTGAGAAAGATATATAGTGTGACCCCTACTTCCGTCCTGTATCTCTGAGAAAGGTATATAGTGTGACCCTCTCCTTCCATCCTGTATCGCTGAGAAAGGTATATAGTGTGACCTCTCCTTCCGTCCTGTATCTCTGAGAAAGGTATATAGTGTGACCCCTACTTCCATCCTGTATCTCTGAGAAAGGTATATAGTGTGACCCTCTCCTTCCATCCTGTATCTCTGAGAAAGGTATATAGTGTGACCCCTCCTTCCATCCTGTATCGCTGAGAAAGGTATATAGTGTGACCCCTCCTTCCATCCTGTATCTCTGAGAAAGGTATATAGTGTGACCCCTCCTTCCATCCTGTATCTCTGAGAAAGGTATATAGTGTGACCCCTCCTTCCGCCCTGTATCTCTGAGAAAGGTATATAGTGTGATCCTCTCCTTCCATCCTGTATCTCTGAGAAAGGTATATAGTGTGACCCCTCCTTCCGCCCTGTATCTCTGAGAAAGGTATATAGTGTGACCCTCTCCTTCCATCCTGTATCTCTGAGAAAGGTATATAGTGTGACCCTCTCCTTCCATCCTGTATCTCTGAGAAAGGTATATAGTGTGACCCTCTCCTTCCATCCTGTATCCCTGAGAAAGGTATATAGTGTGACCCCTCCTTCCATCCTGTATCTCTGAGAAAGGTATATAGTGTGACACTCTCCTTCCATCCTGTATCTCTGAGAAAGGTATATAGTGTGACCCCTACTTCCGTCCTGTATCTATGAGAAAGGTATATAGTGTGACCCCTCCTTCCATCCTGTATCTCTGAGAAAGGTATATAGTGTGACCCCTACTTCCATCCTGTATCTCTGAGAAAGGTATATAGTGTGACCCTCTCCTTCCATCCTGTATCTCTGAGAAAGATATACAGTATGACCCTTACTTCCGTCCTGTATCCCTGAGAAAGATATATAGTGTGACCCCCTACTTCCGTCCTGTATCTCTGAGAAAGGTATATAGTGTGACCCTCTCCTTCCATCCTGTATCCCTGAGAAAGGTATATAGTGTGACCCCTCCTTCCATGCTGTATCTCTGAGAAAGGTATATAGTGTGACACTCTCCTTCCATCCTGTATCTCTGAGAAAGGTATATAGTGTGACCGTCTCCTTCCGTCCTGTATCTCTGAGAAAGGTATGTAGTGTGACCGTCTCCTTCCGTCCTGTATCTCTGAGAAAGGTATATAGTGTGACCCATCCTTCCGCCCTGTAGCTCTGAGAAAGGTATATAGTGTGACCCCTCCTTCCGCCCTGTATCTCTGAGAAAGGTATATAGTGTGACCCCTCCTTCCGCCCTGTATCTCTGAGAAAGGTATATAGTGTGACCCCTCCTTCCATCCTGTATCTCTGAGAAAGGTATATAGTGTGACCCCTCCTTCCGCCCTGTATCTCTGAGAAAGGTATATAGTGTGACCCTCTCCTTCCATCCTGTATCTCTGAGAAAGGTATATAGTGTGACCCTCTCCTTCCATCCTGTATCTCTGAGAAAGGTATATAGTGTGACCCTCTCCTTCCATCCTGTATCCCTGAGAAAGATATATAGTGTGACCCCTCCTTCCATCCTGTATCTCTGAGAAAGGTATATAGTGTGACACTCTCCTTCCATCCTGTATCTCTGAGAAAGGTATATAGTGTGACCCCTACTTCCGTCCTGTGTCTATGAGAAAGGTATATAGTGTGACCCTCTCCTTCCATCCTGTATCTCTGAGAAAGGTATATAGTGTGACCCTCTCCTTCCATCCTGTATCCCTGAGAAAGATATATAGTGTGACCCCTCCTTCCATCCTGTATCTCTGAGAAAGGTATATAGTGTGACACTCTCCTTCCATCCTGTATCTCTGAGAAAGGTATATAGTGTGACCCCTACTTCCATCCTGTATCTCTGAGAAAGGTATATAGTGTGACCCTCTCCTTCCATCCTGTATCTCTGAGAAAGATATACAGTATGACCCTTACTTCCGTCCTGTATCCCTGAGAAAGATATATAGTGTGACCCCTCCTTCCATCCTGTATCTCTGAGAAAGGTATATAGTGTGACACTCTCCTTCCATCCTGTATCTCTGAGAAAGGTATATAGTGTGACCCCTACTTCCGTCCTGTGTCTATGAGAAAGGTATATAGTGTGACCCTCTCCTTCCATCCTGTATCTCTGAGAAAGGTATATAGTGTGACCCTCTCCTTCCATCCTGTATCCCTGAGAAAGATATATAGTGTGACCCCTCCTTCCATCCTGTATCTCTGAGAAAGGTATATAGTGTGACACTCTCCTTCCATCCTGTATCTCTGAGAAAGGTATATAGTGTGACCCCTACTTCCATCCTGTATCTCTGAGAAAGGTATATAGTGTGACCCTCTCCTTCCATCCTGTATCTCTGAGAAAGATATACAGTATGACCCTTACTTCCGTCCTGTATCCCTGAGAAAGATATATAGTGTGACCCCCTACTTCCGTCCTGTATCTCTGAGAAAGGTATATAGTGTGACCCCTCCTTCCATCCTGTATCTCTGAGAAAGGTATATAGTGTGACCCTCTCCTTCCATCCTGTATCTCTGAGAAAGGTATATAGTGTGACCCCTACTTCCGTCCTGTATCTCTGAGAAAGGTATATAGTGTGACCCTCTCCTTCCATCCTGTATCTCTGAGAAAGGTATATAGTGTGACCCTCTCCTTCCGTCCTGTATCCCTGAGAAAGGTATATAGTGTAACCCCTCCTTCTGTCCTGTATCCCTGAGAAAGGTATATAGTGTGACCCCTCCTTCCATCCTGCATCACTGAGAAAGGTATATAGTGTGACCCCTCTTTCCGCCCTGTATCTCTGAGAAAGGTATATAGTGTGACCCCTCCTTCCGCCCTGTATCTCTGAGAAAGGTATATAGTGTGACCCCTACTTCCGTCCTGTATCTCTGAGAAAGGTATATAGTGTGACCCCTCCTTCTGTCCTGTATCTCTGAGAAAGGTATATAGTGTGACCCCTACTTCTGTCCTGTATCTCTGAGAAAGGTATATAGTGTGACCCCTACTTCTGTCCTGTATCTATGAGAAATGTATATAGTGTGACCCCTCCTTCCGCCCTGTATCTCTGAGAAAGGTATAAAGTGTGACCCCTACTTCCATCCTGTATCTCTGAGAAAGGTATATAGTGTGACACTCTCCTTCCATCCTGTATCTCTGAGAAAGGTATATAGTGTGACCCCTACTTCCGTCCTGTGTCTATGAGAAAGGTATATAGTGTGACCCTCTCCTTCCATCCTGTATCTCTGAGAAAGGTATATAGTGTGACCCTCTCCTTCCATCCTGTATCCCTGAGAAAGATATATAGTGTGACCCCTCCTTCCATCCTGTATCTCTGAGAAAGGTATATAGTGTGACACTCTCCTTCCATCCTGTATCTCTGAGAAAGGTATATAGTGTGACCCCTACTTCCATCCTGTATCTCTGAGAAAGGTATATAGTGTGACCCTCTCCTTCCATCCTGTATCTCTGAGAAAGATATACAGTATGACCCTTACTTCCGTCCTGTATCCCTGAGAAAGATATATAGTGTGACCCCTCCTTCCATCCTGTATCTCTGAGAAAGGTATATAGTGTGACACTCTCCTTCCATCCTGTATCTCTGAGAAAGGTATATAGTGTGACCCCTACTTCCGTCCTGTGTCTATGAGAAAGGTATATAGTGTGACCCTCTCCTTCCATCCTGTATCTCTGAGAAAGGTATATAGTGTGACCCTCTCCTTCCATCCTGTATCCCTGAGAAAGATATATAGTGTGACCCCTCCTTCCATCCTGTATCTCTGAGAAAGGTATATAGTGTGACACTCTCCTTCCATCCTGTATCTCTGAGAAAGGTATATAGTGTGACCCCTACTTCCATCCTGTATCTCTGAGAAAGGTATATAGTGTGACCCTCTCCTTCCATCCTGTATCTCTGAGAAAGATATACAGTATGACCCTTACTTCCGTCCTGTATCCCTGAGAAAGATATATAGTGTGACCCCCTACTTCCGTCCTGTATCTCTGAGAAAGGTATATAGTGTGACCCCTCCTTCCATCCTGTATCTCTGAGAAAGGTATATAGTGTGACCCTCTCCTTCCATCCTGTATCTCTGAGAAAGGTATATAGTGTGACCCCTACTTCCGTCCTGTATCTCTGAGAAAGGTATATAGTGTGACCCTCTCCTTCCATCCTGTATCTCTGAGAAAGGTATATAGTGTGACCCTCTCCTTCCGTCCTGTATCCCTGAGAAAGGTATATAGTGTAACCCCTCCTTCTGTCCTGTATCCCTGAGAAAGGTATATAGTGTGACCCCTCCTTCCATCCTGCATCACTGAGAAAGGTATATAGTGTGACCCCTCTTTCCGCCCTGTATCTCTGAGAAAGGTATATAGTGTGACCCCTCCTTCCGCCCTGTATCTCTGAGAAAGGTATATAGTGTGACCCCTACTTCCGTCCTGTATCTCTGAGAAAGGTATATAGTGTGACCCCTCCTTCTGTCCTGTATCTCTGAGAAAGGTATATAGTGTGACCCCTACTTCTGTCCTGTATCTCTGAGAAAGGTATATAGTGTGACCCCTACTTCTGTCCTGTATCTATGAGAAATGTATATAGTGTGACCCCTCCTTCCGCCCTGTATCTCTGAGAAAGGTATAAAGTGTGACCCCTACTTCCATCCTGTATCTATGAGAAAGGTATATAGTGTGACCCCTACTTCCGTCCTGTATCTCTGAGAAAGGTATATAGTGACCCCTCCTTCCATCCTGTATCCCTGAGAAAGGTATATACTGTGACCTATCCTTCCGTCCTGTATCTCTGAGAAAGGTATATAGTGTGACCCCTCCTTCCATCCTGTATCCCTGAGAAAGGTATATAGTGTGACGTCTCCTTCCGTCCTGTATCTCTGAGAAAGGTATATAGTGTGACCCTCTCCTTCCATCCTGTATCTCTGAGAAAGGTATATAGTGTGACCCCTACTTCCATCCTGTATCTCTGAGAAAGGTATATAGTGTGACCCCTACTTCCATCCTGTATCTCTGAGAAAGGTATATAGTGTGACCCTCTCCTTCCATCCTGTATCTCTGAGAAAGATATACAGTATGACCCTTACTTCCGTCCTGTATCCCTGAGAAAGATACATAGTGTGACCCCCTATTTCCGTCCTGTATCTCTGAGAAAGGTATATAGTGTGACCCCTCCTTCCATCCTGTATCTCTGAGAAAGATATATAGTGTGACCCCTACTTCCGTCCTGTATCTCTGAGAAAGGTATATAGTGTGACCCTCTCCTTCCATCCTGTATCGCTGAGAAAGGTATATAGTGTGACCTCTCCTTCCGTCCTGTATCTCTGAGAAAGGTATATAGTGTGACCCCTACTTCCATCCTGTATCTCTGAGAAAGGTATATAGTGTGACCCTCTCCTTCCATCCTGTATCTCTGAGAAAGGTATATAGTGTGACCCCTCCTTCCATCCTGTATCGCTGAGAAAGGTATATAGTGTGACCCCTCCTTCCATCCTGTATCTCTGAGAAAGGTATATAGTGTGACCCCTCCTTCCATCCTGTATCTCTGAGAAAGGTATATAGTGTGACCCCTACTTCCATCCTGTATCTCTGAGAAAGGTATATAGTGTGACCCCTACTTCCATCCTGTATCTCTGAGAAAGGTATATAGTGTGACCCTCTCCTTCCATCCTGTATCTCTGAGAAAGGTATATAGTATGACCCCTCCTTCCGCCCTGTATCTCTGAGAAAGGTATATAGTGTGACCCCTCCTTCCGCCCTGTATCTCTGAGAAAGGTATATAGTGTGACCCCTCCTTCCGCCCTGTATCTCTGAGAAAGGTATATAGTGTGACCCCTCCTTCCGCCCTGTATCTCTGAGAAAGGTATATAGTGTGACCCTCTCCTTCCATCCTGTATCTCTGAGAAAGGTATATAGTGTGACCCTCTCCTTCCATCCTGTATCTCTGAGAAAGGTATATAGTGTGACCCTCTCCTTCCATCCTGTATCCCTGAGAAAGGTATATAGTGTGACCCCTCCTTCCATCCTGTATCTCTGAGAAAGGTATATAGTGTGACCCTCTCCTTCCATCCTGTATCTCTGAGAAAGGTATATAGTGTGACCCCTACTTCCGTCCTGTATCTCTGAGAAAGGTAAATAAGTGTGACCCTCTCCTTCCATCCTGTATCGCTGAGAAAGGTATATAGTGTGACCCTCTCCTTCCATCCTCTATCTCTGAGAAAGGTATATAGTGTGACCCCTACTTCCGTCCTGTATCTATGAGAAAGGTATATAGTGTGACCCCTCCTTCCATCCTGTATCTCTGAGAAAGGTACATAGTGTGACCCCTACTTCCATCCTGTATCTCTGAGAAAGGTATATAGTGTGACCCTCTCCTTCCATCCTGTATCTCTGAGAAAGATATACAGTAAGACCCTTACTTCCGTCCTGTATCCCTGAAAAAGATATATAGTGTGACCCCCTACTTCCGTCCTGTATCTCTGAGAAAGGTATATAGTGTGACCCCTCCTTCCATCCTGTATCTCTGAGAACGGTATATAGTGTGACCCTCTCCTTCCATCCTGTATCTCTGAGAAAAGTATATAGTGTGACCCCTACTTCCGTCCTGTATCTCTGAGAAAGGTATATAGTGTGACCCTCTCCTTCCATCCTGTATCTCTGAGAAAGGTATATAGTGTGACCGTCTCCTTCCGTCCTGTATCTCTGAGAAAGGTATATAGTGTGACCATCTCCTTCCATCCTGTATCTCTGAGAAAGGTATATAGTGTGACCCCTCCTTCCGCCCTGTATCTCTGAGAAAGGTATATAGTGTGACACCTACTTCTGTCCTGTATCTATGAGAAAGGTATATAGTGTGACCCCTCCTTCCGCCCTGTATCTCTGAGAAAGGTTTATAGTGTGACCCTCTCCTTCCATCCTGTATCCCTGAGAAAGGTATATAGTGTGACCCCTCCTTCCGTCCTGTATCCCTGAGAAAGGTATATAGTGTGACCCCTACTTCCGTCCTGTATCTCTGAGAAAGGTATATAGTGTGACCGTCTCCTTCCGTCCTGTATCTCTGAGAAAGGTATATAGTGTGACCGTCTCCTTCCGTCCTGTATCTCTGAGAAAGGTATATAGTGTGACCCCTCCTTCCGCCCTGTAGCTCTGAGAAAGGTATATAGTGTGACCCCTCCTTCCGCCCTGTAGCTCTGAGAAAGGTATATAGTGTGACCCCTCCTTCCGCCCTGTATCTCTGAGAAAGGTATATAGTGTGACCCCTCCTTCCATCCTGTATCTCTGAGAAAGGTATATAGTGTGACCCCTCCTTCCGCCCTGTATCTCTGAGAAAGGTATATAGTGTGACCCTCTCCTTCCATCCTGTATCTCTGAGAAAGGTATATAGTGTGACCCTCTCCTTCCATCCTGTATCTCTGAGAAAGGTATATAGTGTGACCCTCTCCTTCCATCCTGTATCCCTGAGAAAGGTATATAGTGTGACCCCTCCTTCCATCCTGTATCTCTGAGAAAGGTATATAGTGTGACACTCTCCTTCCATCCTGTATCTCTGAGAAAGGTATATAGTGTGACCCCTACTTCCGTCCTGTATCTATGAGAAAGGTATATAGTGTGACCCCTCCTTCCATCCTGTATCTCTGAGAAAGGTATATAGTGTGACCCCTACTTCCATCCTGTATCTCTGAGAAAGGTATATAGTGTGACCCTCTCCTTCCATCCTGTATCTCTGAGAAAGATATACAGTATGACCCTTACTTCCGTCCTGTATCCCTGAGAAAGATATATAGTGTGACCCCCTACTTCCGTCCTGTATCTCTGAGAAAGGTATATAGTGTGACCCCTCCTTCCATCCTGTATCTCTGAGAAAGGTATATAGTGTGACCCTCTCCTACCATCCTGTATCTCTGAGAAAGGTATATAGTTTGACCTCTCCTTCCGTCCTGTATCTCTGAGAAAGGTATATAGTGTGACCCTCTCCTTCCATCCTGTATCTCTGAGAAAGGTATATAGTGTGACCCCTACTTCAGTCCTGTATCTATGAGAAAGGTATATAGTGTGACCCCTCCTTCTGTCCTGTATCTCTGAGAAAGGTATACAGTGTGACCCCTACTTCTGTCCTGTATCTCTGAGAAAGGTATATAGTGTGACCCCTACTTCTGTCCTGTATCTATGAGAAAGGTATATAGTGTGACCCCTCCTTCCGCCCTGTATCTCTGAGAAAGGTATAAAGTGTGACCCCTACTTCCATCCTGTATCTGTGAGAAAGGTATATAGTGTGACCCCTACTTCCGTCCTGTATCTCTGAGAAAGGTATATAGTGACCCCTCCTTCCATCCTGTATCCCTGAGAAAGGTATATACTGTGACCTATCCTTCCGTCCTGTATCTCTGAGAAAGGTATATAGTGCGACCCCTCCTTCCATCCTGTATCCCTGAGAAAGGTATATAGTGTGACGTCTCCTTCCGTCCTGTATCTCTGAGAAAGGTATATAGTGTGACCCTCTCCTTCCATCCTGTATCTCTGAGAAAGGTATATAGTGTGACCCCTACTTCTGTCCTGTATCTCTGAGAAAGGTATATAGTGTGACCCTCTCCTTCCATCCTGTATCTCAGAGAAAGGTATATAGTGTGACCCTCTCCTTCCGTCCTGTATCCCTGAGAAAGGTATATAGTGTGACCCCTCCTTCTGTCCTGTATCTCTGAGAAAGGTATATAGTGTGACCCCTACTTCTGTCCTGTATCTATGAGAAAGGTATATAGTGTGACCCCTCCTTCCGCCCTGTATCTCTGAGAAAGGTATATAGTGTGACCCTCTCCTTCCATCCTGTATCCCTGAGAATGGTATATAGTGTGACCCCTCCTTCCGTCCTGTATCCCTGAGAAAGGTATATAGTGTGACCCCTACTTCCGTACTGTATCTCTGAGAAAGGTATATAGTGTGACCATCTCCTTCCGTCCTGTATCTCTGAGAAAGGTATATAGTGTGACCCCTCCTTCCGCCCTGTATCTCTGAGAAAGGTATATAGTGTGACCCCTCCTTCCGCCCTGTATCTCTGAGAAAGGTATATAGTGTGACCCCTCCTTCCATCCTGTATCTCTCAGAAAGGTATATAGTGTGACCCCTCCTTCCGCCATGTATCTCTGAGAAAGGTATATAGTATGACCCCTCCTTCCATCCTGTATCTCTGAGAAAGGTATATAGTGTGACCCTCTCCTTCCATCCTGTATCTCTGAGAAAGGTATATACTGTGACCTATCCTTCCGTCCTGTATCTCTGAGAAAGGTATATAGTGTGACCCTCTCCTTCCATCCTGTATCCCTGAGAAAGGTATATAGTGTGACGTCTCCTTCCGTCCTGTATCTCTGAGAAAGGTATATAGTGTGACCCTCTCCTTCCATCCTGTATCGCTGAGAAAGGTATATAGTGTGACCCCTCCTTCCATCCTGTATCTCTGAGAAAGGTATATAGTGTGACCCCTCCTTCCATCCTGTATCTCTGAGAAAGGTATATAGTGTGACCCCTACTTTCATCCTGTATCTCTGAGAAAGGTATATAGTGTGACCCCTACTTCCATCCTGTATCTCTGAGAAAGGTATATAGTGTGACCCTCTCCTTCCATCCTGTATCTCTGAGAAAGATATACAGTATGACCCTTACTTCCGTCCTGTATCCGTGAGAAAGATATATAGTGTGACCCCCTTTTTCCGTCCTGTATCGCTGAGAAAGGTATATAGTGTGACCCTCTCCTTCCATCCTGTATCGCTGAGAAAGGTATATAGTGTGACCTCTCCTTCCGTCCTGTATCTCTGAGAAAGGTATATAGTGTGACCCCTACTTCCATCCTGTATCTCTGAGAAAGGTACATAGTGTGACCCTCTCCTTCCATCCTGTATCTCTGAGAAAGGTATATAGTGTGACCCCTCCTTCCATCCTGTATCGCTGAGAAAGGTATATAGTGTGACCCCTCCTTCCATCCTGTATCACTGAGAAAGGTATATAGTGTGACCCCTCCTTCTATCCTGTATCTCTGAGAAAGGTATATAGTGTGACCCCTACTTCCATCCTGTATCTCTGAGAAAGGTATATAGTGTGACCCTTACTTCCATCCTGTATCTCTGAGAAAGGTATATAGTGTGACCCCTCCTTCCGCCCTGTATCTCTGAGAAAGGTATATAGTGTGACCCCTCCTTCCGCCCTGTATCTCTGAGAAAGGTATATAGTGTGACCCCTCCTTCCGCCCTGTATCTCTGAGAAAGGTATATAGTGTGACCCCTCCTTCCGCCCTGTATCTCTGAGAAAGGTATATAGTGTGACCCCTCCTTCCATCCTGTATCTCTGAGAAAGGTATATAGTGTGACCCCTCCTTCCGCCCTGTATCTCTGAGAAAGGTATATAGTGTGACCCTCTCCTTCCATCCTGTATCTCTGAGAAAGGTATATAGTGTGACCCCTCCTTCCGCCCTGTATCTCTGAGAAAGGTATATAGTGTGACCCTCTCCTTCCATCCTGTATCTCTGAGAAAGGTATATAGTGTGACCCTCTCCTTCCATCCTGTATCTCTGAGAAAGGTATATAGTGTGACCCTCTCCTTCCATCCTGTATCCCTGAGAAAGGTATATAGTGTGACCCCTCCTTCCATCCTGTATCTCTGAGAAAGGTATATAGTGTGACACTCTCCTTCCATCCTGTATCTCTGAGAAAGGTATATAGTGTGACCCCTACTTCCGTCCTGTATCTATGAGAAAGGTATATAGTGTGACCCCTCCTTCCATCCTGTATCTCTGAGAAAGGTATATAGTGTGACCCCTACTTCCATCCTGTATCTCTGAGAAAGGTATATAGTGTGACCCTCTCCTTCCATCCTGTATCTCTGAGAAAGATATACAGTATGACCCTTACTTCCGTCCTGTATCCCTGAGAAAGATATATAGTGTGACCCCCTACTTCCGTCCTGTATCTCTGAGAAAGGTATATAGTGTGACCCTCTCCTTCCATCCTGTATACCTGAGAAAGGTATATAGTGTGACCCCTCCTTCCATCCTGTATCTCTGAGAAAGGTATATAGTGTGACACTCTCCTTCCATCCTGTATCTCTGAGAAAGGTATATAGTGTGACCGTCTCCTTCCGTCCTGTATATCTGAGAAAGGTATGTAGTGTGACCGTCTCCTTCCGTCCTGTATCTCTGAGAAAGGTATACAGTGTGACCCATCCTTCCGCCCTGTAGCTCTGAGAAAGGTATATAGTGTGACCCCTCCTTCCGCCCTGTATCTCTGAGAAAGGTATATAGTGTGACCCCTCCTTCCGCCCTGTATCTCTGAGAAAGGTATATAGTGTGACCCCTCCTTCCATCCTGTATCTCTGAGAAAGGTATATAGTGTGACCCCTCCTTCCGCCCTGTATCTCTGAGAAAGGTATATAGTGTGACCCTCTCCTTCCATCCTGTATCTCTGAGAAAGGTATATAGTGTGACCCTCTCCTTCCATCCTGTATCTCTGAGAAAGGTATATAGTGTGACCCTCTCCTTCCATCCTGTATCCCTGAGAAAGATATATAGTGTGACCCCTCCTTCCATCCTGTATCTCTGAGAAAGGTATATAGTGTGACACTCTCCTTCCATCCTGTATCTCTGAGAAAGGTATATAGTGTGACCCCTACTTCCGTCCTGTGTCTATGAGAAAGGTATATAGTGTGACCCCTCCTTCCATCCTGTATCTCTGAGAAAGGTATATAGTGTGACCCCTACTTCCATCCTGTATCTCTGAGAAAGGTATATAGTGTGACCCTCTCCTTCCATCCTGTATCTCTGAGAAAGATATACAGTATGACCCTTACTTTCGTCCTATATCCCTGAGAAAGATATATAGTGTGACCCCCTACTTCCGTCCTGTATCTCTGAGAAAGGTATATAGTGTGACCCCTCCTTCCATCCTGTATCTCTGAGAAAGGTATATAGTGTGACCCTCTCCTTCCATCCTGTATCTCTGAGAAAGGTATATAGTGTGACCCCTACTTCCGTCCTGTATCTCTGAGAAAGGTATATAGTGTGACCCTCTCCTTCCATCCTGTATCTCTGAGAAAGGTATATAGTGTGACCCTCTCCTTCCGTCCTGTATCCCTGAGAAAGGTATATAGTGTAACCCCTCCTTCTGTCCTGTATCCCTGAGAAAGGTATATAGTGTGACCCCTCCTTCCATCCTGCATCACTGAGAAAGGTATATAGTGTGACCCCTCTTTCCGCCCTGTATCTCTGAGAAAGGTATATAGTGTGACCCCTCCTTCCGCCCTGTATCTCTGAGAAAGGTATATAGTGTGACCCCTACTTCCGTCCTGTATCTCTGAGAAAGGTATATAGTGTGACCCCTCCTTCTGTCCTGTATCTCTGAGAAAGGTATATAGTGTGACCCCTACTTCTGTCCTGTATCTCTGAGAAAGGTATAGTGTGACCCCTACTTCTGTCCTGTATCTATGAGAAAGGTATATAGCGTGACCCCTCCTTCCGCCCTGTATCTCTGAGAAAGGTATAAAGTGTGACCCCTACTTCCATCCTGTATCTATGAGAAAGGTATATAGTGTGACCCCTACTTCCGTCCTGTATCTCTGAGAAAGGTATATAGTGACCCCTCCTTCCATCCTGTATCCCTGAGAAAGGTATATACTGTGACCTATCCTTCCGTCCTGTATCTCTGAGAAAGGTATATAGTGTGACCCCTCCTTCCATCCTGTATCCCTGAGAAAGGTATATAGTGTGACGTCTCCTTCCGTCCTGTATCTCTGAGAAAGGTATATAGTGTGACCCTCTCCTTCCATCCTGTATCTCTGAGAAAGGTATATAGTGTGACCCCTACTTCTGTCCTGTATCCCTGAGAAAGGTATATAGTGTGACCCCTCCTTCTGTCCTGTATCTCTGAGAAAGGTATATAGTGTGACCCCAACTTCTGTCCTGTATCTCTGAGAAAGGTATATAGTGTGACCCCTACTTCTGTCCTGTATCTATGAGAAAGGTATATAGTGTGACCCCTCCTTCCGCCCTGTATCTCTGAGAAAGGTATATAGTGTGACCCTCTCCTTCCATCCTGTATCCCTGAGAATGGTATATAGTGTGACCCCTCCTTCCGTCCTGTATCCCTGAGAAAGGTATATAGTGTGACCCCTACTTCCGTACTGTATCTCTGAGAAAGGTATATAGTGTGACCATCTCCTTCCGTCCTGTATCTCTGAGAAAGGTATATAGTGTGACCCCTCCTTCCGCCCTGTATCTCTGAGAAAGGTATATAGTGTGACCCCTCCTTCCGCCCTGTATCTCTGAGAAAGGTATATAGTGTGACCCCTCCTTCCATCCTGTATCTCTGAGAAAGGTATATAGTGTGACCCCTCCTTCCGCCCTGTATCTCTGAGAAAGGTATATAGTGTGACCCCTCCTTCCATCCTGTATCTCTGAGAAAGGTATATAGTGTGACCCTCTCCTTCCATCCTGTATCTCTGAGAAAGGTATATACTGTGACCTATCCTTCCGTCCTGTATCTCTGAGATAGGTATATAGTGTGACCCCTACTTCCATCCTGTATCTCTGAGAAAGGTATATAGTGTGACCCTCTCCTTCCATCCTGTATCTCTGAGAAAGATATACAGTATGACCCTTACTTCCGTCCTGTATCCCTGAGAAAGATATATAGTGTGACCCCCTATTTCCATCCTGTATCTCTGAGAAAGGTATATAGTGTGACCCCTACTTCCATCCTGTATCTCTGAGAAAGGTATATAGTGTGACCCTCTCCTTCCATCCTGTATCTCTGAGAAAGATATACAGTATGACCCTTACTTCCGTCCTGTATCCCTGAGAAAGATATATAGTGTGACCCCCTATTTCCGTCCTGTATCTCTGAGAAAGGTATATAGTGTGACCCCTCCTTCCATCCTGTATCTCTGAGAAAGATATATAGTGTGACCCCTACTTCCGTCCTTTATCTCTGAGAAAGGTATATAGTGTGACCCTCTCCTTCCATCCTGTATCGCTGAGAAAGGTATATAGTGTGACCTCTCCTTCCGTCCTGTATCTCTGAGAAAGGTATATAGTGTGACCCCTACTTCCATCCTGTATCTCTGAGAAAGGTATATAGTGTGACCCTCTCCTTCCATCCTGTATCTCTGAGAAAGGTATATAGTGTGACCCCTCCTTCCATGCTGTATCGCTGAGAAAGGTATATAGTGTGACCCCTCCTTCCATGCTGTATCTCTGAGAAAGGTATATAGTGTGACCCCTACTTCCATCCTGTATCTCTGAGAAAGGTATATAGTGTGACCCCTACTTCCATCCTGTATCTCTGAGAAAGGTATATAGTGTGACCCTCTCCTTCCATCCTGTATCTCTGAGAAAGGTATATAGTATGACCCCTCCTTCCGCCCTGTATCTCTGAGAAAGGTATATAGTGTGACCCCTCCTTCCGCCCTGTATCTCTGAGAAAGGTATATAGTGTGACCCCTCCTTCCGCCCTGTATCTCTGAGAAAGGTATATAGTGTGACCCCTCCTTCCGCCCTGTATCTCTGAGAAAGGTATATAGTGTGACCCCTCCTTCCATCCTGTATCTCTGAGAAAGGTATATAGTGTGACCCCTCCTTCCGCCCTGTATCTCTGAGAAAGGTATATAGTGTGACCCTCTCCTTCCATCCTGTATCTCTGAGAAAGGTATATAGTGTGACCCTCTCCTTCCATCCTGTATCTCTGAGAAAGGTATATAGTGTGACCCTCTCCTTCCATCCTGTATCCCTGAGAAAGGTATATAGTGTGACCCCTCCTTCCATCCTGTATCTCTGAGAAAGGTATATAGTGTGACCCTCTCCTTCCATCCTGTATCTCTGAGAAAGGTATATAGTGTGACCCCTACTTCCGTCCTGTATCTCTGAGAAAGGTATATAGTGTGACCCTCTCCTTCCATCCTGTATCGCTGAGAAAGGTATATAGTGTGACCCCCTCCTTCCATCCTGTATCTCTGAGAAAGGTATATAGTGTGACCCCTCCTTCCATCCTGTATCTCTGAGAAAGGTACATAGTGTGACCCCTACTTCCATCCTGTATCTCTGAGAAAGGTATATAGTGTGACCCTCTCCTTCCATCCTGTATCTCTGAGAAAGATATACAGTAAGACCCTTACTTCCGTCCTGTATCCCTGAGAAAGATATATAGTGTGACCCCCTACTTCCGTCCTGTATCTCTGAGAAAGGTATATAGTGTGACCCCTCCTTCCATCCTGTATCTCTGAGAAAGGTATATAGTGTGACCCTCTCCTTCCATCCTGTATCTCTGAGAAAAGTATATAGTGTGACCCCTACTTCCGTCCTGTATCTCTGAGAAAGGTATATAGTGTGACCCTCTCCTTCCATCCTGTATCTCTGAGAAAGGTATATAGTGTGACCGTCTCCTTCCGTCCTGTATCTCTGAGAAAGGTATATAGTGTGACCATCTCCTTCCATCCTGTATCTCTGAGAAAGGTATATAGTGTGACCCCTCCTTCCGCCCTGTATCTCTGAGAAAGGTATATAGTGTGACACCTACTTCTGTCCTGTATCTATGAGAAAGGTATATAGTGTGACCCCTCCTTCCGCCCTGTATCTCTGAGAAAGGTTTATAGTGTGACCCTCTCCTTCCATCCTGTATCCCTGAGAAAGGTATATAGTGTGACCCCTCCTTCCGTCCTGTATCCCTGAGAAAGGTATATAGTGTGACCCCTACTTCCGTCCTGTATCTCTGAGAAAGGTATATAGTGTGACCGTCTCCTTCCGTCCTGTATCTCTGAGAAAGGTATATAGTGTGACCGTCTCCTTCCGTCCTGTATCTCTGAGAAAGGTATATAGTGTGACCCCTCCTTCCGCCCTGTAGCTCTGAGAAAGGTATATAGTGTGACCCCTCCTTCCGCCCTGTAGCTCTGAGAAAGGTATATAGTGTGACCCCTGCTTCCGCCCTGTATCTCTGAGAAAGATATATAGTGTGACCCCTCCTTCCATCCTGTATCTCTGAGAAAGGTATATAGTGTGACCCCTCCTTCCGCCCTGTATCTCTGAGAAAGGTATATAGTGTGACCCTCTCCTTCCATCCTGTATCTCTGAGAAAGGTATATAGTGTGACCCTCTCCTTCCATCCTGTATCCCTGAGAAAGGTATATAGTGTGACCCCTCCTTCCATCCTGTATCTCTGAGAAAGGTATATAGTGTGACACTCTCCTTCCATCCTGTATCTCTGAGAAAGGTATATAGTGTGACCCCTACTTCCGTCCTGTATCTATGAGAAAGGTATATAGTGTGACCCCTCCTTCCATCCTGTATCTCTGAGAAAGGTATATAGTGTGACCCCTACTTCCATCCTGTATCTCTGAGAAAGGTATATAGTGTGACCCTCTCCTTCCATCCTGTATCTCTGAGAAAGATATACAGTATGACCCTTACTTCCGTCCTGTATCCCTGAGAAAGATATATAGTGTGACCCCCTACTTCCGTCCTGTATCTCTGAGAAAGGTATATAGTGTGACCCCTCCTTCCATCCTGTATCTCTGAGAAAGGTATATAGTGTGATCCTCTCCTTCCATCCTGTATCTCTGAGAAAGGTATATAGTGTGACCTCTCCTTCCGTCCTGTATCTCTGAGAAAGGTATATAGTGTGACCCTCTCCTTCCATCCTGTATCTCTGAGAAAGGTATATAGTGTGACCCCTACTTCAGTCCTGTATCTATGAGAAAGGTATATAGTGTGACCCCTACTTCTGTCCTGTATCGCTGAGAAAGGTATATAGTGTGACCACTACTTCCGTCCTGTATCTCTGAGAAAGGTATATAGTGTGACCACTACTTCCGTCCTGTATCTCTGAGAAAGGTATATAGTTTGACCCCTCCTTCCATCCTGTATCCCTGAGAAAGGTATATAGTGTGACCTCTCCTTCCGTCCTGTATCTCTGAGAAAGGTATATAGTGTGACCCTCTCCTTCCATCGTGTATCTCTGAGAAAGGTATATAGTGTGACCCCTACTTCCGTCCAGTATCTCTGAGAAAGGTATATAGTGTGACCCTCTCCTTCCATCCTGTATCGCTGAGAAAGGTATATAGTGTGACCTCTCCTTCCGTCCTGTATCTCTGAGAAAGGTATATAGTGTGACCCTCTCCTTCCATCCTGTATCTCTGAGAAAGGTATATAGTGTGACCCCTACTTCAGTCCTGTATCTATGAGAAAGGTATATAGTGTGACCCCTACTTCAGTCCTGTATCTATGAGAAAGGTATATAGTGTGACCCCTACTTCCGTCCTGTATCTCTGAGAAAGGTATATAGTGTGACCCTCTCCTTCCATCCTGTATCTCTGAGAAAGGTATATAGTGTGACCTCTCCTTCCGTCCTGTATCTCTGAGAAAGGTATATAGTGTGACCCTCTCCTTCCATCCTGTATCTCTGAGAAAGGTATATAGTGTGACCCCTCCTTCCATCCTGTATCTTTGAGAAAGGTATATAGTATGACCCCTCCTTCCGCCCTGTATCTCTGAGAAAGGTATATAGTGTGACCCCTCCTTCCATCCTGTATCTTTGAGAAAGGTATATAGTGTGACCCCTCCTTCCGCCCTGTATCTCTGAGAAAGGTATATAGTGTGACCCTCTCCTTCCATCCTGTATCTCTGAGAAAGGTATATAGTGTGACCCCTCCTTCCATCCTGTATCTTTGAGAAAGGTATATAGTGTGACCCCTCCTTCCGCCCTGTATCTCTGAGAAAGATATATAGTGTGACCCCTCCTTCCATCCTGTATCTCTGAGAAAGGTATAGAGTGTGACCCCTCCTTCCATCCTGTATCTCTGAGAAAGGTATATAGTGTGACCCCTACTTCCATCCTGTATCTCTGAGAAAGGTATATAGTGTGACCCTCTCCTTCCATCCTGTCTCTCTGAGAAAGATATACAGTATGACCCTTACTTCCGTCCTGTATCCCTGAGAAAGATATATAGTGTGACCCCTCCTTCCATCCTGTATCTCTGAGAAAGGTATATAGTGTGACCCTCTCCTTCCGTCCTGTATCTCTGAGAAAGGTATATAGTGTGACCCCTCCTTCCATCCTGTATCCCTGAGAAAGGTATATAGTGTGACCTCTCCTTCCGTCCTGTATCTCTGAGAAAGGTATATAGTGTGACCCTCTCCTTCCATCCTGTATCTCTGAGAAAGGTATATAGTGTGACCCCTACTTCCGTCCAGTATCTCTGAGAAAGGTATATAGTGTGACCCTCCCCTTCCATCCTGTATCGCTGAGAAAGGTATATAGTGTGACCTCTCCTTCCATCCTGTATCTCTGAGAAAGGTATATAGTGTGACCCTCTCCTTCCATCCTGTATCTCTGAGAAAGGTATATAGTGTGACCCCTACTTCAGTCCTGTATCTATGAGAAAGGTATATAGTGTGACCTTTACTTCTGTCCTGTATCGCTGAGAAAGGTATATAGTGTGACCTCTCCTTCCGTCCTGTATCCCTGAGAAAGGTATATAGTGTGACCCTCTCCTTCCATCCTGTATCTCTGAGAAAGGTATATAGTGTGACCCCTATTTCTGTCCTGTATCTATGAGAAAGGTATATAGTGTGACCCCTACTTCCGTCCTGTATCTCTGAGAAAGGTATATAGTGTGACCCTCTCCTTCCATCCTGTATCTCTGAGAAAGGTATATAGTGTGACCCCTACTTCCGTCCTGTATCTCTGAGAAAGGTATATAGTGTGACCCCTCCTTCCGTCCTGTATCTATGAGAAAGGTATATAGTGTGACCCTCTCCTTCCATCCTGTATCTCTGAGAAAGGTATATAGTGTGACCATCTCCTTCCATCCTGTATCTCTGAGAAAGGTATATAGTGTGACCCCTACTTCCGTCCTGTATCTCTGAGAAAGGTATATAGTGTGACCCCTACTTCCGTCCTGTATCTCTGAGAAAGGTATATAGTGTGACCCCTCCTTCCGTCCTGTATCTATGAGAAAGGTATATAGTGTGACCCTCTCCTTCCATCCTGTATCTCTGAGAAAGGTATATAGTGTGACTCCTCCTTCTGTCCTGTATCTCTGAGAAAGGTATATAGTGTGACCCCTACTTCTGTCCTGTATCTATGAGAAAGGTATATAGTGTGACCCCTACTTCTGTCCTGTATCTCTGAGAAAGGTATATAGTGTGACCCTCTCCTTCCATCCTGTATCTCTGAGAAAGGTATATAGTGTGACCCTCTCCTTCCTTCCTGTATCTCTGAGAAAGGTATATAGTGTGACCCCTACTTCCGTCCTGTATCTCTGAGAAAGGTATATAGTGTGACCCTCTCCTTCCATCCTGTATCGCTGAGAAAGGTATATAGTGTGACCTCTCCTTCCGTCCTGTATCTCTGAGAAAGGTATATAGTGTGACCCTCTCCTTCCATCCTGTATCGCTGAGAAAGGTATATAGTGTGACATCTCCTTCCGTCCTGTATCTCTGAGAAAGGTATATAGTGTGACCCTCTCCTTCCATCCTGTATCGCTGAGAAAGGTATATAGTGTGACATCTCCTTCCGTCCTGTATCTCTGAGAAAGGTATATAGTGTGACCCCTCCATCCGTCCTGTATCTCTGAGAAAGGTATATAGTGTGACACCTACTTCCGTCCTGTATCTCTGAGAAAGATATATAGTGTGACCCCTCCTTCCGTCCTGTATCTATGAGAAAGGTATATAGTATGACCCTCTCCTTCCATCCTGTATCTCTGAGAAAGGTATATAGTGTGACCCCTCCTTCCATCCTGTATCTCTGAGAAAGGTATATAGTGTGACCCTCTCCTTCCATCCTGTATCTCTGAGAAAGGTATATAGTGTGACCCTCTCCTTCCGTCCTGTATCCCTGAGAAAGGTATATAGTGTGACCCCTCCTTCTGTCCTGTATCCCTGAGAAAGGTATATAGTGTGACCCCCTCCTTCCATCCTGCATCACTGAGAAAGGTATATAGTGTGACCCCTCCTTCCGCCCTGTATCTCTGAGAAAGGTATATAGTGTGACCCCTCCTTCCGCCCTGTATCTCTGAGTAAGGTATATAGTGTGACCCCTACTTCCATCCTGTATCTCTGAGAAAGGTATATAGTGTGACCCCTCCTTCTGTCCTGTATCTCAGAGAAAGGTATATAGTGTGACCCCTACTTCTGTCCTGTATCTCTGAGAAAGGTATATAGTGTGACCCCTACTTGTGTCCTGTATCTCTGAGAAAGGTATATAGTGTGACCCTCTCCTTCCATCCAGTATCTCTGAGAAAGGTATATAGTGTGACACCTACTTCCGTCCTGTATCTCTGAGAAAGATATATAGTGTGACCCCTCCTTCCGTCCTGTATCTATGAGAATGGTATATAGTATGACCCTCTCCTTCCATCCTGTATCTCTGAGAAAGGTATATAGTGTGACCCTCTCCTTCCATCCTGTATCTCTGAGAAAGGTATATAGTGTGACCCCTACTTCTGTCCTGTATCTCTGAGAAAGGTATATAGTGTGACTCCTCCTTCTGTCCTGTATCTCTGAGAAAGGTATATAGTGTGACCCCTACTTCTGTCCTGTATCTATGAGAAAGGTATATAGTGTGACCCCTACTTCTGTCCTGTATCTCTGAGAAAGGTATATAGTGTGACCCCTCTTTCCATCCTGTATCTCTGAGAAAGGTATATAGTGTGACCCTCTCCTTCCATCCTGTATCTCAGAGAAAGTTATATAGTGTGACCCTCTCCTTCCGTCCTGTATCCCTGAGAAAGGTATATAGTGTGACCCCTCCTTCTGTCCTGTATCTCTGAGAAAGGTATATAGTGTGACCCCTACTTCTGTCCTGTATCTATGAGAAAGGTATATAGTGTGACCCCTCCTTCCGCCCTGTATCTCTGAGAAAGGTATATAGTGTGACCCTCTCCTTCCGTCCTGTATCCCTGAGAAAGGTATATAGTGTGACCCTCTCCTTCCATCCTGTATCCCTGAGAAAGGTATATAGTGTGACCCCTCCTTCCATCCTGTATCTCTGAGAAAGGTATATAGTGTGACCCCTACTTCCGTCCTGTATCTCTGAGAAAGGTATATAGTGTGACCCCTCCTTCCGTCCTGTATCTATGAGAAAGGTATATAGTGTGACCCTCTCCTTCCATCCTGTATCCCTGAGAAAGGTATATAGTGTGACCCCTACTTCCGTCCTGTATCTCTGAGAAAGGTATATAGTGTGACCCCTACTTCTGTCCTGTATCTCTGAGAAAGGTATATAGTGTGACCCTCTCCTTCCATCCTGTATCTCTGAGAAAGGTATATAGTGTGACCCCTCTTTCCATCCTGTATCTCTGAGAAAGGTATATAGTGTGACCCTCTCCTTCCATCCTGTATCTCAGAGAAAGGTATATAGTGTGACCCTCTCCTTCCGTCCTGTATCCCTGAGAAAGGTATATAGTGTGACCCCTCCTTCTGTCCTGTATCTCTGAGAAAGGTATATAGTGTGACAATTACTTCTGTCCTGTATCTATGAGAAAGGTATATAGTGTGACCCCTACTTCCGTCCTGTATCTATGAGAAAGGTATATAGTGTGACCCCTCCTTCCATCCTGTATCTCTGAGAAAGGAATATAGTGTGACCCCTACTTCCATCCTGTATCTCTGAGAAAGGTATATAGTGTGACCCTCTCCTTCCATCCTGTATCTCTGAGAAAGATATACAGTATGACCCTTACTTCTGTCCTGTATCCCTGAGAAAGATATATAGTGTGACCCCCTACTTCCGTCCTGTATCTCTGAGAAAGGTATATAGTGTGACCCCTCCTTCCATCCTGTATCTCTGAGAAAGGTATATAGTGTGACCCTCTCCTTCCATCCTGTATCTCTGAGAAAGGTATATAGTATGACCCCTACTTCCGTCCTGTATCTCTGAGAAAGGTATATAGTGTGACCCTCTCCTTCCATCCTGTATCTCTGAGAAAGGTATATAGTGTGACCGTCTCCTTCCGTCCTGTATCTCTGAGAAAGGTATATAGTGTGACCATCTCCTTCCATCCTGTATCTCTGAGAAAGGTATATAGTGTGACCCCTACTTCTGTCCTGTATCTATGAGAAAGGTATATAGTGTGACCCCTCCTTCCGCCCTGTATCTCTGAGAAAGGTTTATAGTGTGACCCTCTCCTTCCATCCTGTATCCCTGAGAAAGGTATATAGTGTGACCCCTCCTTCCGTCCTGTATCCCTGAGAAAGGTATATAGTGTGACCCCTACTTCCGTCCTGTATCTCTGAGAAAGGTATATAGTGTGACCGTCTCCTTCCGTCCTGTATCTCTGAGAAAGGTATATAGTGTGACCCCTCCTTCCGCCCTGTAGCTCTGAGAAAGGTATATAGTGTGACCCCTCCTTCCGCCCTGTATCTCTGAGAAAGGTATATAGTGTGACCCCTCCTTCCGCCCTGTATCTCTGAGAAAGGTATATAGTGTGACCCCTCCTTCCGCCCTGTATCTCTGAGAAAGGTATATAGTGTGACCCCTCCTTCCATCCTGTATCCCTGAGAAAGGTATATAGTGTGACCCCTCCTTCCGTCCTGTATCCCTGAGAAAGGTATATAGTGTGACCCCTACTTCCGTCCTGTATCTCTGAGAAAGGTATATAGTGTGACCGTCTCCTTCCGTCCTGTATCTCTGAGAAAGGTATATAGTGTGACCCCTCCTTCCGCCCTGTATCTCTGAGAAAGGTATATAGTGTGACCCCTCCTTCCGCCCTGTATCTCTGAGAAAGGTATATAGTGTGACCCCTCCTTCCGCCCTGTATCTCTGAGAAAGGTATATAGTGTGACCCCTCCTTCCGCCCTGTATCTCTGAGAAAGGTATATAGTGTGACCCCTCCTTCCGCCCTGTATCTCTGAGAAAGGTATATAGTGTGACCCCTCCTTCCGCCCTGTATCTCTGAGAAAGGTATATAGTGTGACCCTCTCCTTCCATCCTGTATCTCTGAGAAAGGTATATAGTGTGACCCTCTCCTTCCATCCTGTATCCCTGAGAAAGGTATATAGTGTGACCCCTCCTTCCATCCTGTATCTCTGAGAAAGGTATATAGTGTGACCCTCTCCTTCCATCCTGTATCTCTGAGAAAGTTATATAGTGTGACCCCTACTTCCGTCCTGTATCTCTGAGAAAGGTATATAGTGTGACCCTCTCCTTCCATCCTGTATCGCTGAGAAAGGTATATAGTGTGACCCCTCCTTCCGTCCTGTATCTCTGAGAAAGGTATATAGTGTGACCCTCTCCTTCCATCCTCTATCTCTGAGATAGGTATATAGTGTGACCCCTACTTCCGTCCTGTATCTATGAGAAAGGTATATAGTGTGACCCCTCCTTCCATCCTGTATCTCTGAGAAAGGTACATAGTGTGACCCCTACTTCCATCCTGTATCTCTGAGAAAGGTATATAGTGTGACCCTCTCCTTCCATCCTGTATCTCTGAGAAAGATATACAGTAAGACCCTTTCTTCCGTCCTGTATCCCTGAGAAAGATATATAGTGTGACCCCCTACTTCCGTCCTGTATCTCTGAGAAAGGTATATAGTGTGACCCCTCCTTCCATCCTGTATCTCTGAGAAAGGTATATAGTGTGACCCTCTCCTTCCATCCTGTATCTCTGAGAAAGGTATATAGTGTGACCCCTACTTCCGTCCTGTATCTCTGAGAAAGGTATATAGTGTGACCCTCTCCTTCCATCCTGTATCTCTGAGAAAGGTATATAGTGTGACCGTCTCCTTCCGTCCTGTATCTCTGAGAAAGGTATATAGTGTGACCATCTCCTTCCATCCTGTGTCTCTGAGAAAGGTATATAGTGTGACCCCTCCTTCCGCCCTGTATCTCTGAGAAAGGTATATAGTGTGACACCTACTTCTGTCCTGTATCTATGAGAAAGGTATATAGTGTGACCCCTACTTCAGCCCTGTATCTCTGAGAAAGGTTTATAGTGTGACCCTCTCCTTCCATCCTGTTTCCCTGAGAAAGGTATATAGTGTGACCCCTCCTTCCGTCCTGTATCCCTGAGAAAGGTATATAGTGTGACCCCTACTTCCGTCCTGTATCTCTGAGAAAGGTATATAGTGTGACCGTCTCCTTCCGTCCTGTATCTCTGAGAAAGGTATATAGTGTGACCCTCTCCTTCCATCCTGTATCTCTGAGAAAGGTATATAGTGTGACCCTCTCCTTCCGTCCTGTATCCCTGAGAAAGGTATATAGTGTGACCCCTCCTTCTGTCCTGTATCTCTGAGAAAGGTATATAGTGTGACCCCTACTTCTGTCCTGTATCTATGAGAAAGGTATATAGTGTGACCCCTCCTTCCGCCCTGTATCTCTGAGAAAGGTATAAAGTGTGACCCCTACTTCCATCCTGTATCTATGAGAAAGGTATATAGTGTGACCCCTACTTCCGTCCTGTATCTCTGAGAAAGGTATATAGTGTGACCCCTCCTTCCATCCTGTATCCCTGAGAAAGGTATATACTGTGACCTATCCTTCCGTCCTGTATCTCTGAGAAAGGTATATAGTGTGACCCCTCCTTCCATCCTGTATCCCTGAGAAAGGTATATAGTGTGACGTCTCCTTCCGTCCTGTATCTCTGAGAAAGGTATATAGTGTGACCCTCTCCTTCCATCCTGTATCTCTGAGAAAGGTATATAGTGTGACCCTCTCCGTCCATCCTGTATCTCTGAGAAAGGTATATAGTGTGACCCCTACTTCTGTCCTGTATCTATGAGAAAGGTATATAGTGTGACGTCTCCTTCCGTCCTGTATCTCTGAGAAAGGTATATAGTGTGACCCTCTCCTTCCATCCTGTATCTCTGAGAAAGGTTTATAGTGTGACCCTCTCCTTCCATCCTGTATCCCTGAGAAAGGTATATAGTGTGACCCCTACTTCCGTCCTGTATCTCTGAGAAAGGTATATAGTGTGACCCTCTCCTTCCATCCTGTATCTCTGAGAAAGGTATATAGTGTGACACCTGCTTCTGTCCTGTATCTCTGAGAAAGGTATATAGTGTGACCCCTACTTCTGTCCTGTATCTCTGAGAAAGGTATATAGTGTGACCCCTACTTCTGTCCTGTATCTATGAGAAAGGTATATAGTGTGACCCCTCCTTCCGCCCTGTATCTCTGAGAAAGGTATATAGTGTGACCCTCTCCTTCCATCCTGTATCCCTGAGAATGGTATATAGTGTGACCCCTCCTTCCGTCCTGTATCCCTGAGAAAGGTATATAGTGTGACCCCTACTTCCGTCCTGTATCTCTGAGAAAGGTATATAGTGTGACCCCTCCTTCCGTCCTGTATCCCTGAGAAAGGTATATAGTGTGACCGTCTCCTTCCGTCCTGTATCTCTGAGAAAGGTATATAGTGTGAACCTCTCCTTCCATCCTGTATCTCTGAGAAAGGTATATAGTGTGACCCCTCCTTCTGTCCTGTATCTCTGAGAAAGGTATATAGTGTGACCCCTACTTCTGTCCTGTATCTCTGAGAAAGGTATATAGTGTGACCCCTACTTCTGTCCTGTATCTATGAGAAAGGTATATAGTGTGACCCCTCCTTCCGCCCTGTATCTCTGAGAAAGGTATAAAGTGTGACCCCTACTTCCATCCTGTATCTATGAGAAAGGTATATAGTGTGACCCCTACTTCCGTCCTGTATCTCTGAGAAAGGTATATAGTGACCCCTCCTTCCATCCTGTATCCCTGAGAAAGGTATATACTGTGACCTATCCTTCCGTCCTGTATCTCTGAGAAAGGTATATAGTGTGACCCCTCCTTCCATCCTGTATCCCTGAGAAAGGTATATAGTGTGACGTCTCCTTCCGTCCTGTATCTCTGAGAAAGGTATATAGTGTGACCCCTACTTCTGTCCTGTATCCCTGAGAAAGGTATATAGTGTGACCCCTCCTTCCATCCTGTATCTCTGAGAAAGGTATATAGTGTGACCCCTACTTCTGTCCTGTATCCCTGAGAAAGGTATATAGTGTGACCCCTCCTTCTGTCCTGTATCTCTGAGAAAGGTATATAGTGTGACCCCTCCTTCTGTCCTGTATCTCTGAGAAAGGTATATAGTGTGACCCCTACTTCTGTCCTGTATCTATGAGAAAGGTATATAGTGTGTCCCCTCCTTCCGCCCTGTATCTCTGAGAAAGGTATATAGTGTGACCCTCTCCTTCCATCCTGTATCCCTGAGAATGGTATATAGTGTGACCCCTCCTTCCGTCCTGTATCCCTGAGAAAGGTATATAGTGTGACCCCTACTTCCGTACTGTATCTCTGAGAAAGGTATATAGTGTGACCATCTCCTTCCGTCCTGTATCTCTGAGAAAGGTATATAGTGTGACCCCTCCTTCCGCCCTGTATCTCTGAGAAAGGTATATAGTGTGACCCCTCCTTCCGCCCTGTATCTCTGAGAAAGGTATATAGTGTGACCCCTCCTTCCGCCCTGTATCTCTGAGAAAGGTATATAGTGTGACCCTCTCCTTCCGTCCTGTATCTCTGAGAAAGGTATATAGTGTGACTCCTCCTTCTGTCCTGTATCTCTGAGAAAGGTATATAGTGTGACCCCTACTTCTGTCCTGTATCTATGAGAAAGGTATATAGTGTGACCCCTACTTCTGTCCTCTATCTCTGAGAAAGGTATATAGTGTGACCCTCTCCTTCCATCCAGTATCTCTGAGAAAGGTATATAGTGTGACACCTACTTCCATCCTGTATCTCTGAGAAAGATATATAGTGTGACCCCTCCTTCCGTCCTGTATCTATGAGAAAGGTATATAGTATGACCCTCTCCTTCCATCCTGTATCTCTGAGAAAGGTATATAGAGTGACCCCTACTTCTGTCCTGTATCTCTGAGAAAGGTATATAGTGTGACTCCTCCTTCTGTCCTGTATCTCTGAGAAAGGTATATAGTGTGACCCCTACTTCTGTCCTGTATCTATGAGAAAGGTATATAGTGTGAGCCCTACTTCTGTCCTGTATCTCTGAGAAAGGTATATAGTGTGACCCCTCTTTCATCCTGTATCTCTGAGAAAGGTATATAGTGTGACCCTCTCCTTCCATCCTGTATCTCAGAGAAAGGTATATAGTGTGACCCTCTCTTTCCGTCCTGTATCCCTGAGAAAGGTATATAGTGTGACCCCTCCTTCTGTCCTGTATCTCTGAGAAAGGTATATAGTGTGACCCCCTACTTCTGTCCTGTATCTATGAGAAAGGTATATAGTGTGACCCCTCCTTCTGCCCTGTATCTCTGAGAAAGGTATATAGTGTGACCCTCTCCTTCCATCCTGTATCCCTGAGAAAGGTATATAGTGTGACCCCTCCTTCCGTCCTGTATCCCTGAGAAAGGTATATAGTGTGACCCCTACTTCCGTCCTGTATCTCTGAGAAAGGTATATAGTGTGACCGTCTCCTTCCGTCCAGTATCTCTGAGAAAGGTATATAGTGTGACCCCTCCTTCCGCCCTGTATCTCTGAGAAAGGTATATAGTGTGACCCCTCCTTCCGCCCTGTATCTCTGAGAAAGGTATATAGTGTGACCCCTCATTCCGCCCTGTATCTCTGAGAAAGGTATATAGTGTGACCCCTCCTTCCGCCCTGTATCTCTGAGAAAGGTATATAGTGTGACCCCTCCTTCCATCCTGTATCTATGAGAAAGGTATATAGTGTGACCCCTCCTTCCGCCCTGTATCTCTGAGAAAGGTATATAGTGTGACCCTCTCCTTCCATCCTGTATCGCTGAGAAAGGTATATAGTGTGACCCCTCCTTCCATCCTGTATCTCTGAGAAAGGTATATAGTGTGACCCTCTCCTTCCATCCTGTATCTCTGAGAAAGGTATATAGTGTGACCCCTACTTCCGTCCTGTATCTATGAGAAAGGTATATAGTGTGACCCCCTCCTTCCATCCTGTATCTCTGAGAAAGGTATATAGTGTGACCCCTACTTCCATCCTGTATCTCTGAGAAAGGTATATAGTGTGACCCTCTCCTTCCATCCTGTATCTCTGAGAAAGATATACAGTATGACCCTTACTTCAGTCCTGTATCCATGAGAAAGATATATAGTAAGACCCCCTACTTCCGTCCTGTATCTCTGAGAAAGGTATATAGTGTGACCCATCCTTCCATCCTGTATCTCTGAGAAAGGTATATAGTGTGACCCTCTCCTTCCATCCTGTATCTCTGAGAAAGGTATATAGTGTGACCCCTACTTCCGTCCTGTATCTCTGAGAAAGGTATATCGTGTGACCCTCTCCTTCCATCCTGTATCGCTGAGAAAGGTATATAGTGCGACCTCTCCTTTCGTCCTGTATCTCTGAGAAAGGTATATAGTGTGACCCTCTCATTCCATCCTGTATCGCTGAGAAAGGTATATAGTGTGACCTCTCCTTCCGTCCTGTATCTCTGAGAAAGGTATATAGTGTGACCCCTACTTCCGTCCTGTATCTATGAGAAAGGTATATAGTGTGACCCTCTCCTTCCATCCTGTATCTGAGAAAGGTATATAGTGTGACCCCTACTACCGTCCTGTATCTCTGAGAAAGGTATATAGTGTGACCCCTCCTTCCGTCCTGTATCTATGAGAAAGGTATATAGTGTGACCCTCTCCTTCCATCCTGTATCTCTGAGAAAGGTATATAGTGTGACCCCTCCTTCCGCCCTGTATCTCTGAGAAAGGTATATAGTGTGACCCCTCCTTCCATCCTGTATCTCTGAGAAAGGTATATAGTGTGACCCCTCCTTCCGCCCTGTATCTCTGAGAAAGGTATATAGTGTGACCCTCTCCTTCCATCCTGTATCTCTGAGAAAGGTATGTAGTGTGACCCTCTCCTTCCATCCTGTATCTCTGAGAAAGGTATATAGTGTGACCCTCTCCTTCCATCCTGTATCCCTGAGAAAGGTATATAGTGTGACCCCTCCTTCCATCCTGTATCTCTGAGAAAGGTATATAGTGTGACCCTCTCCTTCCATCCTGTATCTCTGAGAAAGGTATATAGTGTGACCCCTACTTCCGTCCTGTATCTCTGAGAAAGGTATATAGTGTGACCCTCTCCTTCCATCCTGTATCGCTGAGAAAGGTATATAGTGTGACCCCTCCTTCCGTCCTGTATCTCTGAGAAAGGTATATAGTGTGACCCTCTCCTTCCATCCTCTATCTCTGAGATAGGTATATAGTGTGACCCCTACTTCCGTCCTGTATCTATGAGAAAGGTATATAGTGTGACCCCTCCTTCCATCCTGTATCTCTGAGAAAGGTACATAGTGTGACCCCTACTTCCATCCTGTATCTCTGAGAAAGGTATATAGTGTGACCCTCTCCTTCCATCCTGTATCTCTGAGAAAGATATACAGTAAGACCCTTTCTTCCGTCCTGTATCCCTGAGAAAGATATATAGTGTGACCCCCTACTTCCGTCCTGTATCTCTGAGAAAGGTATATAGTGTGACCCCTCCTTCCATCCTGTATCTCTGAGAAAGGTATATAGTGTGACCCTCTCCTTCCATCCTGTATCTCTGAGAAAGGTATATAGTGTGACCCCTACTTCCGTCCTGTATCTCTGAGAAAGGTATATAGTGTGACCCTCTCCTTCCATCCTGTATCTCTGAGAAAGGTATATAGTGTGACCGTCTCCTTCCGTCCTGTATCTCTGAGAAAGGTATATAGTGTGACCATCTCCTTCCATCCTGTGTCTCTGAGAAAGGTATATAGTGTGACCCCTCCTTCCGCCCTGTATCTCTGAGAAAGGTATATAGTGTGACACCTACTTCTGTCCTGTATCTATGAGAAAGGTATATAGTGTGACCCCTACTTCAGCCCTGTATCTCTGAGAAAGGTTTATAGTGTGACCCTCTCCTTCCATCCTGTTTCCCTGAGAAAGGTATATAGTGTGACCCCTCCTTCCGTCCTGTATCCCTGAGAAAGGTATATAGTGTGACCCCTACTTCCGTCCTGTATCTCTGAGAAAGGTATATAGTGTGACCGTCTCCTTCCGTCCTGTATCTCTGAGAAAGGTATATAGTGTGACCCTCTCCTTCCATCCTGTATCTCTGAGAAAGGTATATAGTGTGACCCTCTCCTTCCGTCCTGTATCCCTGAGAAAGGTATATAGTGTGACCCCTCCTTCTGTCCTGTATCTCTGAGAAAGGTATATAGTGTGACCCCTACTTCTGTCCTGTATCTATGAGAAAGGTATATAGTGTGACCCCTCCTTCCGCCCTGTATCTCTGAGAAAGGTATAAAGTGTGACCCCTACTTCCATCCTGTATCTATGAGAAAGGTATATAGTGTGACCCCTACTTCCGTCCTGTATCTCTGAGAAAGGTATATAGTGACCCCTCCTTCCATCCTGTATCCCTGAGAAAGGTATATACTGTGACCTATCCTTCCGTCCTGTATCTCTGAGAAAGGTATATAGTGTGACCCCTCCTTCCATCCTGTATCCCTGAGAAAGGTATATAGTGTGACGTCTCCTTCCGTCCTGTATCTCTGAGAAAGGTATATAGTGTGACCCTCTCCTTCCATCCTGTATCTCTGAGAAAGGTATATAGTGTGACCCTCTCCGTCCATCCTGTATCTCTGAGAAAGGTATATAGTGTGACCCCTACTTCTGTCCTGTATCTATGAGAAAGGTATATAGTGTGACTCCTCCTTCCGCCCTGTATCTCTGAGAAAGGTTTATAGTGTGACCCTCTCCTTCCATCCTGTATCCCTGAGAAAGGTATATAGTGTGACCCCTACTTCCGTCCTGTATCTCTGAGAAAGGTATATAGTGTGACCCTCTCCTTCCATCCTGTATCTCTGAGAAAGGTATATAGTGTGACACCTGCTTCTGTCCTGTATCTCTGAGAAAGGTATATAGTGTGACCCCTACTTCTGTCCTGTATCTCTGAGAAAGGTATATAGTGTGACCCCTACTTCTGTCCTGTATCTATGAGAAAGGTATATAGTGTGACCCCTCCTTCCGCCCTGTATCTCTGAGAAAGGTATATAGTGTGACCCTCTCCTTCCATCCTGTATCCCTGAGAATGGTATATAGTGTGACCCCTCCTTCCGTCCTGTATCCCTGAGAAAGGTATATAGTGTGACCCCTACTTCCGTCCTGTATCTCTGAGAAAGGTATATAGTGTGACCCCTCCTTCCGTCCTGTATCCCTGAGAAAGGTATATAGTGTGACCGTCTCCTTCCGTCCTGTATCTCTGAGAAAGGTATATAGTGTGAACCTCTCCTTCCATCCTGTATCTCTGAGAAAGGTATATAGTGTGACCCCTCCTTCTGTCCTGTATCTCTGAGAAAGGTATATAGTGTGACCCCTACTTCTGTCCTGTATCTCTGAGAAAGGTATATAGTGTGACCCCTACTTCTGTCCTGTATCTATGAGAAAGGTATATAGTGTGACCCCTCCTTCCGCCCTGTATCTCTGAGAAAGGTATAAAGTGTGACCCCTACTTCCATCCTGTATCTATGAGAAAGGTATATAGTGTGACCCCTACTTCCGTCCTGTATCTCTGAGAAAGGTATATAGTGACCCCTCCTTCCATCCTGTATCCCTGAGAAAGGTATATACTGTGACCTATCCTTCCGTCCTGTATCTCTGAGAAAGGTATATAGTGTGACCCCTCCTTCCATCCTGTATCCCTGAGAAAGGTATATAGTGTGACGTCTCCTTCCGTCCTGTATCTCTGAGAAAGGTATATAGTGTGACCCTCTCCTTCCATCCTGTATCTCTGAGAAAGGTATATAGTGTGACCCCTACTTCTGTCCTGTATCCCTGAGAAAGGTATATAGTGTGACCCCTCCTTCTGTCCTGTATCTCTGAGAAAGGTATATAGTGTGACCCCTCCTTCTGTCCTGTATCTCTGAGAAAGGTATATAGTGTGACCCCTACTTCTGTCCTGTATCTATGAGAAAGGTATATAGTGTGTCCCCTCCTTCCGCCCTGTATCTCTGAGAAAGGTATATAGTGTGACCCTCTCCTTCCATCCTGTATCCCTGAGAATGGTATATAGTGTGACCCCTCCTTCCGTCCTGTATCCCTGAGAAAGGTATATAGTGTGACCCCTACTTCCGTACTGTATCTCTGAGAAAGGTATATAGTGTGACCATCTCCTTCCGTCCTGTATCTCTGAGAAAGGTATATAGTGTGACCCCTCCTTCCGCCCTGTATCTCTGAGAAAGGTATATAGTGTGACCCCTCCTTCCGCCCTGTATCTCTGAGAAAGGTATATAGTGTGACCCCTCCTTCCGCCCTGTATCTCTGAGAAAGGTATATAGTGTGACCCTCTCCTTCCGTCCTGTATCTCTGAGAAAGGTATATAGTGTGACCCCTACTTCCATCCTGTATCTCTGAGAAAGGTATATAGTGTGACCCTCTCCTTCCATCCTGTATCTCTGAGAAAGATATACAGTATGACCCTTACTTCCGTCCTGTATCCCTGAGAAAGATATATAGTGTGACCCCCTACTTCCGTCCTGTATCTCTGAGAAAGGTATATAGTGTGACCCTCTCCTTCCATCCTGTATACCTGAGAAAGGTATATAGTGTGACCCCTCCTTCCATCCTGTATCTCTGAGAAAGGTATATAGTGTGACACTCTCCTTCCATCCTGTATCTCTGAGAAAGGTATATAGTGTGACCGTCTCCTTCCGTCCTGTATATCTGAGAAAGGTATGTAGTGTGACCGTCTCCTTCCGTCCTGTATCTCTGAGAAAGGTATACAGTGTGACCCATCCTTCCGCCCTGTAGCTCTGAGAAAGGTATATAGTGTGACCCCTCCTTCCGCCCTGTATCTCTGAGAAAGGTATATAGTGTGACCCCTCCTTCCGCCCTGTATCTCTGAGAAAGGTATATAGTGTGACCCCTCCTTCCATCCTGTATCTCTGAGAAAGGTATATAGTGTGACCCCTCCTTCCGCCCTGTATCTCTGAGAAAGGTATATAGTGTGACCCTCTCCTTCCATCCTGTATCTCTGAGAAAGGTATATAGTGTGACCCTCTCCTTCCATCCTGTATCTCTGAGAAAGGTATATAGTGTGACCCTCTCCTTCCATCCTGTATCCCTGAGAAAGATATATAGTGTGACCCCTCCTTCCATCCTGTATCTCTGAGAAAGGTATATAGTGTGACACTCTCCTTCCATCCTGTATCTCTGAGAAAGGTATATAGTGTGACCCCTACTTCCGTCCTGTGTCTATGAGAAAGGTATATAGTGTGACCCCTCCTTCCATCCTGTATCTCTGAGAAAGGTATATAGTGTGACCCCTACTTCCATCCTGTATCTCTGAGAAAGGTATATAGTGTGACCCTCTCCTTCCATCCTGTATCTCTGAGAAAGATATACAGTATGACCCTTACTTCCGTCCTATATCCCTGAGAAAGATATATAGTGTGACCCCCTACTTCCGTCCTGTATCTCTGAGAAAGGTATATAGTGTGACCCCTCCTTCCATCCTGTATCTCTGAGAAAGGTATATAGTGTGACCCTCTCCTTCCATCCTGTATCTCTGAGAAAGGTATATAGTGTGACCCCTACTTCCGTCCTGTATCTCTGAGAAAGGTATATAGTGTGACCCTCTCCTTCCATCCTGTATCTCTGAGAAAGGTATATAGTGTGACCCTCTCCTTCCGTCCTGTATCCCTGAGAAAGGTATATAGTGTAACCCCTCCTTCTGTCCTGTATCCCTGAGAAAGGTATATAGTGTGACCCCTCCTTCCATCCTGCATCACTGAGAAAGGTATATAGTGTGACCCCTCTTTCCGCCCTGTATCTCTGAGAAAGGTATATAGTGTGACCCCTCCTTCCGCCCTGTATCTCTGAGAAAGGTATATAGTGTGACCCCTACTTCCGTCCTGTATCTCTGAGAAAGGTATATAGTGTGACCCCTCCTTCTGTCCTGTATCTCTGAGAAAGGTATATAGTGTGACCCCTACTTCTGTCCTGTATCTCTGAGAAAGGTATAGTGTGACCCCTACTTCTGTCCTGTATCTATGAGAAAGGTATATAGCGTGACCCCTCCTTCCGCCCTGTATCTCTGAGAAAGGTATAAAGTGTGACCCCTACTTCCATCCTGTATCTATGAGAAAGGTATATAGTGTGACCCCTACTTCCGTCCTGTATCTCTGAGAAAGGTATATAGTGACCCCTCCTTCCATCCTGTATCCCTGAGAAAGGTATATACTGTGACCTATCCTTCCGTCCTGTATCTCTGAGAAAGGTATATAGTGTGACCCCTCCTTCCATCCTGTATCCCTGAGAAAGGTATATAGTGTGACGTCTCCTTCCGTCCTGTATCTCTGAGAAAGGTATATAGTGTGACCCTCTCCTTCCATCCTGTATCTCTGAGAAAGGTATATAGTGTGACCCCTACTTCTGTCCTGTATCCCTGAGAAAGGTATATAGTGTGACCCCTCCTTCTGTCCTGTATCTCTGAGAAAGGTATATAGTGTGACCCCAACTTCTGTCCTGTATCTCTGAGAAAGGTATATAGTGTGACCCCTACTTCTGTCCTGTATCTATGAGAAAGGTATATAGTGTGACCCCTCCTTCCGCCCTGTATCTCTGAGAAAGGTATATAGTGTGACCCTCTCCTTCCATCCTGTATCCCTGAGAATGGTATATAGTGTGACCCCTCCTTCCGTCCTGTATCCCTGAGAAAGGTATATAGTGTGACCCCTACTTCCGTACTGTATCTCTGAGAAAGGTATATAGTGTGACCATCTCCTTCCGTCCTGTATCTCTGAGAAAGGTATATAGTGTGACCCCTCCTTCCGCCCTGTATCTCTGAGAAAGGTATATAGTGTGACCCCTCCTTCCGCCCTGTATCTCTGAGAAAGGTATATAGTGTGACCCCTCCTTCCATCCTGTATCTCTGAGAAAGGTATATAGTGTGACCCCTCCTTCCGCCCTGTATCTCTGAGAAAGGTATATAGTGTGACCCCTCCTTCCATCCTGTATCTCTGAGAAAGGTATATAGTGTGACCCTCTCCTTCCATCCTGTATCTCTGAGAAAGGTATATACTGTGACCTATCCTTCCGTCCTGTATCTCTGAGAAAGGTATATAGTGTGACCCCTACTTCCATCCTGTATCTCTGAGAAAGGTATATAGTGTGACCCTCTCCTTCCATCCTGTATCTCTGAGAAAGATATACAGTATGACCCTTACTTCCGTCCTGTATCCCTGAGAAAGATATATAGTGTGACCCCCTATTTCCATCCTGTATCTCTGAGAAAGGTATATAGTGTGACCCCTACTTCCATCCTGTATCTCTGAGAAAGGTATATAGTGTGACCCTCTCCTTCCATCCTGTATCTCTGAGAAAGATATACAGTATGACCCTTACTTCCGTCCTGTATCCCTGAGAAAGATATATAGTGTGACCCCCTATTTCCGTCCTGTATCTCTGAGAAAGGTATATAGTGTGACCCCTCCTTCCATCCTGTATCTCTGAGAAAGATATATAGTGTGACCCCTACTTCCGTCCTTTATCTCTGAGAAAGGTATATAGTGTGACCCTCTCCTTCCATCCTGTATCGCTGAGAAAGGTATATAGTGTGACCTCTCCTTCCGTCCTGTATCTCTGAGAAAGGTATATAGTGTGACCCCTACTTCCATCCTGTATCTCTGAGAAAGGTATATAGTGTGACCCTCTCCTTCCATCCTGTATCTCTGAGAAAGGTATATAGTGTGACCCCTCCTTCCATGCTGTATCGCTGAGAAAGGTATATAGTGTGACCCCTCCTTCCATGCTGTATCTCTGAGAAAGGTATATAGTGTGACCCCTACTTCCATCCTGTATCTCTGAGAAAGGTATATAGTGTGACCCCTACTTCCATCCTGTATCTCTGAGAAAGGTATATAGTGTGACCCTCTCCTTCCATCCTGTATCTCTGAGAAAGGTATATAGTATGACCCCTCCTTCCGCCCTGTATCTCTGAGAAAGGTATATAGTGTGACCCCTCCTTCCGCCCTGTATCTCTGAGAAAGGTATATAGTGTGACCCCTCCTTCCGCCCTGTATCTCTGAGAAAGGTATATAGTGTGACCCCTCCTTCCGCCCTGTATCTCTGAGAAAGGTATATAGTGTGACCCCTCCTTCCATCCTGTATCTCTGAGAAAGGTATATAGTGTGACCCCTCCTTCCGCCCTGTATCTCTGAGAAAGGTATATAGTGTGACCCTCTCCTTCCATCCTGTATCTCTGAGAAAGGTATATAGTGTGACCCTCTCCTTCCATCCTGTATCTCTGAGAAAGGTATATAGTGTGACCCTCTCCTTCCATCCTGTATCCCTGAGAAAGGTATATAGTGTGACCCCTCCTTCCATCCTGTATCTCTGAGAAAGGTATATAGTGTGACCCTCTCCTTCCATCCTGTATCTCTGAGAAAGGTATATAGTGTGACCCCTACTTCCGTCCTGTATCTCTGAGAAAGGTATATAGTGTGACCCTCTCCTTCCATCCTGTATCGCTGAGAAAGGTATATAGTGTGACCCCCTCCTTCCATCCTGTATCTCTGAGAAAGGTATATAGTGTGACCCCTCCTTCCATCCTGTATCTCTGAGAAAGGTACATAGTGTGACCCCTACTTCCATCCTGTATCTCTGAGAAAGGTATATAGTGTGACCCTCTCCTTCCATCCTGTATCTCTGAGAAAGATATACAGTAAGACCCTTACTTCCGTCCTGTATCCCTGAGAAAGATATATAGTGTGACCCCCTACTTCCGTCCTGTATCTCTGAGAAAGGTATATAGTGTGACCCCTCCTTCCATCCTGTATCTCTGAGAAAGGTATATAGTGTGACCCTCTCCTTCCATCCTGTATCTCTGAGAAAAGTATATAGTGTGACCCCTACTTCCGTCCTGTATCTCTGAGAAAGGTATATAGTGTGACCCTCTCCTTCCATCCTGTATCTCTGAGAAAGGTATATAGTGTGACCGTCTCCTTCCGTCCTGTATCTCTGAGAAAGGTATATAGTGTGACCATCTCCTTCCATCCTGTATCTCTGAGAAAGGTATATAGTGTGACCCCTCCTTCCGCCCTGTATCTCTGAGAAAGGTATATAGTGTGACACCTACTTCTGTCCTGTATCTATGAGAAAGGTATATAGTGTGACCCCTCCTTCCGCCCTGTATCTCTGAGAAAGGTTTATAGTGTGACCCTCTCCTTCCATCCTGTATCCCTGAGAAAGGTATATAGTGTGACCCCTCCTTCCGTCCTGTATCCCTGAGAAAGGTATATAGTGTGACCCCTACTTCCGTCCTGTATCTCTGAGAAAGGTATATAGTGTGACCGTCTCCTTCCGTCCTGTATCTCTGAGAAAGGTATATAGTGTGACCGTCTCCTTCCGTCCTGTATCTCTGAGAAAGGTATATAGTGTGACCCCTCCTTCCGCCCTGTAGCTCTGAGAAAGGTATATAGTGTGACCCCTCCTTCCGCCCTGTAGCTCTGAGAAAGGTATATAGTGTGACCCCTGCTTCCGCCCTGTATCTCTGAGAAAGATATATAGTGTGACCCCTCCTTCCATCCTGTATCTCTGAGAAAGGTATATAGTGTGACCCCTCCTTCCGCCCTGTATCTCTGAGAAAGGTATATAGTGTGACCCTCTCCTTCCATCCTGTATCTCTGAGAAAGGTATATAGTGTGACCCTCTCCTTCCATCCTGTATCCCTGAGAAAGGTATATAGTGTGACCCCTCCTTCCATCCTGTATCTCTGAGAAAGGTATATAGTGTGACACTCTCCTTCCATCCTGTATCTCTGAGAAAGGTATATAGTGTGACCCCTACTTCCGTCCTGTATCTATGAGAAAGGTATATAGTGTGACCCCTCCTTCCATCCTGTATCTCTGAGAAAGGTATATAGTGTGACCCCTACTTCCATCCTGTATCTCTGAGAAAGGTATATAGTGTGACCCTCTCCTTCCATCCTGTATCTCTGAGAAAGATATACAGTATGACCCTTACTTCCGTCCTGTATCCCTGAGAAAGATATATAGTGTGACCCCCTACTTCCGTCCTGTATCTCTGAGAAAGGTATATAGTGTGACCCCTCCTTCCATCCTGTATCTCTGAGAAAGGTATATAGTGTGACCCTCTCCTTCCATCCTGTATCTCTGAGAAAGGTATATAGTGTGACCTCTCCTTCCGTCCTGTATCTCTGAGAAAGGTATATAGTGTGACCCTCTCCTTCCATCCTGTATCTCTGAGAAAGGTATATAGTGTGACCCCTACTTCAGTCCTGTATCTATGAGAAAGGTATATAGTGTGACCCCTACTTCTGTCCTGTATCGCTGAGAAAGGTATATAGTGTGACCACTACTTCCGTCCTGTATCTCTGAGAAAGGTATATAGTGTGACCACTACTTCCGTCCTGTATCTCTGAGAAAGGTATATAGTTTGACCCCTCCTTCCATCCTGTATCCCTGAGAAAGGTATATAGTGTGACCTCTCCTTCCGTCCTGTATCTCTGAGAAAGGTATATAGTGTGACCCTCTCCTTCCATCGTGTATCTCTGAGAAAGGTATATAGTGTGACCCCTACTTCCGTCCAGTATCTCTGAGAAAGGTATATAGTGTGACCCTCTCCTTCCATCCTGTATCGCTGAGAAAGGTATATAGTGTGACCTCTCCTTCCGTCCTGTATCTCTGAGAAAGGTATATAGTGTGACCCTCTCCTTCCATCCTGTATCTCTGAGAAAGGTATATAGTGTGACCCCTACTTCAGTCCTGTATCTATGAGAAAGGTATATAGTGTGACCCCTACTTCCGTCCTGTATCTCTGAGAAAGGTATATAGTGTGACCCTCTCCTTCCATCCTGTATCTCTGAGAAAGGTATATAGTGTGACCTCTCCTTCCGTCCTGTATCTCTGAGAAAGGTATATAGTGTGACCCTCTCCTTCCATCCTGTATCTCTGAGAAAGGTATATAGTGTGACCCCTCCTTCCATCCTGTATCTTTGAGAAAGGTATATAGTATGACCCCTCCTTCCGCCCTGTATCTCTGAGAAAGGTATATAGTGTGACCCCTCCTTCCATCCTGTATCTTTGAGAAAGGTATATAGTGTGACCCCTCCTTCCGCCCTGTATCTCTGAGAAAGGTATATAGTGTGACCCTCTCCTTCCATCCTGTATCTCTGAGAAAGGTATATAGTGTGACCCCTCCTTCCATCCTGTATCTTTGAGAAAGGTATATAGTGTGACCCCTCCTTCCGCCCTGTATATCTGAGAAAGATATATAGTGTGACCCCTCCTTCCATCCTGTATCTCTGAGAAAGGTATAGAGTGTGACCCCTCCTTCCATCCTGTATCTCTGAGAAAGGTATATAGTGTGACCCCTACTTCCATCCTGTATCTCTGAGAAAGGTATATAGTGTGACCCTCTCCTTCCATCCTGTCTCTCTGAGAAAGATATACAGTATGACCCTTACTTCCGTCCTGTATCCCTGAGAAAGATATATAGTGTGACCCCTCCTTCCATCCTGTATCTCTGAGAAAGGTATATAGTGTGACCCTCTCCTTCCGTCCTGTATCTCTGAGAAAGGTATATAGTGTGACCCCTCCTTCCATCCTGTATCCCTGAGAAAGGTATATAGTGTGACCTCTCCTTCCGTCCTGTATCTCTGAGAAAGGTATATAGTGTGACCCTCTCCTTCCATCCTGTATCTCTGAGAAAGGTATATAGTGTGACCCCTACTTCCGTCCAGTATCTCTGAGAAAGGTATATAGTGTGACCCTCCCCTTCCATCCTGTATCGCTGAGAAAGGTATATAGTGTGACCTCTCCTTCCATCCTGTATCTCTGAGAAAGGTATATAGTGTGACCCTCTCCTTCCATCCTGTATCTCTGAGAAAGGTATATAGTGTGACCCCTACTTCAGTCCTGTATCTATGAGAAAGGTATATAGTGTGACCTTTACTTCTGTCCTGTATCGCTGAGAAAGGTATATAGTGTGACCTCTCCTTCCGTCCTGTATCCCTGAGAAAGGTATATAGTGTGACCCTCTCCTTCCATCCTGTATCTCTGAGAAAGGTATATAGTGTGACCCCTATTTCTGTCCTGTATCTATGAGAAAGGTATATAGTGTGACCCCTACTTCCGTCCTGTATCTCTGAGAAAGGTATATAGTGTGACCCTCTCCTTCCATCCTGTATCTCTGAGAAAGGTATATAGTGTGACCCCTACTTCCGTCCTGTATCTCTGAGAAAGGTATATAGTGTGACCCCTCCTTCCGTCCTGTATCTATGAGAAAGGTATATAGTGTGACCCTCTCCTTCCATCCTGTATCTCTGAGAAAGGTATATAGTGTGACCATCTCCTTCCATCCTGTATCTCTGAGAAAGGTATATAGTGTGACCCCTACTTCCGTCCTGTATCTCTGAGAAAGGTATATAGTGTGACCCCTACTTCCGTCCTGTATCTCTGAGAAAGGTATATAGTGTGACCCCTCCTTCCGTCCTGTATCTATGAGAAAGGTATATAGTGTGACCCTCTCCTTCCATCCTGTATCTCTGAGAAAGGTATATAGTGTGACTCCTCCTTCTGTCCTGTATCTCTGAGAAAGGTATATAGTGTGACCCCTACTTCTGTCCTGTATCTATGAGAAAGGTATATAGTGTGACCCCTACTTCTGTCCTGTATCTCTGAGAAAGGTATATAGTGTGACCCTCTCCTTCCATCCTGTATCTCTGAGAAAGGTATATAGTGTGACCCTCTCCTTCCATCCTGTATCTCTGAGAAAGGTATATAGTGTGACCCCTACTTCCGTCCTGTATCTCTGAGAAAGGTATATAGTGTGACCCTCTCCTTCCATCCTGTATCGCTGAGAAAGGTATATAGTGTGACCTCTCCTTCCGTCCTGTATCTCTGAGAAAGGTATATAGTGTGACCCTCTCCTTCCATCCTGTATCGCTGAGAAAGGTATATAGTGTGACATCTCCTTCCGTCCTGTATCTCTGAGAAAGGTATATAGTGTGACCCTCTCCTTCCATCCTGTATCGCTGAGAAAGGTATATAGTGTGACATCTCCTTCCGTCCTGTATCTCTGAGAAAGGTATATAGTGTGACCCCTCCATCCGTCCTGTATCTCTGAGAAAGGTATATAGTGTGACACCTACTTCCGTCCTGTATCTCTGAGAAAGATATATAGTGTGACCCCTCCTTCCGTCCTGTATCTATGAGAAAGGTATATAGTATGACCCTCTCCTTCCATCCTGTATCTCTGAGAAAGGTATATAGTGTGACCCCTCCTTCCATCCTGTATCTCTGAGAAAGGTATATAGTGTGACCCTCTCCTTCCATCCTGTATCTCTGAGAAAGGTATATAGTGTGACCCTCTCCTTCCGTCCTGTATCCCTGAGAAAGGTATATAGTGTGACCCCTCCTTCTGTCCTGTATCCCTGAGAAAGGTATATAGTGTGACCCCCTCCTTCCATCCTGCATCACTGAGAAAGGTATATAGTGTGACCCCTCCTTCCGCCCTGTATCTCTGAGAAAGGTATATAGTGTGACCCCTCCTTCCGCCCTGTATCTCTGAGAAAGGTATATAGTGTGACCCCTACTTCCATCCTGTATCTCTGAGAAAGGTATATAGTGTGACCCCTCCTTCTGTCCTGTATCTCAGAGAAAGGTATATAGTGTGACCCCTACTTCTGTCCTGTATCTCTGAGAAAGGTATATAGTGTGACCCCTACTTGTGTCCTGTATCTCTGAGAAAGGTATATAGTGTGACCCTCTCCTTCCATCCAGTATCTCTGAGAAAGGTATATAGTGTGACACCTACTTCCGTCCTGTATCTCTGAGAAAGATATATAGTGTGACCCCTCCTTCCGTCCTGTATCTATGAGAATGGTATATAGTATGACCCTCTCCTTCCATCCTGTATCTCTGAGAAAGGTATATAGTGTGACCCTCTCCTTCCATCCTGTATCTCTGAGAAAGGTATATAGTGTGACCCCTACTTCTGTCCTGTATCTCTGAGAAAGGTATATAGTGTGACTCCTCCTTCTGTCCTGTATCTCTGAGAAAGGTATATAGTGTGACCCCTACTTCTGTCCTGTATCTATGAGAAAGGTATATAGTGTGACCCCTACTTCTGTCCTGTATCTCTGAGAAAGGTATATAGTGTGACCCCTCTTTCCATCCTGTATCTCTGAGAAAGGTATATAGTGTGACCCTCTCCTTCCATCCTGTATCTCAGAGAAAGTTATATAGTGTGACCCTCTCCTTCCGTCCTGTATCCCTGAGAAAGGTATATAGTGTGACCCCTCCTTCTGTCCTGTATCTCTGAGAAAGGTATATAGTGTGACCCCTACTTCTGTCCTGTATCTATGAGAAAGGTATATAGTGTGACCCCTCCTTCCGCCCTGTATCTCTGAGAAAGGTATATAGTGTGACCCTCTCCTTCCGTCCTGTATCCCTGAGAAAGGTATATAGTGTGACCCTCTCCTTCCATCCTGTATCCCTGAGAAAGGTATATAGTGTGACCCCTCCTTCCATCCTGTATCTCTGAGAAAGGTATATAGTGTGACCCTCTCCTTCCATCCTGTATCTCTGAGAAAGGTATATAGTGTGACCCCTACTTCCGTCCTGTATCTCTGAGAAAGGTATATAGTGTGAACCTCTCCTTCCATCCTGTATCTCTGAGAAAGGTATATAGTGTGACCCCTTCTTCCGTCCTGTATCTCTGAGAAAGATATATAGTGTGACCCCTCCTTTCCGTCCTGTATCTATGAGAAAGGTATATAGTATGACCCTCTCCTTCCATCCTGTATCTCTGTGAAAGGTATATAGTGTGACCCTCTCCTTCCATCCTGTATCTCTGAGAAAGGTATATAGTGTGACCCCTACTTCTGTCCTGTATCTCTGAGAAAGGTATATAGTGTGACTCCTCCTTCTGTCCTGTATCTCTGAGAAAGGTATATAGTGTGACCCCTACTTCTGTCCTGTATCTATGAGAAAGGTATATAGTGTGACCCCTACTTCTGTCCTGTATCTCTGAGAAAGGTATATAGTGTGACCCTCTCCTTCCATCCTGTATCTCTGAGAAAGGTATATAGTGTGACCCCTCTTTCCATCCTGTATCTCTGAGAAAGGTATATAGTGTGACCCTCTCCTTCCATCCTGTATCTCAGAGAAAGGTATATAGTGTGACCCTCTCCTTCCGTCCTGTATCCCTGAGAAAGGTATATAGTGTGACCCCTCCTTCAGTCCTGTATCTCTGAGAAAGGTATATAGTGTGACCCCTACTTCCGTCCTGTATCTATGAGAAAGGTATATAGTGTGACCCCTCCTTCCATCCTGTATCTCTGAGAAAGGAATATAGTGTGACCCCTACTTCCATCCTGTATCTCTGAGAAAGGTATATAGTGTGACCCTCTCCTTCCATCCTGTATCTCTGAGAAAGATATACAGTATGACCCTTACTTCTGTCCTGTATCCCTGAGAAAGATATATAGTGTGACCCCCTACTTCCGTCCTGTATCTCTGAGAAAGGTATATAGTGTGACCGTCTCCTTCCGTCCTGTATCTCTGAGAAAGGTATATAGTGTGACCATCTCCTTCCATCCTGTATCTCTGAGAAAGGTATATAGTGTGACCCCTACTTCTGTCCTGTATCTATGAGAAAGGTATATAGTGTGACCCCTCCTTCCGCCCTGTATCTCTGAGAAAGGTTTATAGTGTGACCCTCTCCTTCCATCCTGTATCCCTGAGAAAGGTATATAGTGTGACCCCTCCTTCCGTCCTGTATCCCTGAGAAAGGTATATAGTGTGACCCCTACTTCCGTCCTGTATCTCTGAGAAAGGTATATAGTGTGACCGTCTCCTTCCGTCCTGTATCTCTGAGAAAGGTATATAGTGTGACCCCTCCTTCCGCCCTGTAGCTCTGAGAAAGGTATATAGTGTGACCCCTCCTTCCGCCCTGTATCTCTGAGAAAGGTATATAGTGTGACCCCTCCTTCCGCCCTGTATCTCTGAGAAAGGTATATAGTGTGACCCCTCCTTCCGCCCTGTATCTCTGAGAAAGGTATATAGTGTGACCCCTCCTTCCATCCTGTATCCCTGAGAAAGGTATATAGTGTGACCCCTCCTTCCGTCCTGTATCCCTGAGAAAGGTATATAGTGTGACCCCTACTTCCGTCCTGTATCTCTGAGAAAGGTATATAGTGTGACCGTCTCCTTCCGTCCTGTATCTCTGAGAAAGGTATATAGTGTGACCCCTCCTTCCGCCCTGTATCTCTGAGAAAGGTATATAGTGTGACCCCTCCTTCCGCCCTGTATCTCTGAGAAAGGTATATAGTGTGACCCCTCCTTCCGCCCTGTATCTCTGAGAAAGGTATATAGTGTGACTCCTCCTTCCGCCCTGTATCTCTGAGAAAGGTATATAGTGTGACCCCTCCTTCCGCCCTGTATCTCTGAGAAAGGTATATAGTGTGACCCCTCCTTCCGCCCTGTATCTCTGAGAAAGGTATATAGTGTGACCCCTCCTTCCATCCTGTATCCCTGAGAAAGGTATATAGTGTGACCCCTCCTTCCGTCCTGTATCCCTGAGAAAGGTATATAGTGTGACCCCTACTTCCGTCCTGTATCTCTGAGAAAAGTATATAGTGTGACCGTCTCCTTCCGTCCTGTATCTCTGAGAAAGGTATATAGTGTGACCCCTCCTTCCGCCCTGTATCTCTGAGAAAGGTATATAGTGTGACCCCTCCTTCCGCCCTGTATCTCTGAGAAAGGTATATAGTGTGACCCCTCCTTCCGCCCTGTATCTCTGAGAAAGGTATATAGTGTGACCCCTCCTTCCATCCTGTATCTCTGAGAAAGGTATATAGTGTGACCCCTCCTTCCGCCCTGTATCTCTGAGAAAGGTATATAGTGTGACCCTCTCCTTCCATCCTGTATCTCTGAGAAAGGTATGTAGTGTGACCCTCTCCTTCCATCCTGTATCTCTGAGAAAGGTATATAGTGTGACCCTCTCCTTCCATCCTGTATCCCTGAGAAAGGTATATAGTGTGACCCCTCCTTCCATCCTGTATCTCTGAGAAAGGTATATAGTGTGACCCTCTCCTTCCATCCTGTATCTCTGAGAAAGGTATATAGTGTGACCCCTACTTCCATCCTGTATCTCTGAGAAAGGTATATAGTGTGACCCCTCCTTCCGCCCTGTATCTCTGAGAAAGGTATATAGTGTGACCCTCTCCTTCCATCCTGTATCGCTGAGAAAGGTATATAGTGTGACCCCTCCTTCCGTCCTGTATCTCTGAGAAAGGTATATAGTGTGACCCTCTCCTTCCATCCTCTATCTCTGAGATAGGTATATAGTGTGACCCCTACTTCCGTCCTGTATCTATGAGAAAGGTATATAGTGTGACCCCTCCTTCCATCCTGTATCTCTGAGAAAGGTACATAGTGTGACCCCTACTTCCATCCTGTATCTCTGAGAAAGGTATATAGTGTGACCCTCTCCTTCCATCCTGTATCTCTGAGAAAGATATACAGTAAGACCCTTTCTTCCGTCCTGTATCCCTGAGAAAGATATATAGTGTGACCCCCTACTTCCGTCCTGTATCTCTGAGAAAGGTATATAGTGTGACCCCTCCTTCCATCCTGTATCTCTGAGAAAGGTATATAGTGTGACCCTCTCCTTCCATCCTGTATCTCTGAGAAAGGTATATAGTGTGACCCCTACTTCCGTCCTGTATCTCTGAGAAAGGTATATAGTGTGACCCTCTCCTTCCATCCTGTATCTCTGAGAAAGGTATATAGTGTGACCGTCTCCTTCCGTCCTGTATCTCTGAGAAAGGTATATAGTGTGACCATCTCCTTCCATCCTGTGTCTCTGAGAAAGGTATATAGTGTGACCCCTCCTTCCGCCCTGTATCTCTGAGAAAGGTATATAGTGTGACACCTACTTCTGTCCTGTATCTATGAGAAAGGTATATAGTGTGACCCCTACTTCAGCCCTGTATCTCTGAGAAAGGTTTATAGTGTGACCCTCTCCTTCCATCCTGTTTCCCTGAGAAAGGTATATAGTGTGACCCCTCCTTCCGTCCTGTATCCCTGAGAAAGGTATATAGTGTGACCCCTACTTCCGTCCTGTATCTCTGAGAAAGGTATATAGTGTGACCGTCTCCTTCCGTCCTGTATCTCTGAGAAAGGTATATAGTGTGACCCTCTCCTTCCATCCTGTATCTCTGAGAAAGGTATATAGTGTGACCCTCTCCTTCCGTCCTGTATCCCTGAGAAAGGTATATAGTGTGACCCCTCCTTCTGTCCTGTATCTCTGAGAAAGGTATATAGTGTGACCCCTACTTCTGTCCTGTATCTATGAGAAAGGTATATAGTGTGACCCCTCCTTCCGCCCTGTATCTCTGAGAAAGGTATAAAGTGTGACCCCTACTTCCATCCTGTATCTATGAGAAAGGTATATAGTGTGACCCCTACTTCCGTCCTGTATCTCTGAGAAAGGTATATAGTGACCCCTCCTTCCATCCTGTATCCCTGAGAAAGGTATATACTGTGACCTATCCTTCCGTCCTGTATCTCTGAGAAAGGTATATAGTGTGACCCCTCCTTCCATCCTGTATCCCTGAGAAAGGTATATAGTGTGACGTCTCCTTCCGTCCTGTATCTCTGAGAAAGGTATATAGTGTGACCCTCTCCTTCCATCCTGTATCTCTGAGAAAGGTATATAGTGTGACCCTCTCCGTCCATCCTGTATCTCTGAGAAAGGTATATAGTGTGACCCCTACTTCTGTCCTGTATCTATGAGAAAGGTATATAGTGTGACTCCTCCTTCCGCCCTGTATCTCTGAGAAAGGTTTATAGTGTGACCCTCTCCTTCCATCCTGTATCCCTGAGAAAGGTATATAGTGTGACCCCTACTTCCGTCCTGTATCTCTGAGAAAGGTATATAGTGTGACCCTCTCCTTCCATCCTGTATCTCTGAGAAAGGTATATAGTGTGACACCTGCTTCTGTCCTGTATCTCTGAGAAAGGTATATAGTGTGACCCCTACTTCTGTCCTGTATCTCTGAGAAAGGTATATAGTGTGACCCCTACTTCTGTCCTGTATCTATGAGAAAGGTATATAGTGTGACCCCTCCTTCCGCCCTGTATCTCTGAGAAAGGTATATAGTGTGACCCTCTCCTTCCATCCTGTATCCCTGAGAATGGTATATAGTGTGACCCCTCCTTCCGTCCTGTATCCCTGAGAAAGGTATATAGTGTGACCCCTACTTCCGTCCTGTATCTCTGAGAAAGGTATATAGTGTGACCCCTCCTTCCGTCCTGTATCCCTGAGAAAGGTATATAGTGTGACCGTCTCCTTCCGTCCTGTATCTCTGAGAAAGGTATATAGTGTGAACCTCTCCTTCCATCCTGTATCTCTGAGAAAGGTATATAGTGTGACCCCTCCTTCTGTCCTGTATCTCTGAGAAAGGTATATAGTGTGACCCCTACTTCTGTCCTGTATCTCTGAGAAAGGTATATAGTGTGACCCCTACTTCTGTCCTGTATCTATGAGAAAGGTATATAGTGTGACCCCTCCTTCCGCCCTGTATCTCTGAGAAAGGTATAAAGTGTGACCCCTACTTCCATCCTGTATCTATGAGAAAGGTATATAGTGTGACCCCTACTTCCGTCCTGTATCTCTGAGAAAGGTATATAGTGACCCCTCCTTCCATCCTGTATCCCTGAGAAAGGTATATACTGTGACCTATCCTTCCGTCCTGTATCTCTGAGAAAGGTATATAGTGTGACCCCTCCTTCCATCCTGTATCCCTGAGAAAGGTATATAGTGTGACGTCTCCTTCCGTCCTGTATCTCTGAGAAAGGTATATAGTGTGACCCTCTCCTTCCATCCTGTATCTCTGAGAAAGGTATATAGTGTGACCCCTACTTCTGTCCTGTATCCCTGAGAAAGGTATATAGTGTGACCCCTCCTTCTGTCCTGTATCTCTGAGAAAGGTATATAGTGTGACCCCTCCTTCTGTCCTGTATCTCTGAGAAAGGTATATAGTGTGACCCCTACTTCTGTCCTGTATCTATGAGAAAGGTATATAGTGTGTCCCCTCCTTCCGCCCTGTATCTCTGAGAAAGGTATATAGTGTGACCCTCTCCTTCCATCCTGTATCCCTGAGAATGGTATATAGTGTGACCCCTCCTTCCGTCCTGTATCCCTGAGAAAGGTATATAGTGTGACCCCTACTTCCGTACTGTATCTCTGAGAAAGGTATATAGTGTGACCATCTCCTTCCGTCCTGTATCTCTGAGAAAGGTATATAGTGTGACCCCTCCTTCCGCCCTGTATCTCTGAGAAAGGTATATAGTGTGACCCCTCCTTCCGCCCTGTATCTCTGAGAAAGGTATATAGTGTGACCCCTCCTTCCGCCCTGTATCTCTGAGAAAGGTATATAGTGTGACCCTCTCCTTCCGTCCTGTATCTCTGAGAAAGGTATATAGTGTGACTCCTCCTTCTGTCCTGTATCTCTGAGAAAGGTATATAGTGTGACCCCTACTTCTGTCCTGTATCTATGAGAAAGGTATATAGTGTGACCCCTACTTCTGTCCTCTATCTCTGAGAAAGGTATATAGTGTGACCCTCTCCTTCCATCCAGTATCTCTGAGAAAGGTATATAGTGTGACACCTACTTCCATCCTGTATCTCTGAGAAAGATATATAGTGTGACCCCTCCTTCCGTCCTGTATCTATGAGAAAGGTATATAGTATGACCCTCTCCTTCCATCCTGTATCTCTGAGAAAGGTATATAGAGTGACCCCTACTTCTGTCCTGTATCTCTGAGAAAGGTATATAGTGTGACTCCTCCTTCTGTCCTGTATCTCTGAGAAAGGTATATAGTGTGACCCCTACTTCTGTCCTGTATCTATGAGAAAGGTATATAGTGTGAGCCCTACTTCTGTCCTGTATCTCTGAGAAAGGTATATAGTGTGACCCCTCTTTCATCCTGTATCTCTGAGAAAGGTATATAGTGTGACCCTCTCCTTCCATCCTGTATCTCAGAGAAAGGTATATAGTGTGACCCTCTCTTTCCGTCCTGTATCCCTGAGAAAGGTATATAGTGTGACCCCTCCTTCTGTCCTGTATCTCTGAGAAAGGTATATAGTGTGACCCCCTACTTCTGTCCTGTATCTATGAGAAAGGTATATAGTGTGACCCCTCCTTCCGCCCTGTATCTCTGAGAAAGGTATATAGTGTGACCCTCTCCTTCCATCCTGTATCCCTGAGAAAGGTATATAGTGTGACCCCTCCTTCCGTCCTGTATCCCTGAGAAAGGTATATAGTGTGACCCCTACTTCCGTCCTGTATCTCTGAGAAAGGTATATAGTGTGACCGTCTCCTTCCGTCCAGTATCTCTGAGAAAGGTATATAGTGTGACCCCTCCTTCCGCCCTGTATCTCTGAGAAAGGTATATAGTGTGACCCCTCCTTCCGCCCTGTATCTCTGAGAAAGGTATATAGTGTGACCCCTCATTCCGCCCTGTATCTCTGAGAAAGGTATATAGTGTGACCCCTCCTTCCGCCCTGTATCTCTGAGAAAGGTATATAGTGTGACCCCTCCTTCCATCCTGTATCTATGAGAAAGGTATATAGTGTGACCCCTCCTTCCGCCCTGTATCTCTGAGAAAGGTATATAGTGTGACCCTCTCCTTCCATCCTGTATCGCTGAGAAAGGTATATAGTGTGACCCCTCCTTCCATCCTGTATCTCTGAGAAAGGTATATAGTGTGACCCTCTCCTTCCATCCTGTATCTCTGAGAAAGGTATATAGTGTGACCCCTACTTCCGTCCTGTATCTATGAGAAAGGTATATAGTGTGACCCCCTCCTTCCATCCTGTATCTCTGAGAAAGGTATATAGTGTGACCCCTACTTCCATCCTGTATCTCTGAGAAAGGTATATAGTGTGACCCTCTCCTTCCATCCTGTATCTCTGAGAAAGATATACAGTATGACCCTTACTTCAGTCCTGTATCCATGAGAAAGATATATAGTAAGACCCCCTACTTCCGTCCTGTATCTCTGAGAAAGGTATATAGTGTGACCCATCCTTCCATCCTGTATCTCTGAGAAAGGTATATAGTGTGACCCTCTCCTTCCATCCTGTATCTCTGAGAAAGGTATATAGTGTGACCCCTACTTCCGTCCTGTATCTCTGAGAAAGGTATATCGTGTGACCCTCTCCTTCCATCCTGTATCGCTGAGAAAGGTATATAGTGCGACCTCTCCTTTCGTCCTGTATCTCTGAGAAAGGTATATAGTGTGACCCTCTCATTCCATCCTGTATCGCTGAGAAAGGTATATAGTGTGACCTCTCCTTCCGTCCTGTATCTCTGAGAAAGGTATATAGTGTGACCCCTACTTCCGTCCTGTATCTATGAGAAAGGTATATAGTGTGACCCTCTCCTTCCATCCTGTATCTGAGAAAGGTATATAGTGTGACCCCTACTACCGTCCTGTATCTTTGAGAAAGGTATATAGTGTGACCCCTCCTTCCGTCCTGTATCTATGAGAAAGGTATATAGTGTGACCCTCTCCTTCCATCCTGTATCTCTGAGAAAGGTATATAGTGTGACCCCTCCTTCCGCCCTGTATCTCTGAGAAAGGTATATAGTGTGACCCCTCCTTCCATCCTGTATCTCTGAGAAAGGTATATAGTGTGACCCCTCCTTCCGCCCTGTATCTCTGAGAAAGGTATATAGTGTGACCCTCTCCTTCCATCCTGTATCTCTGAGAAAGGTATGTAGTGTGACCCTCTCCTTCCATCCTGTATCTCTGAGAAAGGTATATAGTGTGACCCTCTCCTTCCATCCTGTATCCCTGAGAAAGGTATATAGTGTGACCCCTCCTTCCATCCTGTATCTCTGAGAAAGGTATATAGTGTGACCCTCTCCTTCCATCCTGTATCTCTGAGAAAGGTATATAGTGTGACCCCTACTTCCGTCCTGTATCTCTGAGAAAGGTATATAGTGTGACCCTCTCCTTCCATCCTGTATCGCTGAGAAAGGTATATAGTGTGACCCCTCCTTCCGTCCTGTATCTCTGAGAAAGGTATATAGTGTGACCCTCTCCTTCCATCCTCTATCTCTGAGATAGGTATATAGTGTGACCCCTACTTCCGTCCTGTATCTATGAGAAAGGTATATAGTGTGACCCCTCCTTCCATCCTGTATCTCTGAGAAAGGTACATAGTGTGACCCCTACTTCCATCCTGTATCTCTGAGAAAGGTATATAGTGTGACCCTCTCCTTCCATCCTGTATCTCTGAGAAAGATATACAGTAAGACCCTTTCTTCCGTCCTGTATCCCTGAGAAAGATATATAGTGTGACCCCCTACTTACGTCCTGTATCTCTGAGAAAGGTATATAGTGTGACCCCTCCTTCCATCCTGTATCTCTGAGAAAGGTATATAGTGTGACCCTCTCCTTCCATCCTGTATCTCTGAGAAAGGTATATAGTGTGACCCCTACTTCCGTCCTGTATCTCTGAGAAAGGTATATAGTGTGACCCTCTCCTTCCATCCTGTATCTCTGAGAAAGGTATATAGTGTGACCGTCTCCTTCCGTCCTGTATCTCTGAGAAAGGTATATAGTGTGACCATCTCCTTCCATCCTGTGTCTCTGAGAAAGGTATATAGTGTGACCCCTCCTTCCGCCCTGTATCTCTGAGAAAGGTATATAGTGTGACACCTACTTCTGTCCTGTATCTATGAGAAAGGTATATAGTGTGACCCCTACTTCAGCCCTGTATCTCTGAGAAAGGTTTATAGTGTGACCCTCTCCTTCCATCCTGTTTCCCTGAGAAAGGTATATAGTGTGACCCCTCCTTCCGTCCTGTATCCCTGAGAAAGGTATATAGTGTGACCCCTACTTCCGTCCTGTATCTCTGAGAAAGGTATATAGTGTGACCGTCTCCTTCCGTCCTGTATCTCTGAGAAAGGTATATAGTGTGACCCTCTCCTTCCATCCTGTATCTCTGAGAAAGGTATATAGTGTGACCCTCTCCTTCCGTCCTGTATCCCTGAGAAAGGTATATAGTGTGACCCCTCCTTCTGTCCTGTATCTCTGAGAAAGGTATATAGTGTGACCCCTACTTCTGTCCTGTATCTATGAGAAAGGTATATAGTGTGACCCCTCCTTCCGCCCTGTATCTCTGAGAAAGGTATAAAGTGTGACCCCTACTTCCATCCTGTATCTATGAGAAAGGTATATAGTGTGACCCCTACTTCCGTCCTGTATCTCTGAGAAAGGTATATAGTGACCCCTCCTTCCATCCTGTATCCCTGAGAAAGGTATATACTGTGACCTATCCTTCCGTCCTGTATCTCTGAGAAAGGTATATAGTGTGACCCCTCCTTCCATCCTGTATCCCTGAGAAAGGTATATAGTGTGACGTCTCCTTCCGTCCTGTATCTCTGAGAAAGGTATATAGTGTGACCCTCTCCTTCCATCCTGTATCTCTGAGAAAGGTATATAGTGTGACCCTCTCCGTCCATCCTGTATCTCTGAGAAAGGTATATAGTGTGACCCCTACTTCTGTCCTGTATCTATGAGAAAGGTATATAGTGTGACTCCTCCTTCCGCCCTGTATCTCTGAGAAAGGTTTATAGTGTGACCCTCTCCTTCCATCCTGTATCCCTGAGAAAGGTATATAGTGTGACCCCTACTTCCGTCCTGTATCTCTGAGAAAGGTATATAGTGTGACCCTCTCCTTCCATCCTGTATCTCTGAGAAAGGTATATAGTGTGACCCCTACTTCTGTCCTGTATCTATGAGAAAGGTATATAGTGTGACCCCTCCTTCCGCCCTGTATCTCTGAGAAAGGTATATAGTGTGACCCTCTCCTTCCATCCTGTATCCCTGAGAATGGTATATAGTGTGACCCCTCCTTCCGTCCTGTATCCCTGAGAAAGGTATATAGTGTGACCCCTACTTCCGTCCTGTATCTCTGAGAAAGGTATATAGTGTGACCCCTCCTTCCGTCCTGTATCCCTGAGAAAGGTATATAGTGTGACCGTCTCCTTCCGTCCTGTATCTCTGAGAAAGGTATATAGTGTGAACCTCTCCTTCCATCCTGTATCTCTGAGAAAGGTATATAGTGTGACCCCTCCTTCTGTCCTGTATCTCTGAGAAAGGTATATAGTGTGACCCCTACTTCTGTCCTGTATCTCTGAGAAAGGTATATAGTGTGACCCCTACTTCTGTCCTGTATCTATGAGAAAGGTATATAGTGTGACCCCTCCTTCCGCCCTGTATCTCTGAGAAAGGTATAAAGTGTGACCCCTACTTCCATCCTGTATCTATGAGAAAGGTATATAGTGTGACCCCTACTTCCGTCCTGTATCTCTGAGAAAGGTATATAGTGACCCCTCCTTCCATCCTGTATCCCTGAGAAAGGTATATACTGTGACCTATCCTTCCGTCCTGTATCTCTGAGAAAGGTATATAGTGTGACCCCTCCTTCCATCCTGTATCCCTGAGAAAGGTATATAGTGTGACGTCTCCTTCCGTCCTGTATCTCTGAGAAAGGTATATAGTGTGACCCTCTCCTTCCATCCTGTATCTCTGAGAAAGGTATATAGTGTGACCCCTACTTCTGTCCTGTATCCCTGAGAAAGGTATATAGTGTGACCCCTCCTTCTGTCCTGTATCTCTGAGAAAGGTATATAGTGTGACCCCTCCTTCTGTCCTGTATCTCTGAGAAAGGTATATAGTGTGACCCCTACTTCTGTCCTGTATCTATGAGAAAGGTATATAGTGTGTCCCCTCCTTCCGCCCTGTATCTCTGAGAAAGGTATATAGTGTGACCCTCTCCTTCCATCCTGTATCCCTGAGAATGGTATATAGTGTGACCCCTCCTTCCGTCCTGTATCCCTGAGAAAGGTATATAGTGTGACCCCTACTTCCGTACTGTATCTCTGAGAAAGGTATATAGTGTGACCATCTCCTTCCGTCCTGTATCTCTGAGAAAGGTATATAGTGTGACCCCTCCTTCCGCCCTGTATCTCTGAGAAAGGTATATAGTGTGACCCCTCCTTCCGCCCTGTATCTCTGAGAAAGGTATATAGTGTGACCCCTCCTTCCGCCCTGTATCTCTGAGAAAGGTATATAGTGTGACCCTCTCCTTCCGTCCTGTATCTCTGAGAAAGGTATATAGTGTGACTCCTCCTTCTGTCCTGTATCTCTGAGAAAGGTATATAGTGTGACCCCTACTTCTGTCCTGTATCTATGAGAAAGGTATATAGTGTGACCCCTACTTCTGTCCTCTATCTCTGAGAAAGGTATATAGTGTGACCCTCTCCTTCCATCCAGTATCTCTGAGAAAGGTATATAGTGTGACACCTACTTCCATCCTGTATCTCTGAGAAAGATATATAGTGTGACCCCTCCTTCCGTCCTGTATCTATGAGAAAGGTATATAGTATGACCCTCTCCTTCCATCCTGTATCTCTGAGAAAGGTATATAGAGTGACCCCTACTTCTGTCCTGTATCTCTGAGAAAGGTATATAGTGTGACTCCTCCTTCTGTCCTGTATCTCTGAGAAAGGTATATAGTGTGACCCCTACTTCTGTCCTGTATCTATGAGAAAGGTATATAGTGTGAGCCCTACTTCTGTCCTGTATCTCTGAGAAAGGTATATAGTGTGACCCCTCTTTCATCCTGTATCTCTGAGAAAGGTATATAGTGTGACCCTCTCCTTCCATCCTGTATCTCAGAGAAAGGTATATAGTGTGACCCTCTCTTTCCGTCCTGTATCCCTGAGAAAGGTATATAGTGTGACCCCTCCTTCTGTCCTGTATCTCTGAGAAAGGTATATAGTGTGACCCCCTACTTCTGTCCTGTATCTATGAGAAAGGTATATAGTGTGACCCCTCCTTCCGCCCTGTATCTCTGAGAAAGGTATATAGTGTGACCCTCTCCTTCCATCCTGTATCCCTGAGAAAGGTATATAGTGTGACCCCTCCTTCCGTCCTGTATCCCTGAGAAAGGTATATAGTGTGACCCCTACTTCCGTCCTGTATCTCTGAGAAAGGTATATAGTGTGACCGTCTCCTTCCGTCCAGTATCTCTGAGAAAGGTATATAGTGTGACCCCTCCTTCCGCCCTGTATCTCTGAGAAAGGTATATAGTGTGACCCCTCCTTCCGCCCTGTATCTCTGAGAAAGGTATATAGTGTGACCCCTCATTCCGCCCTGTATCTCTGAGAAAGGTATATAGTGTGACCCCTCCTTCCGCCCTGTATCTCTGAGAAAGGTATATAGTGTGACCCCTCCTTCCATTCTGTATCTATGAGAAAGGTATATAGTGTGACCCCTCCTTCCGCCCTGTATCTCTGAGAAAGGTATATAGTGTGACCCTCTCCTTCCATCCTGTATCGCTGAGAAAGGTATATAGTGTGACCCCTCCTTCCATCCTGTATCTCTGAGAAAGGTATATAGTGTGACCCTCTCCTTCCATCCTGTATCTCTGAGAAAGGTATATAGTGTGACCCCTACTTCCGTCCTGTATCTATGAGAAAGGTATATAGTGTGACCCCCTCCTTCCATCCTGTATCTCTGAGAAAGGTATATAGTGTGACCCCTACTTCCATCCTGTATCTCTGAGAAAGGTATATAGTGTGACCCTCTCCTTCCATCCTGTATCTCTGAGAAAGATATACAGTATGACCCTTACTTCAGTCCTGTATCCATGAGAAAGATATATAGTAAGACCCCCTACTTCCGTCCTGTATCTCTGAGAAAGGTATATAGTGTGACCCATCCTTCCATCCTGTATCTCTGAGAAAGGTATATAGTGTGACCCTCTCCTTCCGTCCTGTATCTCTGAGAAAGGTATATAGTGTGACCCCTACTTCCGTCCTGTATCTCTGAGAAAGGTATATCGTGTGACCCTCTCCTTCCATCCTGTATCGCTGAGAAAGGTATATAGTGCGACCTCTCCTTTCGTCCTGTATCTCTGAGAAAGGTATATAGTGTGACCCTCTCATTCCATCCTGTATCGCTGAGAAAGGTATATAGTGTGACCTCTCCTTCCGTCCTGTATCTCTGAGAAAGGTATATAGTGTGACCCCTACTTCCGTCCTGTATCTATGAGAAAGGTATATAGTGTGACCCTCTCCTTCCATCCTGTATCTGAGAAAGGTATATAGTGTGACCCCTACTACCGTCCTGTATCTCTGAGAAAGGTATATATTGTGACCCCTCCTTCCGTCCTGTATCTATGAGAAAGGTATATAGTGTGACCCTCTCCTTCCATCCTGTATCTCTGAGAAAGGTATATAGTGTGACCCCTCCTTCCGCCCTGTATCTCTGAGAAAGGTATATAGTGTGACCCTCTCCTTCCATCCTGTATCCCTGAGAATGGTATATAGTGTGACCCCTCCTTCCGTCCTGTATCCCTGAGAAAGGTATATAGTGTGACCCCTACTTCCGTACTGTATCTCTGAGAAAGGTATATAGTGTGACCATCTCCTTCCGTCCTGTATCTCTGAGAAAGGTATATAGTGTGACCCCTCCTTCCGCCCTGTATCTCTGAGAAAGGTATATAGTGTGACCCCTCCTTCCGCCCTGTATCTCTGAGAAAGGTATATAGTGTGACCCCTCCTTCCGCCCTGTATCTCTGAGAAAGGTATATAGTGTGACCCTCTCCTTCCGTCCTGTATCTCTGAGAAAGGTATATAGTGTGACCCCTACTTCCATCCTGTATCTCTGAGAAAGGTATATAGTGTGACCCTCTCCTTCCATCCTGTATCTCTGAGAAAGATATACAGTATGACCCTTACTTCCGTCCTGTATCCCTGAGAAAGATATATAGTGTGACCCCCTACTTCCGTCCTGTATCTCTGAGAAAGGTATATAGTGTGACCCTCTCCTTCCATCCTGTATACCTGAGAAAGGTATATAGTGTGACCCCTCCTTCCATCCTGTATCTCTGAGAAAGGTATATAGTGTGACACTCTCCTTCCATCCTGTATCTCTGAGAAAGGTATATAGTGTGACCGTCTCCTTCCGTCCTGTATATCTGAGAAAGGTATGTAGTGTGACCGTCTCCTTCCGTCCTGTATCTCTGAGAAAGGTATACAGTGTGACCCATCCTTCCGCCCTGTAGCTCTGAGAAAGGTATATAGTGTGACCCCTCCTTCCGCCCTGTATCTCTGAGAAAGGTATATAGTGTGACCCCTCCTTCCGCCCTGTATCTCTGAGAAAGGTATATAGTGTGACCCCTCCTTCCATCCTGTATCTCTGAGAAAGGTATATAGTGTGACCCCTCCTTCCGCCCTGTATCTCTGAGAAAGGTATATAGTGTGACCCTCTCCTTCCATCCTGTATCTCTGAGAAAGGTATATAGTGTGACCCTCTCCTTCCATCCTGTATCTCTGAGAAAGGTATATAGTGTGACCCTCTCCTTCCATCCTGTATCCCTGAGAAAGATATATAGTGTGACCCCTCCTTCCATCCTGTATCTCTGAGAAAGGTATATAGTGTGACACTCTCCTTCCATCCTGTATCTCTGAGAAAGGTATATAGTGTGACCCCTACTTCCGTCCTGTGTCTATGAGAAAGGTATATAGTGTGACCCCTCCTTCCATCCTGTATCTCTGAGAAAGGTATATAGTGTGACCCCTACTTCCATCCTGTATCTCTGAGAAAGGTATATAGTGTGACCCTCTCCTTCCATCCTGTATCTCTGAGAAAGATATACAGTATGACCCTTACTTCCGTCCTATATCCCTGAGAAAGATATATAGTGTGACCCCCTACTTCCGTCCTGTATCTCTGAGAAAGGTATATAGTGTGACCCCTCCTTCCATCCTGTATCTCTGAGAAAGGTATATAGTGTGACCCTCTCCTTCCATCCTGTATCTCTGAGAAAGGTATATAGTGTGACCCCTACTTCCGTCCTGTATCTCTGAGAAAGGTATATAGTGTGACCCTCTCCTTCCATCCTGTATCTCTGAGAAAGGTATATAGTGTGACCCTCTCCTTCCGTCCTGTATCCCTGAGAAAGGTATATAGTGTAACCCCTCCTTCTGTCCTGTATCCCTGAGAAAGGTATATAGTGTGACCCCTCCTTCCATCCTGCATCACTGAGAAAGGTATATAGTGTGACCCCTCTTTCCGCCCTGTATCTCTGAGAAAGGTATATAGTGTGACCCCTCCTTCCGCCCTGTATCTCTGAGAAAGGTATATAGTGTGACCCCTACTTCCGTCCTGTATCTCTGAGAAAGGTATATAGTGTGACCCCTCCTTCTGTCCTGTATCTCTGAGAAAGGTATATAGTGTGACCCCTACTTCTGTCCTGTATCTCTGAGAAAGGTATAGTGTGACCCCTACTTCTGTCCTGTATCTATGAGAAAGGTATATAGCGTGACCCCTCCTTCCGCCCTGTATCTCTGAGAAAGGTATAAAGTGTGACCCCTACTTCCATCCTGTATCTATGAGAAAGGTATATAGTGTGACCCCTACTTCCGTCCTGTATCTCTGAGAAAGGTATATAGTGACCCCTCCTTCCATCCTGTATCCCTGAGAAAGGTATATACTGTGACCTATCCTTCCGTCCTGTATCTCTGAGAAAGGTATATAGTGTGACCCCTCCTTCCATCCTGTATCCCTGAGAAAGGTATATAGTGTGACGTCTCCTTCCGTCCTGTATCTCTGAGAAAGGTATATAGTGTGACCCTCTCCTTCCATCCTGTATCTCTGAGAAAGGTATATAGTGTGACCCCTACTTCTGTCCTGTATCCCTGAGAAAGGTATATAGTGTGACCCCTCCTTCTGTCCTGTATCTCTGAGAAAGGTATATAGTGTGACCCCAACTTCTGTCCTGTATCTCTGAGAAAGGTATATAGTGTGACCCCTACTTCTGTCCTGTATCTATGAGAAAGGTATATAGTGTGACCCCTCCTTCCGCCCTGTATCTCTGAGAAAGGTATATAGTGTGACCCTCTCCTTCCATCCTGTATCCCTGAGAATGGTATATAGTGTGACCCCTCCTTCCGTCCTGTATCCCTGAGAAAGGTATATAGTGTGACCCCTACTTCCGTACTGTATCTCTGAGAAAGGTATATAGTGTGACCATCTCCTTCCGTCCTATATCTCTGAGAAAGGTATATAGTGTGACCCCTCCTTCCGCCCTGTATCTCTGAGAAAGGTATATAGTGTGACCCCTCCTTCCGCCCTGTATCTCTGAGAAAGGTATATAGTGTGACCCCTCCTTCCATCCTGTATCTCTGAGAAAGGTATATAGTGTGACCCCTCCTTCCGCCCTGTATCTCTGAGAAAGGTATATAGTGTGACCCCTCCTTCCATCCTGTATCTCTGAGAAAGGTATATAGTGTGACCCTCTCCTTCCATCCTGTATCTCTGAGAAAGGTATATACTGTGACCTATCCTTCCGTCCTGTATCTCTGAGAAAGGTATATAGTGTGACCCCTACTTCCATCCTGTATCTCTGAGAAAGGTATATAGTGTGACCCTCTCCTTCCATCCTGTATCTCTGAGAAAGATATACAGTATGACCCTTACTTCCGTCCTGTATCCCTGAGAAAGATATATAGTGTGACCCCCTATTTCCATCCTGTATCTCTGAGAAAGGTATATAGTGTGACCCCTACTTCCATCCTGTATCTCTGAGAAAGGTATATAGTGTGACCCTCTCCTTCCATCCTGTATCTCTGAGAAAGATATACAGTATGACCCTTACTTCCGTCCTGTATCCCTGAGAAAGATATATAGTGTGACCCCCTATTTCCGTCCTGTATCTCTGAGAAAGGTATATAGTGTGACCCCTCCTTCCATCCTGTATCTCTGAGAAAGATATATAGTGTGACCCCTACTTCCGTCCTTTATCTCTGAGAAAGGTATATAGTGTGACCCTCTCCTTCCATCCTGTATCGCTGAGAAAGGTATATAGTGTGACCTCTCCTTCCGTCCTGTATCTCTGAGAAAGGTATATAGTGTGACCCCTACTTCCATCCTGTATCTCTGAGAAAGGTATATAGTGTGACCCTCTCCTTCCATCCTGTATCTCTGAGAAAGGTATATAGTGTGACCCCTCCTTCCATGCTGTATCGCTGAGAAAGGTATATAGTGTGACCCCTCCTTCCATGCTGTATCTCTGAGAAAGGTATATAGTGTGACCCCTACTTCCATCCTGTATCTCTGAGAAAGGTATATAGTGTGACCCCTACTTCCATCCTGTATCTCTGAGAAAGGTATATAGTGTGACCCTCTCCTTCCATCCTGTATCTCTGAGAAAGGTATATAGTATGACCCCTCCTTCCGCCCTGTATCTCTGAGAAAGGTATATAGTGTGACCCCTCCTTCCGCCCTGTATCTCTGAGAAAGGTATATAGTGTGACCCCTCCTTCCGCCCTGTATCTCTGAGAAAGGTATATAGTGTGACCCCTCCTTCCGCCCTGTATCTCTGAGAAAGGTATATAGTGTGACCCCTCCTTCCATCCTGTATCTCTGAGAAAGGTATATAGTGTGACCCCTCCTTCCGCCCTGTATCTCTGAGAAAGGTATATAGTGTGACCCTCTCCTTCCATCCTGTATCTCTGAGAAAGGTATATAGTGTGACCCTCTCCTTCCATCCTGTATCTCTGAGAAAGGTATATAGTGTGACCCTCTCCTTCCATCCTGTATCCCTGAGAAAGGTATATAGTGTGACCCCTCCTTCCATCCTGTATCTCTGAGAAAGGTATATAGTGTGACCCTCTCCTTCCATCCTGTATCTCTGAGAAAGGTATATAGTGTGACCCCTACTTCCGTCCTGTATCTCTGAGAAAGGTATATAGTGTGACCCTCTCCTTCCATCCTGTATCGCTGAGAAAGGTATATAGTGTGACCCCCTCCTTCCATCCTGTATCTCTGAGAAAGGTATATAGTGTGACCCCTCCTTCCATCCTGTATCTCTGAGAAAGGTACATAGTGTGACCCCTACTTCCATCCTGTATCTCTGAGAAAGGTATATAGTGTGACCCTCTCCTTCCATCCTGTATCTCTGAGAAAGATATACAGTAAGACCCTTACTTCCGTCCTGTATCCCTGAGAAAGATATATAGTGTGACCCCCTACTTCCGTCCTGTATCTCTGAGAAAGGTATATAGTGTGACCCCTCCTTCCATCCTGTATCTCTGAGAAAGGTATATAGTGTGACCCTCTCCTTCCATCCTGTATCTCTGAGAAAAGTATATAGTGTGACCCCTACTTCCGTCCTGTATCTCTGAGAAAGGTATATAGTGTGACCCTCTCCTTCCATCCTGTATCTCTGAGAAAGGTATATAGTGTGACCGTCTCCTTCCGTCCTGTATCTCTGAGAAAGGTATATAGTGTGACCATCTCCTTCCATCCTGTATCTCTGAGAAAGGTATATAGTGTGACCCCTCCTTCCGCCCTGTATCTCTGAGAAAGGTATATAGTGTGACACCTACTTCTGTCCTGTATCTATGAGAAAGGTATATAGTGTGACCCCTCCTTCCGCCCTGTATCTCTGAGAAAGGTTTATAGTGTGACCCTCTCCTTCCATCCTGTATCCCTGAGAAAGGTATATAGTGTGACCCCTCCTTCCGTCCTGTATCCCTGAGAAAGGTATATAGTGTGACCCCTACTTCCGTCCTGTATCTCTGAGAAAGGTATATAGTGTGACCGTCTCCTTCCGTCCTGTATCTCTGAGAAAGGTATATAGTGTGACCGTCTCCTTCCGTCCTGTATCTCTGAGAAAGGTATATAGTGTGACCCCTCCTTCCGCCCTGTAGCTCTGAGAAAGGTATATAGTGTGACCCCTCCTTCCGCCCTGTAGCTCTGAGAAAGGTATATAGTGTGACCCCTGCTTCCGCCCTGTATCTCTGAGAAAGATATATAGTGTGACCCCTCCTTCCATCCTGTATCTCTGAGAAAGGTATATAGTGTGACCCCTCCTTCCGCCCTGTATCTCTGAGAAAGGTATATAGTGTGACCCTCTCCTTCCATCCTGTATCTCTGAGAAAGGTATATAGTGTGACCCTCTCCTTCCATCCTGTATCCCTGAGAAAGGTATATAGTGTGACCCCTCCTTCCATCCTGTATCTCTGAGAAAGGTATATAGTGTGACACTCTCCTTCCATCCTGTATCTCTGAGAAAGGTATATAGTGTGACCCCTACTTCCGTCCTGTATCTATGAGAAAGGTATATAGTGTGACCCCTCCTTCCATCCTGTATCTCTGAGAAAGGTATATAGTGTGACCCCTACTTCCATCCTGTATCTCTGAGAAAGGTATATAGTGTGACCCTCTCCTTCCATCCTGTATCTCTGAGAAAGATATACAGTATGACCCTTACTTCCGTCCTGTATCCCTGAGAAAGATATATAGTGTGACCCCCTACTTCCGTCCTGTATCTCTGAGAAAGGTATATAGTGTGACCCCTCCTTCCATCCTGTATCTCTGAGAAAGGTATATAGTGTGACCCTCTCCTTCCATCCTGTATCTCTGAGAAAGGTATATAGTGTGACCTCTCCTTCCGTCCTGTATCTCTGAGAAAGGTATATAGTGTGACCCTCTCCTTCCATCCTGTATCTCTGAGAAAGGTATATAGTGTGACCCCTACTTCAGTCCTGTATCTATGAGAAAGGTATATAGTGTGACCCCTACTTCTGTCCTGTATCGCTGAGAAAGGTATATAGTGTGACCACTACTTCCGTCCTGTATCTCTGAGAAAGGTATATAGTGTGACCACTACTTCCGTCCTGTATCTCTGAGAAAGGTATATAGTTTGACCCCTCCTTCCATCCTGTATCCCTGAGAAAGGTATATAGTGTGACCTCTCCTTCCGTCCTGTATCTCTGAGAAAGGTATATAGTGTGACCCTCTCCTTCCATCGTGTATCTCTGAGAAAGGTATATAGTGTGACCCCTACTTCCGTCCAGTATCTCTGAGAAAGGTATATAGTGTGACCCTCTCCTTCCATCCTGTATCGCTGAGAAAGGTATATAGTGTGACCTCTCCTTCCGTCCTGTATCTCTGAGAAAGGTATATAGTGTGACCCTCTCCTTCCATCCTGTATCTCTGAGAAAGGTATATAGTGTGACCCCTACTTCAGTCCTGTATCTATGAGAAAGGTATATAGTGTGACCCCTACTTCCGTCCTGTATCTCTGAGAAAGGTATATAGTGTGACCCTCTCCTTCCATCCTGTATCTCTGAGAAAGGTATATAGTGTGACCTCTCCTTCCGTCCTGTATCTCTGAGAAAGGTATATAGTGTGACCCTCTCCTTCCATCCTGTATCTCTGAGAAAGGTATATAGTGTGACCCCTCCTTCCATCCTGTATCTTTGAGAAAGGTATATAGTATGACCCCTCCTTCCGCCCTGTATCTCTGAGAAAGGTATATAGTGTGACCCCTCCTTCCATCCTGTATCTTTGAGAAAGGTATATAGTGTGACCCCTCCTTCCGCCCTGTATCTCTGAGAAAGGTATATAGTGTGACCCTCTCCTTCCATCCTGTATCTCTGAGAAAGGTATATAGTGTGACCCCTCCTTCCATCCTGTATCTTTGAGAAAGGTATATAGTGTGACCCCTCCTTCCGCCCTGTATCTCTGAGAAAGATATATAGTGTGACCCCTCCTTCCATCCTGTATCTCTGAGAAAGGTATAGAGTGTGACCCCTCCTTCCATCCTGTATCTCTGAGAAAGGTATATAGTGTGACCCCTACTTCCATCCTGTATCTCTGAGAAAGGTATATAGTGTGACCCTCTCCTTCCATCCTGTCTCTCTGAGAAAGATATACAGTATGACCCTTACTTCCGTCCTGTATCCCTGAGAAAGATATATAGTGTGACCCCTCCTTCCATCCTGTATCTCTGAGAAAGGTATATAGTGTGACCCTCTCCTTCCGTCCTGTATCTCTGAGAAAGGTATATAGTGTGACCCCTCCTTCCATCCTGTATCCCTGAGAAAGGTATATAGTGTGACCTCTCCTTCCGTCCTGTATCTCTGAGAAAGGTATATAGTGTGACCCTCTCCTTCCATCCTGTATCTCTGAGAAAGGTATATAGTGTGACCCCTACTTCCGTCCAGTATCTCTGAGAAAGGTATATAGTGTGACCCTCCCCTTCCATCCTGTATCGCTGAGAAAGGTATATAGTGTGACCTCTCCTTCCATCCTGTATCTCTGAGAAAGGTATATAGTGTGACCCTCTCCTTCCATCCTGTATCTCTGAGAAAGGTATATAGTGTGACCCCTACTTCAGTCCTGTATCTATGAGAAAGGTATATAGTGTGACCTTTACTTCTGTCCTGTATCGCTGAGAAAGGTATATAGTGTGACCTCTCCTTCCGTCCTGTATCCCTGAGAAAGGTATATAGTGTGACCCTCTCCTTCCATCCTGTATCTCTGAGAAAGGTATATAGTGTGACCCCTATTTCTGTCCTGTATCTATGAGAAAGGTATATAGTGTGACCCCTACTTCCGTCCTGTATCTCTGAGAAAGGTATATAGTGTGACCCTCTCCTTCCATCCTGTATCTCTGAGAAAGGTATATAGTGTGACCCCTACTTCCGTCCTGTATCTCTGAGAAAGGTATATAGTGTGACCCCTCCTTCCGTCCTGTATCTATGAGAAAGGTATATAGTGTGACCCTCTCCTTCCATCCTGTATCTCTGAGAAAGGTATATAGTGTGACCCCTCCTTCCGCCCTGTATCTCTGAGAAAGGTATATAGTGTGACCCCTCCTTCCGTCTGGGGCACTTTCTCCCTGTGCCCCCCCCCCTTTATTCTGGCTGTTATTGCTGCAATATACTGCTCTCCTGTCCTCCACCCCAATCCCTTCCCGGTTATCTGTCTGCCCGTAGCGCAGTTCCCATCACACGCCCCCTGAGCACTACTACTTACTATTACTTACCTGTTAGGCAGGGGGAGAAGGAGATGTACTGTAGCTGCTGCTGCCCCAGCTGAAGGAGGAGAGAACTGACGTCTCTGCACTGACACAGGAGGCTCTGCTGCTTGCTGGGGGAGGCAGCCGACGCTACCCACAAACCCGCGGTGCGTGTCCAGGCATACTGCTGTCAGGCCCGGCCTCTGTCATATCCAGACTCGCGCATGTGTAGTCCAGATTTCAGACGGGCTGTGAGGAATGCGGGGGGGATACAATAGTTTTGCGGGGCAGCGGGAGGCTTGTCAAACAAACGGGAGCCTCCCGAGGTTAGCAAGCATGGCCTATACTGTACAACTAATTGTGGGATGAGGAATGAGGGTACGATTACGATGTCATAATCGTACTGTGGGCCTGATTGAGAGCCGGACGCTCTGACAAGAGCGCTCGCTCTGAATCAGGGCCGTCCGAGCAGAAAATGGTGCGGCCTCCTGACCGCTTGCATAGCTGTGGGTGACCACCCACAGCTTATGCGAGCGGCCAAAAAGACCATCACGACCATTGGGCTTGCGACGAGACCCTTGCGGTAGGGTCTCGTCTGCCGCAAGCCCTGGAGTGAAAATCACTCCCACTGACATCACTAGTGATGTCAGTGGAGCCGGACCCAGACTGTAGGCGTTCCCATGGGAACGCCTCCGTCTGGCAGCCACGCCCCCGGCACGCCCACCAAAGGGGGCGTGCTGTCAATCACCATCGACAACATAATAATGCCATTATCATTCTGCTTCTTTTTTCCATCATTTTTGTGAATGCACAATAATACGCAGGTTTTGGAATAAAATAACCAAGTTTATTAACTCACTATTCGAGATATCAGTACAACCTGAGCCCCTAGCCCTCATATGTGACAATTTAAAAAATTGGAACCTAGGTATAAAGAAAAAAATATATTCTCCCATTACTTTACAGTCATTATCACTGTGGGAAAAAAGGCTATTCTCCGGAAATGGATCTCTAAATCTGCTCCTATGCTTACAGATGTAACAGTCTGGTTACTGCAATATTTATATTTTGATCGCAGATCAGTTATGTTTCATATAGAAAAAGAGATTTAATGACAAATGGGGGGCATATATTTCTCAACTTTAACCTCAAACACAACAACATATATTTAAGTTATTTGAACATACTGAATGGTATTTACCTCACCAATTATTGGCTTCTGCATAACTCTCTATTAATAAGACGCAGACTTTTCTTACTATTCTACTGTAGATAGTGGGATACACAATGCCAAATATCGTATGTTACCTATAATCCGCTTTCAATGTAGATTTTAACATTCTCCTTTCATTGAGCTACAGAATTTGTGATTGCTATTGACCCAGTGGCAAATGCAGGATTTTTTTTCCAAATGTTTGATTTTAGAGTGAGTGTGGTCAGTCCATGAAGATGGCATAATTATTACTTATTCATCTTTGTGTCATACATAGTGTATTGTTTGTCATAATTCCAGATCACAGTAAGCCATTAAATGCAGCAGTAGGTCCATCCAGCCTGAGCTGAATGGTATTATTTTAGATGTGGGCACCATTCCAGAGCATTGGAGTAAATCCAGGAGTCTGGGGGAGCAGCAGAAGAACCTAGCACTGCCCTAGACCTATATGTACATATTGGTCTCGTTATGTACTGGATAGTGTATTATTATACAGTATTAATAATTAAGCCTATAAATGGTCTATAGCAGTACACCCCTAACAGTGCATGTTTTCCATATCTCCTAGTTGTGGCATAGGTGTATTTATTACTGACTGACACATGTTAAAAGATCCACAGGTGGTGCTAATTTCATTTCATTTGTGATACTGAGAAGAACATGCGGCACTAGTAAAATTCTATAATATTACTATTTCTTTTGTGATCATGGTGTAGGTTGGGGAGGGGGGTTTCAAGGCAACTGGAAACCCCCCCTGCATTTACCTACGTGACCCTACACTCCCTCTTTTATTTTTATTTATTTTTGTTCTATAAATGTATAACAATAATGATATATATTTATCTAGCATATTTATGTATGGTACAGTTTTTCATTTATTGGAAGATTGTACTATTTTCATGTCTGTCCTTACTATACAATACCATATATCATTGGAATCTGCTATCTGTACATTCTGTTTCTTTTTTGAAAATGTTCAATAAAAAGATGTATAAAAAACAAACAAACAAGAAACATGTTTTTTTAAAAGATGCACAATGTGACCCAATGGTGCCATGGGGCTGACGGCCTATTGAAAAACTCCCAGTGAGGCCAACGGACAACCACCTCTGTACCTGAGCCAGGGAGGTACCAGGATCATAGAGATGCTATAAGTTAGAAATATGTCTCTTGATCCTCCAACTATGCCAAACAAGTTTAATCAATCAATCCTCTGACAAATTGGTCTATTGTCTATGAATTTGGCATGTATCCCCCATGGGGTATATGACTAGTCTTTTACATGAGAGATGAGACACTTATGAATCTCAATAAACATTATCATTCTTGGTACCTCCTTAAGAACAGCCACAACCTCCCCAATACAACTGTCACTGTTACTCTAGGTTTTGCTAATTAATTTTTCATTGTTTATTATCCTGGAAAATTAGTTACCATGCCGGCAATTTATATACATATGTACATTTTGGCCTTAAGTCCATTATTGCAGTAATAAAGATATAAAAATAAAGCAGGAATATGATCATGGGAAGCACTTCCGGTAAGGCATAAATAATGTGTGACTTACACTGACTGCAAAATACTAAAAAAAAAAAAAAACACTTTCCATCCACAAATTTCTCTACCAATCAAACACATATCCTCATGGATAATATACACATTACAGTGTATATGAGATAGCAGCAAGCAGGTGACATCACATTAAACCATGACCTGACCTCATGCACATGTAGTCATGGCAACAGAGTTGTTTACTTTCAAAGTTGTGAGCGGCAGTTAGACGATCCAACTGACGTTGCTGCAGAAGACAGAGCCCAGTGGGGAGAAGAAGGACCCAGCACAGAGGAAAGAGAAGACAGTAGAAAGTAAGAGGAGCAGAAAGAGGAGCAATAAGGAGACCATGGACCCAGCACAGAGGAAAGAGAAGATGGCAGGAGGAAAGGGGAGCAGAAAGAGGAGCAATAAGGAGACCATGGAGCCGCCACAGAAGAAAGAGAAGATGGCAGGTGGGAAGAGGAGCAGAAAGAGGAGCAATAAGGAGACCATGGAGCCAGCACAGAGGAAAGAGAAGATGGCAGGAGGGAAGAGGAGCAGAAAGAGGAGCAATAAGGAGACCATGGAACCAGCACAGAAGAAAGAGAAGATGGCAGGAGAGAAGAGGAGCAATATGGAGCCGAAAGCGAAGAAGCCATGCACTGAAGATGGTCAAGAGAAGAGGAGAGTAAAGAAAAGCAGGAAGAGAAAACACAGATCGGAGGAGTCCCTGGCAAAGAAGAGGAAGAGCTCAGTGAGAGAGGCTGAAGAATTTGATGGAGATCAGCCAAGACCAGGTAGAGAGGGGAAGGAGGTTTTATCAGGCAAAACGATTCTTAGTATGGGGCAGTTGTAGAACCGCAGCAGTATCCAAGAGGCACAAAGTGTAGTTGGAGGGCTGTTATATTCAATTCATTATTTTACATTGACAACATTTTATCTTTAAAATGTTACTATATAAACAATATTTTGTACTTAAGTATTATAGGGACTACTTGTCTAATTGAGGCATTATAGGGGCTTGAGTATTAACTGTCATAAGTATCAGAGTACAATAGGGACTACCTGTGCTTATTATCTTTCTTACGTATGATATAATTGGATAAAATGTTGCCTGTGTAAGAAACATGTAACATATGAGCTGCCATAATAAAGGTCACTTGTTGCTACATTTCTTTTCTTAATGCTCCAAAAATGTCCCCTAAATTGTTGATCTTTATATAATGAAATTATGTAAATGATAACTACTTATTCCTGATTCAGTATCATTTTATTAACAAATATGCATATTAGTTAATAAAACCACCAAGTTTTACTGGTAACAGTCATTTAATTAATTTTATAAGCGGCTATACTGCTGGTAATGACCGTTTCATACCAGCTACATTGTATTTATATTTATGTTGTGTATCATGTGTAAACATTGTGTATGTGAAATAAGCTGGGTACACACCTTTTTGATCAGCGGCTAATGGGATTAAACTCTCCTGATCAGACGTGCAGGGTGTCCCCAGCGCGACCCCGTCAGATGCCTGCAGCCGCGGCCAGTTGGTAAATTTTTGACATTTTTAAAAGCCGATCTCCCCCCCAGGGCAGCCATCAGGGGGGTACTGCTGGCACTAATGTACCGGGCCCGCAGGCGTCTCAAAGTAGTTTGGTAATAGAATAAGCGGTGCGCTTCGGGCCCCGTCAGTCACTGTAACTACTGGCTAGCGCAGCAACTGTGGGACGGGCCCCCTTCTCATAGAAGAGCAAAGCAGAGGAGAGCGTGGCTTTAGTCTGTGCTGTGCTGCAGCTGCCGGGTCTGTCCATCCTTCTCCTATCTGCAGATGATCTCCTATCTGCACTGCAGCTGCTGAATTACGTTCCCTGTCCCTCCCCGAGTCCCCGCCCCCTCATGCTCTGCCTTATCTGTCCGAGTCCCCGCCCCTTCCTGCCCGGGCTAGCTATCCTTCTCCTGGGGGATCTCCCAGCAGAGTCCTGACAGCTTCCGGTGTGTGAGGGAACAGCCACCTACAATGCTGCAATCACAGGTAAGGATGGCTCTGTATCCATGTTAGGTGGGGGTGTACACTTCTATTATATGGGGGGAGGTGAAATGTATCAGGGGGTGTAAACATATTTTCTGGGGGGTGTAATGTATCAGGTGGGTGAGGTGTGTTTAGGAGTATAGTAATGTATCTGGAGGGTATAGTATTGTATCTGGGGTGTACAGTAATGTATCTGTGGGGGTATAGTAATGTATGTGGGGTGTATAGTAATGTATCTGTGGGGGTATAGTAATGGATCTGGGGTGTACGGTAATGTACCTGGGGGGGGGATAGTAATGTATCTGGGGGTATAGGGGTCTATTTACTAAGCAGTGTTAGGAGACAGAGTAAAAAGTGATGTTTGTGATAAAGTGCCAGCCAATCAGCTCCCAACTATTATTTTTCAAACACAGCCTGTGAGATGGCAGTTGGGAGCTGATTGGCTGGCACCTTATCACAGACATCACTTTTTACTCTGTCTCCTAACACTGCTTAGTAAATAGACCCTATAGTAATGTATCTGTGGGGGTATAGTAATGCATATGGGGTGTATAGTAATGTATCTGGGGGGTATAGTAATGCATATGGGGGGTATAGTAATGTATCTGGGGGGTATAGTAATGTATCTGGGGGGGTATAGTAATGCTTCTGGGGGGTATAGTATTGTATCTGGGGGCAGGGGTTAACATGGGCAGGAACGGGATGGAACTGAGGGCCTGATTCAGACCCGTTCGTGAGCGCACAGCGCTGACAAGCGGGTCGATGGTCCCCACTGCACATGTGAGAGACCTGGCCAGCGATGGGGGTTCCGTCGCTACGGGTCTCGCACCAAAGCGGGGCAGCTGTCGATGGTGATTGACAGCTTGCCCCATTTTGGAGGCGGGCAGGGGGTGTGGCTGGGCAAACGGAGGCGTTGCTGCAGGAACGCCTGCCGTTTGTGGGCGGCCCTACTGACATCACGAGTGATGTCAGTAGGTGCACTTCCTGCTCTATTAGAGCAGGAAGTCCACTGGGGCTTGCAGCCACGACACCCTACCACACGGGTCTCGTCGCAAGCCCGATGGTCACGATGGTCTTGACCATCACCTGGCCACTTGCATAAGCTGTGGGTGGTCACCCACAGCTATGCGAGCGGCCAGGAGGGGAATTGGTATGAAATACCGCCGGCCGGCCAGTTCCGATTCACGGCAGCGCCTGGCCGACAACAGCAGAGTTCCCGGCAGCGGAAGCCCGACAGCGCTGGAAATCCCGATCGTGGATAGGTAAGTACTAATTAACCTAACCCCCTAACCCTCCTTAGGCGTGCCTAACCCTAATCTCCCCCCCAAGTGCCTAACCCTAATCCCCCCTCTAAGTGAGTAACCCTAACCCCCCTTCCCCGCTGCCTAAACCTAAGTTCCCCGGGGGGGGGGTGCCTAACCCTAAGCCCCCCCCGGGGGCGCCTAACCCTAACCCTCCCTCCTCCTAGCCTAACCCTAACACTCCCGGGGGGGTGCCTATCCCTAAGTCCCCCACGGGTGCCCTAAACCTTACCCTCCCCCCCCGCGGTTGTCTACTCGTGGCGCCCGGCATCCCTTCGATCGGGATGCCGGGGCGCCGGTCTCTCGGTGTCGGCGAAATGTCAGGCGTCTACATCTACACGCCCGGCATTTCATCCCTCGCTGGGATATGACAGTCGGGAAGCCGGTTGCCGGTATTAAGGCAGCGGGCTTCCCGATTGTATACCGCCAGGAGGCCGTCTTTAAAAAAAAACAGGGACGCTCTGATTCAGAGCGAGCGCTCTCAAAGAGCGTCCGGCTCTGAATCAGGCCCTGAGTTCCGTCACCTCTAATGGTAGGTGGAACTAGTTCCACCTCCACCAAGTCCCTGCACAGAAGTGCCACAGACAGAGAACCACTCACTGTCTGCCTAGGGAGACTCAATTTCGTCAGAGAAACCAGCATATAGGCAAGGAGAGAATCAAGCAAAGGCAATACATAGAGGTTGCAAAAAAACATTGGGCATCCAAGTGACAGACTAGTTTGTAATAAAACTCAGAGGAACGGCAGAAAAATAACACTGACGATATAGAACATTTTTTTTTCTTTTTAAGTGATCTAACATTGTAGTCTCTGATGGCAGGAGTGCTAAAAAAGCTTCTAAAATGTATTTCACACTGTCATAGCCCCAAAAGCTTGGGCCTGTCAGACTAGCGTGGTGGGGAGTAGGCGACGGGAGAGATGAGTTCCACCACCTCTCCAGGACCACTTTAATCCCTGTCTGGAGGGTATAGTAATGTAACTGGGGGGTACAGTAATGTATCTGGGGGTGTATAGTGATGTATCTGGGGGGGTATAGTGATGTCTCTGGGGGGGTATAGTGATGTCTCTGGGATGTACAGTAATGTATCTGGGGGTGTATAGTGATGTATCTGAGGTGTATAGTGATGTATCTGGGGGGTATAGTAATGTATCTGGGAAGGTAGAGTAATGTATTTGGGGTGTAAAGTGATGTCTCTGGGAAGGTATAGTAATGTATCTAGGGGGTATAGTAATGTATTTGGGGTCTATAGTGATGTATCTGGGGGGTATAGTAATGTATCTGGGAAGGTATAGTAATGTATCTAGGGGGTGTAGTAATGTATCTGGGGGGTCTAGTAATGTATCTGGGGGGTCTAGTAATGTATCTAGGGGGTATAGTAATGTATCTGGGGTGTATAGTAATGTATCTAGGGGGTATAGGAATGTAGCTGGGGTGTATAGTAATGTATCTGGGAAAGTATAGTAATGTATCTAGGGGATCTAGTAATGTATCTGGGGTGTATAGTAATGTATCTGGGGTGTATAGTGATGTATCTGGGGGTGTATAGTAATGTATATGGGTGGGTATAGTAATATATCTGGGGTGTATAGTAATATATCTGGGGGGTATAGTGATGTATCTGGTGGGTATAGTGATGTATCTGGAGGGTCTAGTAATGTATATGAGGGTATAGTGATGTATCTGGGGTGTATAGTGATGTATCTGGGGGGGTATAGTAATGTATATGGGGGGGTATAGTAATGTATCTGGGGTGTATAGTAATATATCTGGGGGGTATAGTGATGTATCTGGTGTGTATAGTAATATATCTGGAGGGTCTAGTAATGTATATGAGGGTATAGTAATGTATCTGGGGTGTATAGTAATATATCTGGGGGGCATAGTAATGTATCTGGAGGGTCTAGTAATGTATCTGAGGTGTATAGTGATGTATCTGGAGGGTCTAGTAATGTATCTGGGGGGTCTAGTAATGTATCTGGGGGTATAGTAATGAATATGGGGTGTATAGTAATACATCTGGGGGGTATAGTAATGTATCTGGGGTGTATAGTGATGAATCTGGGGTGTATAGTGATGAATCTGGGGTGTATAGTAATGTATCTGGGGGGTATAGTAATGTATCTGGGGGGCATAGTAATGTATCTGGAGGGTCTAGTAATGTATCTGAGGTGTATAGTGATGTATCTGAGGTGTATAGTGATGTATCTGGAGGGTCTAGTAATGTATCTGGGGGGTCTAGTAATGTATCTGGGGGTATAGTAATGAATATGGGGTGTATAGTAATACATCTGGGGGGTATAGTGATGAATCTGGGGTGTATAGTGATGTATCTGGGGGGGTATAGTGATGTATCTGGGGGGGTATAGTGATGTATGTGGGGGGGTATAGTGATGTATCTGGGGTGTATAGTAATGTATCTGGGGGGTTTAGTGATGTATCTGGGGGGTATGGTAATGTATCTGGGTGGGTATAGTAATGTATCTGGGGTGTATAGTAATATATCTGGAGGGTCTAGTAATGTATATGGGGGTCTAGTAATGTATCTGGGGTGTATAGTAATATATCTGGGGGGCATAGTAATGTATCTGGAGGGTCTAATAATGTATCTGGGGTGTATAGTGATGTATCTTGAGGATCTAGTGATGTATCTGGGGGGCTAGTAATGTATCTGGGGGTATAGTAATGTATATGGGGTGTATAGTAATATATCTGGGGGGTATAGTGATGTATCTGGGGTGTATGGTAATGTATCTGGGGTGTATAGTGATGTATCTGGGGGGTATAGTGATTAATCTGGGGGGGTATAGTAATGTATCTGGGTGGGTCTAGTAATGTATCTGGGGTGTATAGTAATATATCTCGGGGGCATAGTAATGTATCTGGATGGTCTAGTGATGTATCTGGGGTGTATAGTGATGTATCTGGGGGTCTAGTGATGTATCTGGGGGGTAGAGTAATGTATCTGGGTGGGTCTAGTAATGTATCTGGGGTGTATAGTAATATATCTCGGGGGCATAGTAATGTATCTGGAGGGTCTAGTGATGTATCTGGGGTGTATAGTGATGTATCTGGGGGTCTAGTTATGTATCTGGGGGGTAGAGTAATGTATCTGGGCGGTAGAGTAATGTATCTGGGGGGGTAGAGTAATGTATCTGGGGGGTATAGTAATGTATCTGGGGGGTATAGTAATGTATCTGGGGGGGTATAGTAATGTATCTGGGGTCTTGTAATGTATATGGTGGTATAGTGATGTATCTGGGGGGTAGAGTGATGTATCTGGGGGGTAGAGTGATGTATCTGGGGGGTAGAGTAATGTATCTGAGGGGTAGAGTAATGTATCTGGGGGGTAGAGTAATGTATCTGGGTGGGTATAGTAATGTATCTGGAGGTAGAGTAATGTATCGGGGGTACAGTAATGTATCTGGGGGGTAGAGTAATGTATCTGGGGGCAGAGTAATGTATCTGGGTGGGTAAGGGGCCCCAGTGCATTGCTTTGCCCAGGGCCCACACTGCTATAAGACAGCCCTGATGCCAATAGCATTATTTCCCAGCATCGCTGCTCCCTGATAGAAAGCAATGACCAGGGAAAATACTTGTAATCAGAGCCACATTTTCCCATTTACTAGTGAATCTCTATATTCTCAGGGAGGGGACCCTCAGATTAGGAATAGGCAGCAGAGCATTGTGATTAGGAAGTGCAGTCAGAGACCCTTATTACCTTGTACTGTTTGTGTCCTTATCCTACACTCTGACTTGTAGCGTCCAGAAATATTGCATCACAGTATGGATAAATGACGTGAAAGCAGGGTAACTAAATGATATCTCCAGCACCAGGGGGTGGGTGATGCTTTTAGGCTGGAAGGAGGACGAGGGGAGGTTTTATGGTAACTGAGGGGTCTGTTGGGTGGACTGAGCCAGGTGGCTGCTGGAAGATTAGTATACAGAAGCCGCCGGCAGGCTCCTCTGACACTGTCACATCAGATGCGACTGTGTCAAAGAAAGCCCCAACTGGTGTAGTCATGTCTCATGGGACCACGCTAGACAAGTGATTACACTGCCCATGCATATCATTGTTAGCCTGAAGATAAGTGGTCTGCCCTGTACTAAATTTTTGGCATTCTAAAAATATAGGATTTCCCCCTTACTGAAAGTGAATGCAGGAATGGGCATTATGCCATATTGTAGCTTGGCACATGTGTTCTCTGGAAATACAATGTAAAAATATGCCAGGCCAAAATAAATATGCAAATTGGCAATTGGTTCTAAGGGAGTCACCTTATATTCATAAACACTGTTACATGTAATTACTGCTGGTATGAAGAGATGACCTATGATTAGATTACACAACATCATCATCATCCATTCCTGGAATCAGACCCACCTTAAGGTAATCACCAGTGGCCGTATACCAACCAACCATTCATCAGAACAATTAAAGTGTCACAGGTTGGGTATGGACTGCCAGCAGTCGGGATCCCAGCGGTCAGAATCCCAACATTGAGATCCCGACAGGGTTATCATACTGACACTTGTTGGTTGGTATGTTAACCCTCCTCCTCTCCCTACCCTAACCCTCTGTTTGTGGTGCCCAATCCTAACCTCTCCCCTAGTGCCTGAACCTAAACCCTCCGCCCTGCACCCTAAACCCAACCCTACCCTCTTAGTGCCTAACCCTCCCCCTAGGGCCTAACCCTCCCCCAAACCCCTCATACTTCCCTTCGGGATGCCGGATCCAGGATCCTGACTGCTGTTGGTATTCCGGAGCCAGTATTTAGACCAACGGCATCCCGTCAGCCGGAATGCTGACTATGGCCCTCATTCAGACCCGCTCGCAAGCGCTATGCGCTCACAAGCGGGTCGATAGTGGGGCACTGCACACGTGCTGCGTGCGTGCGCAAGCCCAGTAGCGAGTGAGAAATTCACTCGCTCCGGGGCTCGCTACAAACGGGGGGCGGCTGACGATGTTGATCGACAGTTCGCCCCATTTTGTAGGCGGGGAGGGGGGCTGGCTAGACAAACTGAGGCATTCCAGGAAGCTCACTGGGGCTTGCGGCAGACGAGACCCTATCACAAGGGTCTCGTCACAAGCCCGATGGTCGCGACCAATCGCGACCATCACCTGGCCGCTCGCAAAAGCTGTGAGTGGTCACCCACGGCTTAACGAGTGGCCAGGAGGCTGGCTTAAAAATAAAAAGCGTCCGTCCTCATTCAGAGCGAGCGCTCGCTTTTTGCGAGCGGCTCTGAATGAGGGCCAATATCCCAAGTGTCACATTTCCTTTTCCTTCATAATGAAATTGTATTACACACAATGGAACAATAAGAACCGTGGCTAATATCTCTGCCACAACGGACTAAGGCCCTCATTCAGAGCCGTACGCTCTGAGCAGAGCGCACGCTCTGAATGAGGGCCGCCCTCCATAATTATGGAGCGTCCTCCTGGACGCTCGTATAGCTGTGGGTCACCACCCACAGCCTATACGAGCGTGCAGTTTGATGGCCGTGATGGTTGTGACCATCGCGACCATCGCCACTGCGAGCCGGAGCCTGCGGTTGAGGTTTTCAACCGCAAGGCCCGGAGTGATTTTGGCTCTATCAGATGTCTAGTGATGTCAGTGGGCCGGCTTCTGACGGTAGGCGTTCCCTTGGGAACGCCCCCGTCAGGGAGGCACGCCCACCAAAGGGGGCGTGCTGTCAATCAACATCGACAGCACGCCCCCTTTGATCAGACACAATGAGCGAAGGAAAGTCCTTCGCTCGTCGCGTCTGACGCATGCGCACGACGGAGCTCCCTCCGTCGTGCGCATGCTCAGTGCAGACCATCGACCCACTTGCGAGCAGACAGCCGCTCGCGAGTGGGTCTGAATCAGGCCCTAAGTATTAACATACAGATGTGTCTTCATACACCTAGCTTCAATATGCCACGCGGTGTGAGATGCCAGGTCCCGTGCAACTCGGTGTGCACCAAGGATTTTCTTAAAAATCTTTTTCGCTCAAAAAATTACAAAACGCCTCAGGAGACTGCACTGATTTATTTTATACAGTATTGGACACTTATATCTGAATCTGTATAAGAACCACAACAGGCCCTGCCGTTTAAGAAAGCCGCGGCCGCTATACACAGATATACAAGCGTCGCATATCAAATTAGTCTGTGCAGTATCGGGAAGCGGGTTCTCACATCTTTGCGACTATAATGCATTTTCAGGTAAAAAAAACCTGTGAAAGAGACGCACAGCGCAAGCCAAGTAAGACGAGACCTGTCCCGCAGAAAAGGGCAATTTGGCTCATCTGCAGCAATAGTGTATGAGGGCACATCTGTAAGCTACATGGTGGAATGTCTAATACGCTAATTGACACAATGGAACTCCTGACTCAGAGCAACTAATCACTTGATCAATCACCAGTGCTCATATATCAATTAACTCCTCAAAATCAGGACCTATAAAGACATCTCCCATTTCCTAAATGACATGGAATGGGCAGAGGCTGGCACACTCAGCATGGGCAGAGAACCTAGCAGACTGAGCATGAGCAGAGAGTCTGGCAGAGACTGGGAATAGGTAGAGAGGCTGGCACATACAGGATGGGTAGAGAGGCTGGCACAGATAGGCAATGGGTAGAGAGTCTGGCACATACAGGATGGGTAGAGAGGCTGGCACAGATAGGCAATGGGTAGAGAGTCTGGCACATACAGGATGGGTAGAGAGGCTGGCAGAGAGAGGGGATGGTAGATAGGCAGGAATAGACTATGGAAAAAAAGAGAAAATGCCACAGACAGAATAGTAGGTAAGGCAAGAAAAAAAAATAAAAGACAATGGCCCTCATTCAGAGCCGTTCGCTATTTGTGGTCGCTCGTTTAAAAACAAGGGGTGGCTATTCAAATGATCCGTACGCACATTGCAGTCTGTTCACACCTCTAAGTCTGAACGAGCGAGCAAAACATACGCTCGTTTATTTGTTAAAAATGCCCCCTGGCCGCTCGCATCCTACGTCATGTCCGCTATTTATTAGATTAATCGAGTACATCGACCAGCGTATGAACTGCTCGCTATTCTTGTGGTTGGTGTTTGCTACCACAAATTTGCGAGCAGTTCTGGCTATAAAATAACCCAGTGACGTGGTCAATGACGCTGCTGTTTTAAATATGCACACCCATAAAACGCCCGTTTTGACCTTTAAGCACGCCTGCGTTCGGATCTCCACTCCCCATTTTCAAGCACCTTCCCGTTACCACCCACATACGCCTCATTCTGTCACTCAAAATAGCAGGCACTCGCTATATTGCGTACCAACGATTTTCGGCCGCACTGACTGGTTCGCGCATGCGTACTAAAAACCGTACGCATGCGCAGATGTGCAAACATCGCTCGGAACGAGCGTACTGCCGCTAACGAGCGGCTCTGAATGAGGGCCAATGACCAGAAAGATACAGGAAGATATGACATACTGTACAGGTTGTGTCTCCCATATCCAAAATGCTTGGGACTAGGGTAACAGGGGGGACCGCTCAGTCATCTTGTGCCTCAAGCTCTTGTTCACTGGGCCCACCGGGGGTTACTAGGGCCGTTATAGCCACACTTACTAATCACCTGGACGGTATAATGAGCTATGGGCCTGATTCAGAGCCACTCGCTATTTGCGGTCGTTCGTTTTCTAAAAAGGGGTGGCTATTCAAATGAACCGTTCGCACTTTGCGGTCTGTTCACGCCTCTAAGTCTGAACGAGCGAGCAAAACATGCGAACGTAAATTTCGCACCATACGTCATGTCCGCTATTTATTAGATTAATCGAGTACATCGAACAGCGTCTGAACTGCTCGCTATTCTAGTGGTTGGTTTTTTCAACCACTATTTTGCGAGCAGTTCTAAGTTAAAAAAAACCAAGTGACGTGGTCAATGATGATGCTGGATTAATTATGCACTCCCTTAAAACGCCTGTTTTGACCTTTAAGCACGCCTGTGTTCGGATCTCCACTCCCTGTTTTCAAGCACCTTCCCCTGTTACCACCCACATACGCCTCTTTCTGTCACTCAAATTAGCAGGCATTCGCTATTTTGCGAGCACATGAATTTCGACCGCACTGACTGGTTCGCGCATGCGTATAACGATCCGTACACATGCGCAGTTGGGCTTTTTTTTATCGCTCGGAGCGAACGAGCTGCCGCTTACGAGTGGCTCTGAATCAGGCCCTATATTCCATAATATGACAATAAGTGGTGACATTATATTGTCTCTGTGTGACATCACTGTCAGCATAGTTAGGTCTGAGGTGGCTGCTGTGGCTTTATATGAATTGATAAGTAATGAACTGATATGAGACCCATCTACATGTACACACATAGGAATTGGGAGGTTGTAATAGAATACATACAGATGTGTGTACATAACATACGTCTATCCTCTGTGTGCTACAGTACAGCAGTAATATCTGTAACTATACGCTGCACCATAAAGGACAGCTCCCTATAGGTGACTGTAAGACAGCTCTGTACCTACAGTACAGCAGTAATATCTGCACTGTACACTGCACCATAAAGGACAGCTCCCTATAGGTGACTATAAGACAGCTCTGTACCAACAGTACAGCATAAATATCTGTAACTATACACTGCACCATAAAGGACAGCTCCCTATAGGTGACTGTAAGACAGCTCTGTACCTACATTACACTGCCTGTGCACATGTGACTACGGAATCCATATCATCTAGCAGTTTCTTCAAGGAGAATAATTGTAAAAACACTTGTCTGTTTATGTAATTGAGGCTGATTCTGAGCAGGACACAAGTGGTAATGAGGGTATCAGCAAACTGTACATGCATTAACCACTTAACTGATTCATTTTTTTCATCAATTCAGCAAAGAAAATGTTGTTTTTTTTAATTTAATTAAGTTTAAAAGGAATTTTCTATTAGAGCAGGAAGTCCACTGGGGCTTGCGGCAACGAGACCCTACCACAAGGGTCTCGTCACTAGCCCGATGGTCGTGATGGTCCTGACCATCGCGACCATCACCTGGCCGCTCGCATAAGCTGTGGGTGGTAAGCCACAGCTATGCAAGCGGCCAGGAGGCCGCAACTAAAAAAACAAGCGGCCATCCTGATTCAGAGCGAGTGCTCGCTTTTTGCAAGCGGCTCTGAATCAGGCCCTATGTTCCCTACTTGCACTTTTACTTTCGACCCCTCATGACCTCCAGTGCACTGTTCACAAGGCATTCTGGGGAGCGATTCTGGCAGTGATGTTGGCAGTCACAGACCACTTGTGCAGAACGTATCCCCCCTGCTGAAGTCGGGGGAGGGCTGGTGTGGTCACATGATAATGCAGCCCTGCCAGATGAAGCACTTCTGGCTCAGTCACATTACATGCGACCACACCAGTTATTGGTTATAGAAAGAAACTGGTGACTGCGCATACAGCTAATCAGACTAATAACACATAGACGGAGGTCAACATTATGTACAGACTGATCCATGCTCAGACAAACTACACTAACCGTGAGATAGGTGTTTCTGGGCAGTGATGTTGTGTATGTACGAATCTGATCGTTCTAGTAGGATCATCATGGGAGTGTCATGGCCATTCCACAAATGACATGGCACAATATTATGTAACCTGGTATTTACAGTGCTGCTGTGTACAATGTACTAGCGTCTATGTACTCAGACCCACTGCACCACACAATACACAATCCTAAATTACATCACAGTGCAAACAGTAGCGTAACTTGTGTTATGTTAGTCAGTCTGATAACAAATTATTACCACTCTGACACATAAAGTAGCATAGAGCTGTACAAATAGTGCAATATACACATTTGGTTTGATAAAACACAGCAAAGTAGAAGGAAGCAGAGATAATATATTTCAGACTTGCATTTCAATGGTAAGTAGTGGGTCTGGGGGTAGGGTTAGGCTTAGGGTGCGGGAGGGGGTATGTTTAGACACTAGGGGGGAAGGTTAGTTTCAGGCAGAGGGGAAAGAGGTTTAGGGTAGGAAGAGGGGGGAGGGTTAGGATACCTAACAATAGGTGTCGGTATCCTAACCCTGTTGGGATGCCGCCATTGGAATTTCGGCAGCCGGGATCCCGAGCGACGGCATCCCGTACACATCCCACGGATCCTACAGTTTAGAATTTACATAAGTTTTCAAGAAATAAGGATATAGTAAAAGATTTTTAATTAAATCATGGAGGGGTGAAAGGGGTGTGGCCAAGATGCCTGCATCTGTTATTGCCTGTACTACCTGATATGCACCAAATGCCTATCTGATTGCTGGCTGTCATGAGTCCAGTGTCTCCGAACTTGTTCTCTGCTCACTACCAAAGTAGAACTGATGTACTGCAAGAAACCAGTGGCGAATTAACCATCACCACCCAGGAGGTTCTGCAGCAGCGTGACCACACTTGCCCAAAATTAAGTGGTTCCAGTGACGCTGTAGGAGCCTGGTGGTGGCAGTGACGTAGCCTTTTACAACAGTAGGAGGACTTGGTAAGAGCAAGAGGTGATTCCTATATACCTCACGGTTGTGAAGTACAGTCGCCCAGGAATAGTGACCCATCTGTACCGGTTGGCCAAGTATGCCCATTCAGTCACATGTCTGTATTACTAGCAAACGCCATATGTCCAACACCAGAAAAACACTGCACTTAGCTTAAGTGTATCACCTAAGTAATATAGATGTGCCCACATACATCCTCTGTGCACTACACGTCACGCCACACATAACGTGGGAGCCCAGTGTGACTCGGTAGCGCTGAGCATCTTTTTGTGCATCTTTTTACCTTCAAATGTCTTATTTGCACAATGATGAGACTAGATAGCACAGGCAGCTTCTGCTGATTACAATGAGTATGCAGCATGTCTATATTCTGTGTGTGACTGCCGGTGCATCTGCATGATAAATGCTACGTTACAGTGTTACAGCCACTGACAATGTAATGTAGCGTTTAGCATGCAGATACACCGGCACTCGCTAACAGAACATAGACATGCTTTATATTCATTGTAATCAGCAGAAGCTGCCTGTGCTATCTAGTCACATCGTTGTGCAAATAAGACATTTGAAGGTAAAAAGATGCACAAAAAGACGCTCAGCGCTACGGAGTCACGCCATGGCATGGAGCGACTAGAAGGGCCAAGTTACCGTAGATGTTGTCTTGCTTTCGACAATTCTGCTGGATAACTTTCTTCCTTCACCCCCCTGTATTGTGATATAAAGATATAGCGCTTGGGCAATCTAAGCCAGCCAAAAGGTTTACCAACATGCGGGGAGGCACCTGTGCCCATAACTGGCTTCTGGTGGCAGTGATTAGTCATGTTGCTGTGTGACCAGCCAATCAGAGACCATGGTAATAAGAGATATCAGAAAAGGAGACCCCTCTGAATTTCTCACATTACATAAGAAACACATATGTGAGGTTACTGCAGTGACACCAGCTGGGAATCCCTTCTATGTCAGGGGACCTATCGCTATCCCCAGAGGTCTCCTTCCCCAGTGAGTTATTACCACTGAGCTCTGCTTGGGGAATGATAGCCTGAAGAGGTGGCAATGCAGTAGGTGTGGGTGATGGTGGGGCTCCATCATTGTCATCCTATAAGATTGGACATGGATTTTAAATACAAAGTGGTCGATTCAATTACATGTGGTCCCATCGGATTTGCAGATTATTGCTCGCTGCACCATAGGACTGTGTACAAAATCCACATGTCCAGGGTAAGATGTGAGGGGGGTGAGTTCAGACGTCCCTTTGAGTCTATTTGAATTAACTTTAAAGACTTACAATGTAAACTCTATTTATTGCTATAAATATAAATGGAAAGGCTTCTCTCCCAGCAATAATTATGCTGTTGAACAGATAGTGCAGCTGTTTCTCACAACAATGTTCCTCCTGCCACTGCCAACACTTATATTCCTTAGAAAGAGCTATGTGGTCAGGGATATCCTGCAGACTGGGCTAGTTATTCGCACTACAGGCATTAGAGTCACTGTTCAACAGATGGAAACATAGATCTAGGTTGAGAGTCCCCCTTGGTTGGGCGTCTTCCTCATAGGTAATGTTATGAATGTGGGCGGGACTGAAGGCAGCCTATGTAAGCAGCTGATGTCACCACCTGCATCACATTTAGGAGCTCATTTTAGTGTCTAATATATGGAAAGTATTCACAGTGCAAATAGTCCTCATTAATTATATTCATAATATTTCATTATACACAGGAACGGCCATTTGTGCTCCCCACCCTGTAATATATCTATATCTCTGACACATTCAGGTCCTGCTGGCATACGACAGGGTGACACAGAAGAACGTCGCCATGAAGCTCCTGGAGAAGATCGGGATGTCAGGGAGAGAAGTGGGCAGCGCAGAGATGGAGAGGAGAGCTCTGCAAGCTACATCAGGAAGCCCCTTCCTCATGCACAGCCTCCTGACATTCCAGACCGAGGTATTACCATAATACACATCAGAACAACGTGCAAATAACGCGATGGTCATTCCACTTTCCCTACATCCCCGAACAAGCAATAAATACCGTACACACGATACAATCTTCCAAACGACAGCACAATATATCATGTCAGAGGATTGTATCCAATTAGTCTTTTCTCCTGCACACACTATGCGATCATTGTATAGATACCTGGTAGTTCAGGTGATGTCGACAGAGGAAAGATTGGACCAATATATCTTATGGTCTTCTGGTTGGGTGTACACACTGCACGATTTTGCTTAACATCGTTAAAAATATCTTTACCATCCCGATGTCCCTTCATCCCAGAACAAACGATACTGAGTGTACAAAGTACAAACTGTGTAATTCTTCAAGAGATGGAACAAATTAATGTGATGTTTGTATATGATTTATCATTGCTCCTGTACACACTAGAAAAACCAGGCGTCTTCAGAAGCCAAATCGGAACGACATATCGCCTGGTTGCCCGGTTGGTCGTACACACTACACGATGTGCACCACATTGTTCATGATATCTTTTGACTGACCATACAGCACGGCCAACAGCATACACACTGTGCAATCTGCACAACATATTGTTACAATGTGCCTCAAAATGACATATCATACAGTAATTGTCACTGTGTAATACGGTGGAGAGTATGGTACCTGCTGTAGGCTCTGGGCACCCAGACCAGGTAAATGGAGAATAAATGACTGTGCTAGAGTACATAGCACATATGTGACTGTTCTGTCTGTGTCCTGGGATAGGAGCATTTAGGTATCATCATGGACTATGCCAGCGGAGGAGACCTACTACAGCTCCTGCAGAAAAGAGGCCGCCTTGAGATGGACGCTGCAAGGTAAGATCCAACAATGAGCTGACGTGAGCCTCTGTGTAATTATGTGCGAGGGACAATGTGAGACATAGGAGCTTACAGTGTGGGGAATGAGATACATTATGTAATACATGCAGTGGCAGAACAGTTATCATATACTGCCCTCATTACATTTACCCTACTGACTATACCAGCACTGGCCACCACTGATCACCACATTGTGTGTTCCATAAGGCACAACCACATTACAGATAGAAAAGAAGAAATAGGACAGAAACCACACACAGCCACACATGTACACACACACATGTACACACACACACAGCCACACATGTACACACACACACAGCCACACATGTACACACACACATGTACACACACACACAGCCACACATGTACACACACACACATGTACACACACACACAGCCACACATGTACACACACACAGCCACACATATACACACACACAGACACACATGTACACACACACAGCCACACATGTACACACACACAGCCACACATGTACACACACACAGCCACACATGTACACACACACAGCCACATATGTACACACACAGCCACATATGTACACACACACTCACAGACACACATGTACACACACACTCATGTACACACACACAGCCACTCATGTACACACACACAGCCACATATGTACACACACAGCCACATATGTACACACACACTCACAGACACACATGTACACACACACACTCATGTACACACACACAGCCACACATGTACACACACACACTCATGTACACACACACAGCCACACATGTACACACACTCACAGCCACACATGTACACGCGCATACACGCAGCATCCATTCAGACTCCATTCAGACTCCGGGGTTCCGGCAGTGACGCACAGCTGCGGCGGTGGGGGTCCCCAAACCCCCGATTGGACCACCCGCAAGCCACTTCGGCCCACGGGTGGAACAGCGGGACAGTACTGTCCGGCTGAAATCGGGATGTTGGTGAAGGGTGCGACCTCTATCGGTGGTGCCCCTGCTCAGGTCGAACACCCCTAGAGCCGTCCCCTGTCTCTATCCCCCATATACACAGTATGGGGCTGAGTCGGTCGCACTCTTCTGAGACCGCATTACCATCTTCTGCCGTAGTTGCGTCTGCCACTTTATACTAATGCTAGTATCATCCCTTCCCCTGGTGTACAAGCCTATGTCTGACTGTGATGTACAGTTTGTGTGTATATAGATTCTTGTCCCATGCTAGGAGCCCATTCTCCATCAGATTATGGCCATCAATTTAAGCATGTAAGCATCTGAGTGTATGACCAGTTATGTGACACTCCCATCAGTGTATCTCCTACATCTGAATAGCCATAGCATTGTGTGCAACGTAGAATCAGTCCCTATGGCTCTCTCTTCCTTCTCCCATGGTTATTATAATACTCTATGAGGCTATGGCTGGATGGCCAGGGGTCACTGGGAAGTGACATCATCTGAGCAGCCAGTCCTATTGGCAGATGGATATTACAGGCATAGTGCAGTATGCAGCGGCTGCTCACACCTTTAATCTTCCTCTGGACCAGCTGCTCAGAAGTCTTCTGTCTGCTGTAGAGAAACCAACAGATAGGAGGAGAGCCTGGCCATGGGGGAGGAAGTAAGCAGATTGGTGCTATAGTAACTATGCAGTGGCTGTCTGGTACATTCACACCACCTCCTTTATAAGGGTCTTATATCTGTGACTTATGGTCCCATAAATATGGCACAACCTGTACTGCACTGATCCCATTTGCCACCCACGACCCCCCTCCCCATCTCCTGTTGGTACTGCTACATAAAAAAAAAGGATCAGCAGCTGCTCTGATGCAGGGTTGAGTGAAGGGAATGGCTTGCTGTGCCATCCTCAGCAGGTGGCGCCCCTATGCACGTGCCTACTGGGAAATCCACTACACTAAGTATTGGTGCATACACACGGTCAGACTTGCTAGATCAACTATATGCGATTTGAACGATTTTATCAACAATTTCATGAACGATTTCTGACAGTATTTAAATGAATGAAATCGTCCAAATCTGACTGCAATCACAGTTGATTTCAGATATCCTTATCTGACATGCGGACACGCGCATCGTTCATCGATGCATGTCAAACATGTCAACGATATGAATGATATAATGATTTTTACAATCGTTATTGTTAATTTCTTCCAGAAAATCTGACCGTGTGTACCCCCCATATGTGTGATATAGAGAAGAGATGTCAGAGGAAAACCAGACAGATAGCAAATCTATACAGTCCTCACACTTATTATATATTCCATGTACACACTAATTCTGTATGTAAGGAATCCTCATGGAGAACAGGATCTGGGACATTACAATAATGTTACATTTCTATTATTACAGATTCTACGCTGCAGAGATCGTCTCCGGTCTCCAGTACTTCCACATGATGGGCTTTATACATCGGTAACTACCTTTCTCTCCTCATGTCAAGGAATAGGAATACCTCCCAACTATCCCACTGACATTGGGCACATGGGAAGTACTGTATGCTATTGGTGTATATGTGGGGCTGATAATGTTTGGCTCCCATTAGCATGTTGTCTTATACTGAATAACTACACAAGTGCAAAGTACAAAAATACAGGGAAGGCAATACTCAGTATTAACTACCGAAAGGAGTAATATAATCCATGATCAGTATAATGATTTTCTATATGAGCCAGAGAAAATGCAGACTTCTACATACAGAAAGTATAGCACCTGGCACAAATTTTATTTAGTACAAGTTACTGATTGCCTGCTGCTTTCCAACATAGGGATTACTCATCCCATACAAGAAATAATACAGACCAAGATGAAGGAAGCGCTAGCAATCATTATTTATTATCACAAGCGTATTTAACATAAATAACACACAATATGAAATTACACCAGCTGGTATTCATATAATTATCACAATATACATAAACTCGTTTATAAGAAAACACAGCACATAGGGCCTGATTCAGTAAGGAACGCAGTTGGTAATACGCACGCCAGCGGTCGATTAATTTGAATCGCGAATGCGTATGCATCGCAGTGCGCGAACTAGCAATTGCGATGGGAACTGCAGAGGCTACACAGACCCAGAGCAGAGTGATTGGCAGGAAGCGCCATTTGTGGGTGGTGACAGGGGGGTGGTTGGACGAACGCAGGCGTGCCAGTTCATTGCAACACCATTGCAGGGGCGTGCATAAATTATCTACTTCATGGCCATATGCAGTCTGAGGCCTCATAGCGTGTGCTGAAGTTAGCAATTCCTGAGTGAGGTCTGACCTGCCCTAACTGTGCGTATGGGTCCGATGTTACTCGATGTTACCGATTATTTTGCTAAGTTGCCCAAGTATACGGATGTGAGTAAGGGGAAGTGGGAGCCCTTATGTCAGTCTGTGATCGCAATGTGATTGCAAATATTTGCATTTCACCGCTGATATTAGCAACTGCATAGCGTGTGTATTAACAGAATAGCGATCCTTGCTGAATCAGGCCCATAGTTAGCAGCCCTAGGGATGTCCAAGCACATATAATGGTTTATTTTGTTAGTGAAGCAACATTAATGGGGGTATCCAATTGCTGGCGGGAAATTTTAAAAACTTGCGGTGCAAGGTTTGTTACGCAGCTGCTGTGTTTTGCTTTTCAATTAGGGGACTAAAAATGGGACGCGGTTATTTCTATGTAAATCACAGAGTCTTTTTTTCTCGCACCTCCAGAGCAAGTCTGATCTTTCCTAGAATCGTTAATTTTAGGAGAAATCAGTGGGACTTGCACCGGGAGCCTGTTGGCACAAACCCCCACCCCACCACCCTGAGGACTTATTAAGCAATTAGAAGTTTTCAATTGGCTTAATTAGTCCTTAATTACTCACCTTCCGAAGCAAAGTCTTCTGCATCCAGCGTTGAGAGCCGGGTCTTCTGCAGCAAGGTTAGTATGTGAGTGTAAGTGTTTGTGAGAGTATGTGTGTATGAGTGAGTGAGTGTGTGACCCCCGGTGTGTGTGACCACCCCCTGTGTGAGTGTATTCCACACTGTAGCTGGCGCTGAGAACTACATCTTCCAGCAGCCTTTGCGCCTCCCAGCAGCCCCCTCTCCAGTGACAAGATGGAGGGGAGGCCACCGAGAGCTGTGGAGACCACCTGAGACCCCCAGACAGGTCAGTATAATTTTTTTTAATTTAATTTTTTTTACGCGCTGCAGGGTTTTCAGCTCTGAAAGCCCAGCGACCACTTTTTTTAATTGGATAAAAAATTGGGCGCAAGGTTTTTTACCTCGCTAAGCCTCGTGCCCAAATAAATCACCCCCCATGTCTCTAATCATGATCAAGCTGTTTGTTAGTGAAGCTGGCTTAATGTAAGTTGCTTTACTTGCTGAGTTATTTTATATTTCTTTCTAGCCAGGAAACTTTGGATTAGTATAACTCATCAAGAACTGGTTAGTAATGTATACAATGGTTACTCTACCAGGCCATTCTCCTAGGGATTGTATGCGGTGTCCTGATTCAGCACCTCCTGGCTGCTGGTGTAGACCTAGAATGCAGCCATACCTGGGGGAGCAGGACTCCAAGTGTAGCAAACTTCCAGGGCACATATAGGTACCACTTGGTGTCATTTAGCGGCAATAACACATTTCCCTGCCTCCACAACTTGACAGCGGCTTCCTCAGCATTCTAGGACTATACCAGCAGCCCAACCACACTACAAGGTGCACACCCATTTCATCAGGGCTGTTATAGAAATCGGGGAACCCGTGTACAAGATATTTGCATGGGACCCTCCCCCCAGAGAAATAAGGTGCTGGCGCCTGCACAGAAGACAGATGGGCAGTAGATGGCACTGATGCCAGAGGGATTGCTCCCTTCTGCCCAGATGCACTGCCCTTCACAGTCCTTGGTACTGGCCTCATAACACGGACTGCCCTGATCCGGCCAGGTGTAATAGGCATTTATCCTCTAGGTGGCGCATGTTTCCACAGTCACAAATTAGCCTTACTTACTTATAATTAGGGATGTGCAGGCTCGGATAGGTTCGAGTTTGCACGTGGAGTTCGGATTTTTCCCTCCAAAAAAACGGAACTCAGAAAGAGGCAAAACGTCATCTTGCACGGACGAACATCATCATTCCTGGACTTTTAATAGACCGCAAACTGATTGCTGTAAAAAAAAGAAAAAAAAAAATTAAACATTTTTTTTTTCACTTACCTGAATCCAGGGACTGGTGATCGGGCCTTGGGTGATGGCTCCTCTCCGGTCAGCTGGTCTCCCACAGTGCACTGGGGCCTGGTCATCAGGTGATCGGGCCCCAGTGCAGTATGGGAGATCACCTGATCGGGAAGCCCGGAGAAGACCACCGGAGGCCAGGAGGATGCAGGTAAGTGTAATGAAGGGAGGGGGGGTCGCGGGGGGGAGGGGGGGTCGCGGGGGTCCGTGATCGTGGGGGGGCGGGGCTTAGCGCTGGGGGCGGGGCTTAGCGTCGGTGGGGGGGTAGGAGCGGGGGTCGGTCGGCGCATGCGCGGGCTCTTAGTCGCGGTATTTTTTCCGAAAATACCGCGACTAGAGTGCGGATGGGATCCGCAGGGACAGAGCTTTATCGCAAGCTCTGTCCCTGCAAGGGATTTATAGTAAATCCCCGTGATATTACCTGAATTCGCAATGCGAATTCACTCGGTAATATCACACTACAATCCGCATTCAATATGCGGATTGTAGTAAATAGAGCCCTTTGTATTTCTTCATTGAGTACTTGGTATTTGTTTGCAATGACAGACTATGATCCACATTCTAAATGCAAAATGTCCCTTTTACAGAGATATAAAACCAGAGAACATACTCATTGATGATGCCGGCCATATTAAAATAGCAGATTTTGGGCTGGCGGTGACCACCTTTCATGGAGCCACGGGCATTGCAGGAACAGCAGGGTACATTGCCCCAGAGGTAAGGCTATAATATTGTACAGATGGTACATCACTACCATGCAGCATGTGCAATGATCAAATCGCCCAATCTGATGATTCCCAGTGTGGCCGTAATATGATTCAAAACACAGAAACACCCAATTTACAGATATGGAATGTGTCAAATCCTATTTTATCATTGGGTGATCATCCTCTAACGTAGTAATAATAAAAGATGAAAGATCCTCATAAGAAATGAGCAACCTGCATACTATGAACATTCCATGCTTAATGATCTAAATTGCATCTAATAAGGATTTCCTGTCACTGCCAGCCAATCACAGGCTTCTTCCCTTTCCTGGTGGCTTATGGGCCTGATTCAGTAATGGACGGAATTGCAGAGCGCACACAAGTGGCTGTGCAATTCCGTCCATTTAAAATGCAATTGAAGAAAGTGGTGTCAGACACGTCCTTGCTGAATCTACGTGATCCCAGCGCTGTGACCGAGGTCGCAGCCTGGGGTCACCATCAGAACAATCACGACCATCAGTCGCAATTGATGTCACAGACCGTGGTCTCGTCCTGCCAGAAAACATGGGCGACACCCCCAGTTTCCGGGAACGCTGCCAGGGAACGTCCCCGCTCCGCCTCCCAAATGCAGTAGCCTGTCAATCAGGCTGTAAACTCGCAGGCAATAGGCTGCAAATGTGCAGTACACCCATCATCTTATATGTGCGCTAACCACTGGGATAACGTACATCTCTGAATAAGGCCCTATGACTGGCTGGCTGTAAAGTAGAGCTAGGGTAATAAAAATACATATATTGCCTGTGCATACATGTACTAAAAGAATGACAGTACCCTGGCCATGGTAGTAGGTGTGCGCTTATCCCAAGAAGAAGTACCACCCTAGTGACTGCCATACAATACAGAGAGCATCCAAGTGACCACCATATTATTATCCTTTATTTATATGGTGCCACAATGGTTCTGCAGCGCCTTACACAGTACATGAAAAACTTAGCGACAAAGAAAACAGTGACTTACAGTACTAGACAATACAGGATAAGGACATAGAGCTGGAAGCAGGGGCGTTTCTAGTGAGGAGAGGGCCCGTGTGCAGTCTCCGTCACGGGCCCTCTCCTCTCTGTTCGGCAGCCAGCAGCGCTCTGATCTGTGCGCGGTCAGCGCCGGAGTTATAGACTCTGGGCATTTTCCCTGTACTGCACATGCACAAACGATGGGAAAATAGCCGCTGCAGCCATTTTCCAGATGCTTTTACAGTGCCGGACCTTCGCACCAACGTGGGACTCCAGGGAGAGGAAAGTATATTATGGGTGCAGGGTGTGCGGTGCCACACCCTGCACCCATTATAGATACACCCCTGGCTGGAAGGCTATGATGAAGTAGTGGGTCTTGAGAGCCTGTTTAAAGATTTGTATAGAGCTGGAGAGTCTGATAGGGAGAGGGAGAGCCTCCCATACAATGTAAGAGTATTCTTGTGAATGCCCTGTATGGTCTAATTTTCTCACTCTGCCATCTGGTCACAGATACATTTGTTGCTGTAAATATTAATATCACACTTTGGGAAACACAATTAGGAGCTGATTCAGGGCCGCTCGCAAGCGGCCAGATGTTTGCGCACTGCGCATCCACCAGGTCCGGCGTGCGCATGCGTGAGCCCCGCTGGGCGACTGAAGTTCAGTTGCTACGGGGCTCGCAACAAGATGGGGCGGCTGTCGATGTTGATTGACAGCTCGCCCCGTTTTGTGGGCGGGTAGGGGGGGTGGCTGCACAAATGCAGGCGTTCCCTTAGGAATGCCTGGCGTTTGTTGGGCGATCCAACTAACATCACTATTGATGTCAGTAGTGGACTTCCTGCTCTATTAGAGCAGGAAGTCCACTCGGCCTTGCAGCAGCTAGACCCTACCCCAGGGTCTCATCGCAAGGCCGATGGTCGAGATTATCGCGATGGTCTCCAGCCCACTCGCACAAGCTGTGGGTGGTTACCCACAGCTTTGCGAGCGGCCTGAGACAAAAAAAAAAACATGCCCACATTCAGAGCGAGCGGGACTGTCTGTCCCAGTCTGTGGTGTGATAATATTTGGTACTTTCTCTATATGCTTACGGTACAGTATGGTCTGCTATGGGTGGCTTGATTATGTAATTATCACTGAATCCCATCATTGTGGTGCCATCCTCGCTGTACAATGCCAGGAATTGCAGCTCTGCATAGTAAAGGAGGGGCCACAATGTTGAAACTGCTGCACCACACACCCCTCCTCACTTCTTGCTGCCCCCTCCCAGAGGCAGCAGCCAAAATATCAGCAGGTATGATACCTTGTACTTTCATGTAGTATGAAGTACTGTCCCTCTTTGTGTCCTTTATGTGACTATTGTACAGTGCTCACGGCTCAGTTGTGTTCTCCTATTTATAATACAGTCTAACCTAGTGACCTGTTTTCCTCTCACTGACAGATGCTCTCAGGACAGCAGTATGATGCCGGGGTAGATTGGTTCTCCTTTGGGGTGGTACTATTCCAACTGACCACAGGAAAACCCCGGCTCTTCTGCAAGCTCTCTGTGTTGCCGGACTGTCACCTAAGTCCTATTGCAGAAGACATCCTTGAACAGGTCAGTGTGACTAGATACTTAGGACTCAGCATTACCTACAAGAATATCATGAACAATGTGTCCCTATAATCAGTATGTTATGTTCATACACATTCCATTCTCTAGTACCTGTCTTGTAGTTATTCTTGCTATGAACGATCAGTCATCTATAAATGAAGAACTTCTCTGTATTATATCGTTTCCGCTAGGCTGTTTTAGCAAAGAACGCGCCCTGCCCGATTTTTGAAATGCTAAAATGTGCCCAGCACTTATGGTGGGACCCCGCTGAAACAGATGGACGGCTGCTGTCCAAATTCACGAGCCGCAGTGTCCCATGGGTGGGAAAACTTATGTTGAAACAGTCACCGTCTTTTCACTCTGGGCCCCCTGCAGTGATGAAGTGGGGGGCCTTTAAGGCCACGCCCCCTTTTGAGAGGCCACGCCCCTTCACCTATCTAACACTCATATACAAGTGGTGGCTGAAGAAGACTCCAAGCCAGATCTATCAGTGCTGCAGGAGTCACTTTACCACTGACATGTTCTATCCTAGTTTTAGTGTAAATTAGATGCACATCCTCTGATTAGGGTAAAAGATTAATGCTTTCTTGTTTGAATGAATTATATAGCTACCAAATATGTAGGTATAAGGGATCACATTATAGCTGAACTGTCATTTCAGATGCATTTTTTTGCTTTTTTCAGCTCCTGTGTACAGATCCTCAGATCCGTCTGGGAGTAAATGGAGAAATTTGTTATCATCCTTTCTTCGCGGGTATGGATTGGTTGGCGTTAGAAGATCTGCGAGTACAGCCTCCATTCATACCCGGCAGAGTAAGTGCATAGAACTGGAAGGTACCGTATAGTAATCTCATCATGTTCACCTGCTAATCACAACCCTCATTAGAATATGGGAGTCATGGGAGGGATAGTCTAAAGTACAGGTTCTCAAACTCGGCCCTCAGGACCACAAACACTGCATGTTTTCCAGATCTCCTCACAGAATCACCAGTGAAATAATTAGAATCACAAGTGAAATAATTAGCTTCACCTGTGGATTTTTTTTAAATGTGTTGGTGAGTAACGAATACACCTGTGCACCTGCTAGGTGACCTGGAAAATGAGATTGAGAACCACTGGTATAAATCCTTTTATGGGGAGAGGTGTTGGCATTATGTTGTGTTACCAGACACTGGGCATTTTTTTTTAATTATAGGTTTTTAGTACATTTTTAAATAGACACTGGGCTTTTATCACCACTCGTGTTTGTTCTAATTATAACAAGACAAACATCAGCACGTAAGGGTTAGTCAAAACAAAACCATAAGGTCATCTAAAGGCACACATCCACTAGACCACAGGTTCTCAAACTCGGTACCCAGGTCCCCCCACACAGTGCATGTTTTCCAGGTCTCCTCATAATCACAAGTCAAATAATTAGCTCCACCTGTGGATCTTCTAAAATGTGTCAGTGAGTAATGAATACACCTGTGCACCTGCTGGGTGACCTGGAAAATGTGAACTGTGTGGGGTCCTGAGGACCGAGTTTGAGAGCCCCTGCACTAGACGACAGGCAAAAGACTGCACGATTACGACATTGTAATCGTGCAGTCATTTGTCTGTCTGTGATGTCCCTACACTGAACGAGCAGTGAAGTCACATCAATCATCTGCAAACATGCTGAACCTGACGTTATTGTCAAGTTGTACAACATATTTGTACGGTAATAGCTTTCTAACTCACCAAAGATTTTCAAACGATTATCTAACAATACCGTTATCGTTCAATCGGTCAATTTAATCGTCTAGTGGATGTGTGTCTTCCTTCATAATTGTATCTCGCACTGCCTATTTAATACCCATTTCTGCCACCACTAATGGTGCGTACATACTTGCCGATTTTACTGAGAGATTGCACGATTACGACATAGTAATCGTGCAATCGCTCAGTAATCGTGCACAAGTCGTGCACTTTTATGTCAGAAACGTTGTAATTGTACTGTCTTTCCTTGATCGCCCAGTGTGTATGCTCCTTAAGATTTGCCTGGAGAGCTAACTCTTTAGGAAGTCTCATCCCTGACTTATCTCAAAATACAATATCAACCTCATTTCATAAGAGTTATTGTAAACCTAATAATCTGCTTAAATGTAGCAGTAAAATAACAAAACCTAATGCACATGCAACTTCTGTAAGAACACAAAGACGACTCACCAGGCTTATTAAACAAGAGGATAAAATATTGACATCCAGATAATTGAAAATAGTTTGTTAAATTAGGAAAGAATAAAAACATAAAACTCAAGTACTTTTCTTGTTCTGCTGCCTGGGGGAATGCTAGAAGATGGACTGTACCTCATTAGCGGCTGACCTCCAAAACTGACAATTTCCAACAGTAATTTCATGTTTTTTAAATGTTCTCTTCCTTGCCTAAAACCAACCCTCTACTTGTAAATTATGCAGGTGGAGTGTTGGTATACACTTTTAGTATAAATATATATTTATGTATTAGCCGTTATGTATATAGCACACATATTCCACATGGTTTAACAGTATATTTCAGTAATTCACATCAGCTCATGCTCCAATATATGTTCCCTATCAAATGGACACACACACACACACTAGGGTCAGCAATGACTAGGAATTGAACTCATGACCTCAGTGCTGGGAGACAGTAGTGCTAACCACTATGCCATCCCTGCTTCCCAAGGATGATTTAGTGTGTCCTAAAAATAACAAGAGTGTTAATATTAGTATAAATAAACAGAATATAAATATATGCACATAGGCATATGATAGGCATATGGAACATGAATAAGTTAGATAAATTATTTGGGTAGATACTGGGTGCCTTGTGAATAAGTTTGGTACCCAAGCACGGCACAAGTCACAAGTCATATGACTGGCATATAAATATGAATATAGAATAGAATATATTCTACTAGCTACATTGATGTCAGAGAAAAATGTATTATTAAAATTATTGATTTGATGTATGCTGCTCCCTGTGTAATACATAATGCACTTGGAGGGATCACAGCTATTCTTCTCAGGACTCACAGCATTCGGACAGGCAATTAGCCATAGGTGACATGCTGATCTTATCTTCCCGGCCTCAGTGTACAGCAATACCTCCAGCACCGCTGAGTACTGCTCAGTGTACAGCAGTGGTGTCAAACTCGGGCCCTCCAGCTGCCGTGGGACTACATATCCCAGCATGCACTGCCACTGTTTTAGCATGCCCTAATAGCAAAAGTCTGGCAGTGCATGCTGGGATGTGTAGTTTCACTGCAGCTGAAGGGCCCGAGTTTGACACCACTGGTGTACAGCAACATCTCCATCATTGTCTTTTCTCCAGTTCCACTGAGACCAGTCCAGTGTCCAGCACCAGTGGTACCAGCCCGTTGTCCAGCTACAGTTCCACTGCTACCACAGCATCAAGTACCACCGGTTCCAGCCCAGTGTCCAGCTCTTGTCGAATGGTTCTAGCCCAGTGTCCAGTTCCACCGGTTCTGGCCCAGTGTTCAGTTCAAGTGTCACCAGTCCAGTCTGGAGTTCAGTCCCACCGGTATCAAACCAATGTTCAGTATTCCCAATTCCAGTGTTACCACTTACAGCCAGGTTATTTGTCTAGCTCATTACCCCCAGAGTCTACTCCAGCAAGAAGCATCATTAAAGCACTCACCAATTTCAAAACAGCTTCATCTACAGCCCAGTGGTCCCAGACCCTGTGCCCACAGACATATACCTTGGATTAGAACTGGTCGGATACAAACAGCTGTCACAGGATAAAACAACTTATATCATTGGGAGTAATAAGAAACGTAGTAATGACAATGCGTAAGACAGCAATAATGTCACAGCTGTAATTGATTATGCTTCCACTACAGGGAAGACAAAAAAAGGAGACTTATGGTAAAACTTACCTTGGTTAACTCTCTTTCTTCGAAGTCCATAGGGTCTTCACTGGGGTGTAGGTGGGACCTGGAGGACCGGACACCAACAGCAAAGCTTTTCAATCCCAGGATGCTCCGATCCTTCCCCCTATACCCCACCCATAGCCTGAGACCATTTCAGTTTTGTTAACAAGCCCAAGGCAGGAGCAGGATAGGAGAGAAGGAAGACTGGTACATTGATGAATCACACTCTCACACAGAGAATGAAACAAGTGACCAGGAGAAGAAAACCCAAGACCAGAAGACCAAGTGGCCGCCTTGCATAGCTGTTCAGCTGAGGTGTCATGCCGGGCTGCCCACGAGGGACCTGCAGAGCGAGTAGAATGAGTAGAGACTGTAGTCCAGACCGGAAGGCCCGTCTGCGTGTAAGCCTGTGAGATAGTCATGCAATTCTATCTGTTTGTTAGCTGGCCATCCTTTCATGTGGAATCTATATAGGACAAAGAGGGAGTCCGGTTTCTGGATGGAAGCAGTATGTCCACGTAGATCTTTAGAGCACTGACCACATCCAAAGAGGCCTCACCAGTCGAGAGGTCTGGTAAATTAAAGGCCGGAACCACAATTTCCTCATTCAGGTGGAAGTGAGAACCCACCTTGGGAAGGAAGCCTGGTGTATGTTCGAAGAACAGCCCTGTGCTGATGAAATATCAAAAAGGGGGAGCATCATGAAAGCGCCCCTAGATCCGATACACTATTGGCAGATGTTATAGCCAGAAGAAACAGAGTCATCGCAGTGAGCCACTTGACATCCACTGATTCCAGGGGTTCAAATGGAGCCTCTTAAAGTGCTTGGAGCACCACTGACAAATCCCATGGAGCCAGAGTAGGGACAAAGGGAGGTTGTATTTGTAGAACACCCTGCATGAAGGGTTAAACACCCGGCATAGGAGCAATTCTGCACTAAAAACCAAAAACACAAAGCAGAGACCTGCACTTTCAGAGATGCTAGGCAGAGGGCTAGATCCAATCCAGCTTGAAGAAAGGCAAGAATTCTAGAAACTAGGGATGTGCATGCTTGGATAGGTTAGAATTTCCACACCGAGTTCGGATTTTTCCCTCCAAAAAACGGGACTCAGAAAGAGACAAGTCCAGGAATGATGATGTTTGTCCATGCAAGATGACATTTTGCCTATTTCTGAGTCCCGAAAAATCCGAACTCGGCGTGCAAATTCGAACCTATCCAAGCCTGCACATCCCTACTAGAAACCTTAAACACCTGAAGGTCATAGTTTCTGGAGCACACCATTGGAAATATGTATGCCATATTCTGTGGTAAATCCTGGCTGAGGATGGTTTACATGCTTTTAGCATAGTCTGGACCACAGAGCTGGAAAAATCCTTAGCCGTTAGGAGGGATGTCTCAAGAGCCAAGCCATTAAAGACAGACGGGTTAGGTCCAGATGTAGACATGGACCCTGAGACAACAGGTCTACTCATAAAGGAAGCTGAATAGAAACGTCTATGGAGTACCAGTGATGTCTGGGCCAGGCCAGAGCTATTAACATGATTATGCCTCCCTCCTGTCTGAACTTTCGAAGCACTCGAGGAAGCAGGGATATTGAAGGGAAGAGATATGCTAAATGGAAGTTCCATTTCACCGACAATGTTTCTATGAAAGGCGCGTCGTGGTCCTTTGTTCTGCTTCCATAAATTGGAAGTTTGTTGTTGTGTCTGAAGGCCATGAGATCCACCTCCGGAAGACTCCATTTGTCCACTAGAAGCTGAAAGACTTCTGGATATAGAGACCATTTTCCTGCATGCATGTCTTGACGGCTGAGGAAATCCGTCTCCAAATTGAGAATCCCCGGGATGAACACTGCGGAGATGGCTGGGAGATTGCGTTCAGCTAAGGTGAGAATACAGGAGACTTTGCTGACTGACTTTGAGAGCCCCCTTGGTGATTGAGGTAGGCCACAGCCGTGGCGTTGTCGGACTATACTTGTACTGGCCTGTTTTTCAGAATATTCGGAGCCAGAGTGAGAGCTCTGTTGATGGCTCGAAGTTCCATGATGTTGATTGGCAACACTGCCTCGACTGGGGACCATTGGCCCTGGAAGGAGTGCTGGCCGTTTACTGCGCCCCACCCTCAGAGGATGCATCCGTGGTGAGGACAGCCCAGTCCGAGATCCAAAAGTGATGACCTTGGTTCAAATGGGAAGTCTTTAGCCACCAGGCTAGGGACAGGCGAACCTCTGGGAGGAGGCTCATCATCTGGGATTTCAGCAGAAGGGGTAGCCCCATTCCACCTGCAAAGGATCAGGTGTTGGAGGGGCCTGGAGTGAAATTGGATGAACTCTACCATGTCAAAGGTGGACACTATTGATCCAAGGCCTGCATTGCAGAGTGAATTGACACTCTGCAATTGTGAAGCAGTCTGAGTAGTCCGTCCTGTAGTGCTGAAATCGTGTTCGCCGTCAGGAAGATTCTCTGAACTCGAGAGTCCAGGAGGGCTCCCAAATGTACCATTCTTTGAGAGGGTGTCAGGGAAGACTTTTTCCAGTTGATCAGCCAACTGTGCATTTGTAGAAAGGCAATGGTTACCTGCAGATGGCTATGAAGAGTCTCTGGGAAGCTTACCAACAGAAAGCGATTGTCTAAGTACGGGAACAGTTTAATCCCTTCACGATGAAGAAAGGCCGCCATAACTGCCATAATCTTGATAAAGACCAGAGGGGCTGTTGAGAGGCTAAATGGCAGAGCCTGGAATTGGTAATGTTGCTGCAGTGTAGCAAATCAGAGATATTGTTGATGAGAAGGCGCTGTAGGTACATGTAGGTAAGCATCCTGAATGTCTAGGGATACCATAAAATCTCCAGGCTTCATAGCTAGGATAATAGAACAGGGGGATTTCTATACGAAACCTGGGCACCCTGATAAACACGTTCAGAGACTTGAGGTGGAGTCAATGAGAACTTTTGGGCTTCTAAACTAAGAAAAGTGTAGAATAATAGCCCTTGCTCCGTTGTAAGGAGGGGACCCGAATTATTGCTACTGAATTCAGTAAGGACTGAATGGCTTTTTGGAGCAGCAGGGCCCTGGTTGAGTCCAATAAAGGTCCTGTGTAAAAGAACTGTTGGGGAAGGAGAGGGTGTATCTGTGGGAGACCACTTCTCTTACCCAGGCATCTGACATAGTTTAATGCCAAACTTGGGTGAATTGAAGAAGGTGGCCTCCCATCCTGGGAGCCCCCATGGAGAGGCCCTTCCCGTCAGGCTGTAGGCTTGTCCTCAGACTTGGCAGGTGGATGTTTAGTAGCCCAGGCTTGTTTGGCCCTAGGCTTGGAAGCCTTGGCTGATGTTTGCTGCCGTGGAAAGGACTGACCCTTGGCTTTGCCTTGAGGGCGAAAGGACCTAAACAATGACAACAAAGAGCAGGAACACCATCTTGTTAGTTGCCAAAGTAGTCACAATTTTATCCAATTCTGGAACAAATAGGATGTCTCCTGCATAAGGCAGAGACTCTAGAGCCTGTTTTGATTCTGAATCTGCTTTCCAAGAACATAGCCAAACAATACGGCAGGCCACTACCGAAGTGGCAGATATTCTGGAGGCCAGGAGAGACGTATCCATAGCTGCTTCACCTAAGTAGAAGGTTGCATCTCTAAAATGAGATCTGTAGGACAGCTGTTCCCTCAAAGTCTCTTCTAGGGCCTCTGCCCAATTCTCAATGGTTTTCGCCACCCAGGCCGTAGCCCTAGCAGGACGAGTAATAGCTCCTGCAAAGAGAGTATATAGATTTATGACAAGCTTCTATACGTCTATCTGTGGTCTCCTTCAAGGAGGTTGCAGTATGAATCAGCTAGGTGGCATTTTTAACCAGACGTGTTACATGAGACTCCACTGTTGGGAAACATCTCATTTAGCACAATCAATAGCTGGAAGCGGGTAAAAGGAACTGGACCATTTTGGAATTTTAAACCTTTTACCGGGCATATTCCAAGCTTCACTCATGTGATCAGATAGCTGGTCAGCATGAGGAAACTCTGGTAAAACAACCTTTTGTCGCTTAAAAAGTGCATGTTTTTCTTAGGAGCAGTTCATCATCTTCTATTTGTAGAACAGTTTTAACAGTTCTCAGGTATATTTAGATTAGAGAGTGACTCCTCTTCTCCTGAGACGGAGACAGAGTGAGAGAGTTCTGCGTCTTCTGCCTCGCCAGATGATGTTCAGAATCAGATAACTGTGTGGATTGGGAAGATATCATAGTACGTTTAGCAGGCTTAGTAGGTAAAGGTTTATCTTTTTGCAGCATTTGCTGAAAAACCATAGAGGTATTAGCCAAACTCTGTACTGAGGTAGACAGTACATCTATCCATGGGAGGGGCAAAGGATTTGCAGGGGGTACCTGCTGTGGCGATTCCATAAGGGGAGCTACCATGGGGACTGCTACTTGGTCCACAAGTTTTGCCAGCATTTGTGAAAAGGCAGCCCAGGGTGAGTTGGAGAGACACCCTGGCTCATGGACCTGGGGCTGTGTAATAATTAATACACAGACCATCCTGAATGAGGTCCTCTGTGGCTAAGCCCACAGAGCACGACTTACAAGCTATCAGAGTAGGAGGAGCGGCATCAGGCTACTTGTTATTCTTTCCACTGTCGGACATAGTCACAAGAATACACAGTATGATACAGTGCAATGAACACCTTGCTGTATATGTGTAATATGTGAAACCGCACTATGTATGGCACAATGTAGTGTGCAACCGTGCTATATAGTATGTGATTGTCATCATCCTTATATAGCAGATGTGAGGTACAATGAACCCCCAATACCTTAGTATGTTAGGGTATAGGAGAAAAAAGGGACAGGTATAAACTGACAGTATAGAAAATAAAGATTAGCGCTAGCACAAGTCATATCCAAATGCAGAAAAAAACATTACATGTCTGTAATGGGCACTAAAATCAACTACACAGACCACTCTTGCTGGCCCGTGGAAGAGGTATACAGGGAGACTGGACCCAGCATTTTCCAGAGCTGCTGGCCTAAAATGGCTGCCGCTCGTCTCTGAGGGGAGCGGAGTGTGAGAGAGGAGCAGTTCAGGGAACACCAAGACGGCAGTGGAATGGCATCCTGAGCTGGGGAGGGGCTGCAGGGAGAGCACCTTATCCCCTGGCTGAAGTTAACCACCGGGTTCTTTGGGCTTTATAATATGCCTCTATGCCAGTATCATTATGCCCTTGTAGTCTAGTGGAGTAGTGGGTGAGCACATTAGCGCCTCCAGTCTGTCTCCTGAGACCGGAGGTAAGACTGCACTAAAACACGGGTCCACGCGAACGGGGTTCCGCCTTACCTTTACCCTGGATTCCCAGCTGCAGACTGGGTTTCAGGGAGCCTGCTGGCTAGTCCCCCTCGGAGCCCCACCGGGAGTACCTAGCACAGGCTTGGTGTCACGGCGCTGCGGAGGGGTGATAGGGCGGCAGCACAGACATCTGGAGGAAAGCTGGGTGCTGCTCGCCCATTTGGTAAAAAAATAAAAAGTAAATTAAATCATAAAATTAAAGCTTGGGCTGCTTAATGCAGCCCTCTGTTATAATGGTGGTCCAGCTCCTACCGGACATCAACGAAACTGAAGTGCCCTCAGGCTGTGTGCAGGTTATAGGGGGAAGAACTGGAACATCCTGGGATTAAAAAGCTTTGCTGTTGGTGTACGGTCCTCCTGGTCCCACCTACACCCCAGTGTCCCCCTGTGGAGCCCTATCAACCCTGAAGAAATTAGACTTTTTATGCAGCACTAGTTACAGATAGACCTTAGTTATCTTATGTGTCCAGAAGATTTTTCCTCACTTCTTTTTTGTGAAATTTGTCTGATTGTCTTTTACCTGCAGCCACCAATGAAGGGACCTCCACCTCCCCAGATGCTGGAGGAATAATATCAAACACAGGAGTGGGCAGCCCTCCATTCCATTCCATTGATAAGAAGCTGCAATACAAGATCAGCCCGCTTAAGAACATCCAGCCCCACCGTCAGCCCGACTTATGTAATGTGGCAAACATCGCCTATCATCAGTTAACATCCATTCCATTCATAAGAAGCTGCAATACAAGATCAGTCCGCTTAAGAACATCCGGCCCCACCGTCAGTCCGAGTAATGTAATGTGGCAAACATCGCCTATCATCAGTTAACACACTTATGTTCTCCAAAGCTCTGAAAGTACTGGAGACAGAGATTGAAGCACTCACAGCATCTAATTAACTAAGGTATGGTAAGATAAGGTAAGTTAATAAACTAATGTAAAAACTCTTCTTTTCATATACAAAATATTAATACAAATAGAAAAATACTAAATAATATACTAAGCAAAAAATAGTAAAATAATAAAAATAGAAAATAAATCTTATTTAAATTTTTTGTTAATATTTTCAGATGTGCATTTTTAATCAACTTAGTTGCATAACTTGTTCTATTACAATTTAAATGTTTAAATATTTCAATTAATAATGTAAATATTATATAGTGAGACATATAATGAATAACATCAGAGGAGTGGAACTGGCCGGCTAGTTAGGGGAGGTGGAGGCCGGACCCTTAACCTTTCATTAATATGTCTCATTATATAAATATGCAATAATAAACAATAAAATAAATTCTACATTTGGAGAAAAGAAACTAAATAAATAACATCAAAGGAGTGAGATTGGCCGGCTAGTTAGGGGAGGTGGAGGCCGGACCCTTAATTAAAATGTTTAATCTACACCAATTTGTTGTTAATGTTATATAAATATTCAATAGCAAAATACTATATTGTAAATAAAACAATTTCTATATTTAGATAAAATAAACAATAATAAAATAATAAATAGAATTATTTTCATTGTATATGTTTGTTTTGCAAATATTTTTAGACATGCATATTTTATTTCATTAAAAGTTTATAGTAGATATTAAAATAGATTAAATATTAAAATTAATAATGAAAATATTATTTAGAAAGTTAAATAATTAAAAACATCGGAGGAGAGTAAACTTATTAAGTAACATCAGAGGAGTGAGATTGGCCGGCTAGTTAGGGGAGGTGGAGGCCGGACCCTTAATTAAAATGTTTAATCTACACCAATTTGTTGTTAATGTTATATAAATATGCACTAGCAGAATACTATTGTAAATAAAACAATTTCTAGTTTTAGACAAAATACTTCGTAACAAAAAATAAATAATAGTATTATTTTCATTTTATATGTTTTGAAAATATCTTTAGACATGCATATTTTATTTAATTAATATTTAATAATAAATATTAAAATAGTTTTAAATATTAAAATTGATAATGAAAATATTATATAGTAAGTTATATAATGAAAAACATCGGAGGAGTGAGATTGGCCGGCTAGACAGGGGAGGTGGAGGCCGGACCATTAACTAAAATATTTTGTTTAGGCCAATATTTAGGACAAAATAAACTTAATAATAAAATAAAAATTACAAATAATAGTATAATTTAAATATGTTGTGCAAACATATTTTAAGCATGTACATTTTATTTAATGCACGTTATATTAAATATTAACATAGTTTACATGTTAAAATGAATAATGAAAACATAATATGGTAAGACATTTAATGAATAACATCTGAGGAGACACTGGCCGGCTAATCAGGGGAGGTGGAGGCCGGACACAATTTAGGCCAATTTGTTATTAAAATAATATCTATATTTAGACAAAATAAACTTTATTTGAGGGACATTAAACCACTAGTGTTTTTAGTGTTGCCAGTGTAATACGGTGTTGGTTAGCGCCCTCCTAAGATTAGATGGTCTTAGGCAGCCAATGAATACTCATAGGGGGATGGTCCAGGGGTATTTAAGGGAGAGCTTCATGTAAATCTATTTGTTCCAGTTTTTTCCAGGACAGAGAAGTGCTTTTACAGTTTATTCTACTGACAATATTTAGTTCTTTCATTCAATTCTTTCTTCTACTCTATATTGATTCTCCTCCTCTCCTCACTCTCCCTGTCATTGTTAATATCCCTTTTATTCTCCTTCATCCTTCCTATTTCTCCTGTCTGCCATGCCTCGCCCCCGACACATTTCAGGTCCCCCTGCCCCACTGGCCACATACCTTCTGGATGGGAGCTCTGCGGATGCAGGCCGGCTCGGCGACACCTGCGTCGCCTCCGGTAGCACCTGACTTGTTGTCCTGTTCCCTGGACTCTAGCGAGGTCATGACCGCGCTACGTACGTTGTCATCTTTGGCGGGCACGCTGACTCCTTTGTTGTCAACCACGTCGGTCTCTCCTTGTGCTTGTGTAACACTGTCCTCGTTTCCGCCATCTCAAGTGCCTGCACAACCGGCCCCTTTGGCTGCCCAACTCCTTTCTGCTTTGGGCATACAGACCCCTATTCTATCGCCTCCTCTGGTTTCTGCTGCACCTGTACCTGTTATATCTCTTGCAGCACCTGTGTCTTTTGGTGTTGCTGTTGTTCCTGCAGGTACCTCTTCCACATCCATGACAGACGTGCCTGCTGCGGCAAACACTGGATTGGCTGCTGTTGCCTGTTCCGGTCCTCCCAGTGAGTTGTTTGCGCCTGCTCGTAAAGGTGGTAAGCGAGCGTATTCTTTGTCCTCGCAAACCAGCTCAGACACTGTTAGCTCTTAGCTCGGGGGATAGGGGTAGGAAGCGGTCGAGTAGACGCTGTCGCCATTCCCTCTGTAGGTCTAAGAGGTCACACTCCTCTAGTGAGCATATTTCAGTTTCTCCAGGGGCATCTAAGGGTGGCGGGGTGCACTGTGACAATACAGCTGTGGTTAGAGGGCTGCGTCGGAGGATCCATGACAATATTAATAGGGGAAAATATGTCAATGTTTTTACCCTTACGGCAAAAGCTAGGAAGGTACTCAGGGCGACAAAACGGGGGAAGAGACATATTGCTCGTACTTGAATTGGCAGGCGGGTTTCTTTATATTTGCTGCATCTGGAATCCCACCCACAGGAACACTTGAATGCCATTAGGTATCTTCACTTGATGCATTCAATGTTCCGTTCTGTAAGAAACTCCTCCTGGAGGACATATGATTAGGAATTCCAACGTAAGCAGTCGGGTTCCTCGATCATTGATTTTGGTTGCAAGGACGTGGAGGACTGGTTGGAGGTGACTCACCCGGTCCCTGCCCCTTCGGTGCCTCCCCCTAGGCGCCCACAAGCTCCCTTTGAGGGCCCCCCCCATCGCTTACCACCGGACAGTGCTATGCCTTCAATGGTTCCAGCTGCACTGCAGGAGCCCGTTGCAGGTTCCGGCAAGCTTGCCTTCGATGTGGGGTGCCTCACCTTGCAAAGGATTGCTTCCGTGCCAAGTCTGGTACCACCCACGGCCATCCAGCTGCCAGTGTCGGATCTAAATAAGGTGACATCCCCTATACGCCTAAGTCGCATGCTGTGCTGGCTGCGGCTTTATCCCCATAGGGAGGTGGCTGAGTTTTTGTTTTGGAGTTTGTCACAATGGTTTTCGTTTACTTATTTCTGGCCCTGTGTCTCTTGGCTATCCCAAGAATTTGAAGTCTGCGTCGGAGTTACCGCAAGTTGTGCTCGTGAAAGTCATGAAGGAGGTAGAACTGGGACGGATGGCTGGTCCTTTCCTGACCTCCCCTTTGTTGGGCCTGGTTCTCTCACCTGTGGGCATCGTCCATAAGAAGGAGTAGAGTAAATTTAGGCTCATTCAACACCTGTCTTACCTGCATGGATCCTCGGTTAATGACGCTATTCCTTTGGAATTGTGTCACGTGCAGTTTAAGTCCTTCGACCAGGATTTGGAGCTGGTTCAGGCATCTGGCCCTGGGTCCTTGTTGGCTAAGATTGATTTTGAATTGACATTCTGCATGTTGCCACTACACCCGGATAATTTTAGATTCGTGAGTTTTCGCCTGCAGAACGGTTTCTAAATGCTTGCCTATGGGCTGTTCCATACCATGCGCCTTTTTTGAGCGTTTCAACACATTCCTCCATTGGTGTGTTATTGCTGGCACAGGAGAGGTCAGGGTGGCCCACTATGTCGATGATTTCCTGTGTATCGGTCCAGCTGATTTCCCTCGCTGCGGTAAGCTACTTTTTTCAATGCAGTCATTGTTTGTGTTTTTCAGGGTCCCAGTCACGAGCGAAAAAACGGAGGGTCCAGTGACGCAGCTCTCCTTCCTGGGTATTGAGATCGATCCCTTGGCTGGTTGCTGCCGTCTCCCCCAGGACATATTGGATATGTTGCGAGGGTCTATTGTGGTTGCATTAGGCGTGGGTATACTCACCCTGCGTCAGGTGCAGTCCATGCTTGGACTTTTCCAGTTTGCCTGCAGGGTCATTCCTATGGGGAGGATCTTTTGCCGTAAATTAGAAAGGTCTATTGCTGGCTTCCTTCACCCTCATTATTTTGTCCGTTTGTCAGCCGAGATCAAGCGTGATTTGCTTGTTTGGAATGTGTTCCTTGCCAAGTTCAATGGTGTAAGTATATGGCCTGTCCCACCGTGCAGTAACACTTAGCTGCAACTATTTACTGATGCTGCTGGCGTGACTGGCTTTGGAGCTTACCTCAACGGTCTGTGGTGCGCTGCACCTTAGCTGTTGACGTGGGCTGCGGAAGGGTTCACTAACAATATGCTGTTGCTTCAGCTGTTCCCCATTGTAGTTGCTCTAGAACTCTGGGGGGACCGCTTGAGGAACGCTAGTATCACTTTTTGGTGTGACAACCTGGATGTAGTGCATGCGATCAATCGTCAGAGCTCATCATCTCTTCCGGTTGTTCGTCTGCTAGCGAGACTGGTGCTGCGTTGCCGTGCTGCTGAATGTCCATTTTGTTGCCCGTCATGTGCCAGGTGTACAAAATGCGATGGCGAATGCTTTATCACAATTCAACTGGAACCGGTTTAGGGAGTAAGCTCCCCAGGCTGAGTTGTCTGGTGACCTATGTCCTCCTTATGTTTGGCATATCGTCAGGCTGGCATGGAGGAACTAGCTTTGAGGGCCATTGCCCCCAGGACTTTGCGCTGCTATCAGGTGGGTTGGCTGGAATGGGAGCGTTTCCGTGTCTCGGTGGCCCAGGCAGGTAAGAGCTTGCAGCAAGTCATGCTGGCTTTTATTTGTGATCTGTACTCACAAGGGCGCTTGCTGTGATGTAGAGTATATATGCAGGCGTGTCGTTTATCTCTGGGTTATATGACATGCCCGATCCCTCAAGGTCCTTCTTTGTCTTGATGGCTTTGAGGGGTTGGTCCAGGTCGACCCCTACAGCAGTCGACTCCAGGCATTCCATTGACATTTCCCTGTTGCATCGCTTGTTGGCTGCGGTCCTTGCAGTTTGTTTTTCACAGTTCGAATGCCTGTTATTTCAGTTGAGTTTTGCCATGGCTTTTTACGGAGCGTTTCGAGTCTGTGAATTAGTTGCCCCTTCTAAGAGGGCTGACCCACCACTCACTGTTGCTGATGTGATTGTATGCCCAGGCGCAGTACTTTGCCTTATACGACGCTCCAAGACGGACCAGGCTGGTAGAGGGCGCTAGCTTTCCCTTCAACCATGTTCCATTTCTGCGGTATGTCGAGTGGCGCCGGTGCGCGCCTTCGAACATGTGCGTGGTGAACGAGATGGGGCATGGTTGATGCACAAGGATGGGTCCCCGGTTACGAAATACCAGTTTTGTCATGTCTTGAAGCGTTGCTTGGCATCTTTAGAGCTCGTAGCGGGTGAGTTCGGTACTCACTCATTAAGAAACGGAGCTGCTACAACTGCAGCTTCTGCTGGCTTATCCGACGGGGATATACAATCCATGGGTCGGTGGTGCTCTGCTGTGTTTCGTCGCTATATTCGTCCGGGTTTATCTGTGTTCCAACGTAGCTCACCGGAGGCCTAACCACTCGCCGACATACTGCGGGAGTCTATGAGGAATTTTTATTTTTCCCCCAGGGCCCAATTGGATTCTCAATGACATGACATGGCGTGATTAATAGTTTTCTCCGGGGTTTTTTAGTTTTTGCCTCAAGTCCGGTTGGCTAAGTTGTTCCCCTTCCCCTGCCCTTCATTATGTTATGCTTCCATGTCTTGTTGGTATGGTGTGTGTGTGTTTTGGCTGTTTTGTATGTTTTTTCTTTCCATGTTTACCTTTCTTTTTCACATGTTTTCAGGTGGATTTTATGTGAAGCCGATCTGGGTGTTAGGGCATTCCTATATATTCTGGGCTGCTCGATCCCCATTAGCTTATGATACTAGCAGTTTCTCTCAGCCGCATTTAATTAGGTGGTTAGGTTTTCGGGTGATGTGCTGGGACTCTCTTTTAGGTAGGTTTGTCTGCTGTGCGGTCTTATGGGTTGCCTAAGGTGATAGTGTTGCACCTGGGTGGGAATGATTTAGGTCAGCGAACTGCTGTAGATTTGCGCTCTGTTATCATTAGGGACTTTCATTTGATTGCGGAAGCTTTGTCTTACTGTAATTTGGTGTGGTCCTTCATTGTCCCTAGGCGTGTGTGGAGGAATGCTGAGTCTGCTGCGTGACTTGATGTGGCTAGAAAGAAAGTCAATACTGCAGTGGGTAGGTACATGCTAGAGACTGGTGGTGGTGTGGTAGAGCATGTATTAATACAATTTCACGATATTCACTTGTATCGGGGTGATGGTGTGCACCTTAGTCCTGCAGGTGTGGCTATTTTTCTGGAAGGTATTTTCTGCTGGATACGGTGTTTCTGTGTGTAGGTTTGAGGTATGAAGGTGGCGCATCAGTTTAGGCCTCGCTTGGTGGAAAAGAACTGCACTTGGTTAGTTATGTTAGTAGTTATGCGTAGTGGGTGCGCTCCTTAAAAGTGGAGTAAGGTGCCAGCCAATTGTCCTCGATGGGAAATGGCTATACCACCCGGAAGGGTGCTAAGAAGAAAGGCGAGTTGACCACCAATGCTTGGCTTTTGTGTGTGTGTGTTTGTTTGATCTGGTTGTGGTTATTGTCATGTGCGTTCTTTTTGTGCCGTCACCAATATTAACTTCTAATCAAAATTTTTAGTGTTTGTCAAAAATAAAATTTACAGATTTTAAAACGCCAACACTGTTGTCTGTGTATTTATTTTTAGCAGTTAAGTTGCATTATTTATAAGGTATTATAAGGGTACACGAAAACAACATGTTAGTGAGGTTAGTAAGCCCGAAGGCTGACAATTAGGCTTGAGGGACATTAATTCACGAGTGTTTTGAGTGTTGCCACAATAAGGTGTTGGTTAGCGCCCTTTTAAGTCAAGATGGTCTTAGGCAGCCAATGAATACTCATGGGGGGATAGCCTAGGGGTATTTAAGGGAGAGCTTCATGTAAATATGTCTTTTTGTTCCAGTTTTTCCCATCCTCCCTCTTTGTTGTTTGATTGTATGTTTGAGGTTTGTTGTATGTTGCAGAAAAGAACGGCACTTGGTTAGTTATGTTAGTAATTATGCTTAGTGGGTGCGCTCTCCTTGAAAGAGTAAGGTGCCACATCCGGAAACCACTTTACCCTCTGTATTACATATTTTGAGAGATTATGGAAAGATTTCTGGTTTTACCATTAATCATGATAAATCACAGGGTAAATTACTAGGCTCCCAGGATCACATCCCCACCCCCCCTCCCTTGGTGTGCAGATTATAGGATTAAATGGACTTCCAATTCTATTAAATTTCTACTTCAGGGTCCATAGGGGGTCCACAGGGTTGACCTTGGGTTATAGCTGGATCTGGATCCATGGGCACCACGCAGTTAAAGCTTTAGCTGCTCCCAGGATGCACTTGGGTCCGTCCTCCTCTATACCCCGCCCCCGGCCACAGCACCTCAGTTTGAGTTGGTGCCCGGCCGGAGTCGGGTCACCTGTGCAGGGGGGCTGCAGGAGCAGCCCCCAAAAGCTTTCTATTTTTATTTAAAAAAAAAAAAAAAGAGCCTGTTAGATTTTTATTTTAAAACAGAGGCTCTAGTGTGGCAGCGACGGGCTGTCTATGCAGATGCCCACGCTGCCGCTCTCCTTCCCCGCTGGCGCCGCGACGCCAGTACTGCACTGGGGATCGCGGCGGGAGGCCAGAGTCCGTACTAGCCGGACTCTGGGTCCCTCCCTGGACTGCTGCCGGGGACAAGGTAAGCCGCGAGTCGCCGATTAGCGGCGGCTCGCAGGTTTTGCCTGCAGATGCAGTCCTTTGCCCCCGGTCCTAGGGGACAGACCGGGGGCAGCTAGCGGTGGCGGCGGGCTCCCCCTCTGAGGAGGAATAACCCGTGGGACCACTAGACCACCAGGGATATATGGCAAGCGGGATGCCGGCAAGCCCTGGGGTTAATATGCTAGCCAGGGGAGGAAGCCTTCCCTGTCAGCGGCTCCTCCCCTCAGCTCAGCGCGCCTTTCAGCACGGAGTCTGGCGTCGCTGAGCTGCAGATTACTCGGGCCACTCCTCCTCTGAGGTCTCCAGCGGCCATTTTCTCAGTGGCAGCGCAGATCTCAGGGAGCACGCGGACCGGTCCCCCTGTGTACCTCTCCCCTGATTAAGGACAGCGTACACAGCACTATAGCCCTCCCAGACACTGAATCTGGGCAGGTTGATTGTAGTGGAAAGGTGCAGTGAGTATATCTTCCTGCATGGTATGTGACTTTTGCTAGTGCTGCCTGTCTGTGCTTATTTTCTACTTACTGTCAGCTTATACCTATCCCTTTACTTCTCCTACAAGCCCTACAGGTGTGTGGGGGAGGGGCGTTTCTACTGACCTCACTTATATAGATCACGTATTTGTGAGGTCCGTCACATACAGTTGTGTGCTACTCAGTGCCATATTGTGGGCTGTTGTTCAGCACACCGGTGAGTGCGTTTTACTTCTACCCTGGTGCCAGATATATAATATATTCTGTCATGTCAGACGAGGAGGTTGAGCGCTCAGTGGCTCCGGTGTTGGCCTCCTGCGGACGCTGGTCTGCAGGAGTAGATAGGGAGGATTTGTCACAGGATGGCCTGTGTAGTCGATGCCAGGTGGCTCCTGGCCCATCCAGACCTTCTCTGGCGCAGGAACCACTGTGGGCGATGTTTTCTCAAGTGCTGGTGTCTATTGCGGACCGTCTGTCGGTCCCGACTGCTCTCCCTACTAGGTCGTTGTCCCAGCCGACCATCCCCCATTCCCCGGGTGTCCCGCAGTTATAGCGGAGTCCTCCTGGGTCTCAGTCGGTGGGTCCCTATGCAGGGTTGCCTATGTATATGCAGGCTTCCCCTGTGCCGCAGCAGCCTGTGGTACCTTTTCAGGCCCCTATGGTGACTCCTCCACCCTGGGTGGATGTGCTCTCCAACTCCGTGCAAAATTTGGCGGCCGCTTCCTCGGCTTTTCAGTCAATGTTGCAGACTGACGAGCCTTCTAGGATTTCAAAACGCCCACTCATGACACGGGCTGCTCAGGTATCGGACTCAGAGGGTTCCTCAGATGATGGGGAGGTCCCTGATGACACTGACTCGGACGCCTCGGTCCAGGAAATGGATACCAAGTCGTCCATTAATGTGCGAGCACTAGTTAGGGCGGTGTGAGCTATTCTTCTTATAGAGGATGAGGCACCGGTTCCTAAATCGAAGTTTCCTAGTTTCAAAAAAACTAAGGTGGCTTCTGCGGTGTTTCCCCTGTCGGATCAGTTGACGGATCATATGGCGGTAGCTTGGCAGGCGCCCAGTAAGAGATTCCTTCCTCAGAAGCGGTTGGCTTCTAATTACCCCTTCCCTGAGGCACATTGTAAAAAATGGGAAACTCCACCGGCGGTGGATTCCCATGTCACCCGTTTAACTCGGGGCGCCACCTTACCATTACCGTCGATATCCTCGCTGAAGGATCCCACGGACAGGAAAGTTGAGACTTGCTTAAAGTCTATTTACTCCCTCTCCGGGGCGGTGGCCCGACCGTCCATGGCCATCTCCTGGGTGGCCAAGGCCATTGAGGGGTGGGCCAATGCATTGGAAGATACCTTCCCGGACGACGCTCCGGATGTCCAGCGGGCGTTGTTGGGACAAATGAGGGACGCTGCTTCTTACATTGGAGAAGCTTCTTTAGATGCTAGTCTGCTGACCTCGCGGGTATCGGCTGCAGCGGTGTCTGCCCGCCGATCCTTATGGTTGCGGTCCTGGAGAGCGGACTCTGATTCAAAGAAAGGTCTGGAGGCCTTACCTTTCAATGGGGAATTGCTATTTGGTCCGGACTTGGACAAAATAGTGGACACCCTGGCTAAATCCAAGTCGGCCTTCCTCCCTTCGGCGGCACTGCCTGCTAAGGTTCGGAGTTCGGCTTTTCGTTCCTTTCGGGTTCAGGGTAAGGCGAAAGGTCAGTCCTTCCCGAGACAGTCTGCGAGTAAGACGGCCTCTAAACCCAAGAAGCAAGCCTGGAGTGCTCGGCGCCCTTCTTCCAAGCAGGAAGATAAACCTGCGGCCTGATGGGACGGGCCTCCCTCTGGGGGACCTCAGAGTGGGAGGCCGACTTCTTCTATTTGCCCAGTGCTGGCACAATACCACCACGGATGCCTGGGTTCGAGAAGTGGTCTCCCAGGGGTACGCCCTGTCTTTTCGGCACAGACCACCCCACCAGTTTTTCTGCACAAGTCCTTCTCAGGACAAGACCAAGGCGTTACAGGTTCAGGAGGCTATAGAGTCCTTGCTGAAAGCAGGGGTCATTGTTCCCGTTCCTCTATCACAACGAGGGACGGGGTATTATTCGTTTCTGGTGCAGAAACCCAATGGTTCTCATCGCCCTATCCTCAACTTGAAGTCTCTGAACAAATTCCTCAGAGTTCCCAAGTTCAGGATGGAAACGTTACGTTACATCATTCTGGCGATGGAACCGGGGGATTACATGGTGTCCCTGGACATCCAGGACGCCTACCTCCATGTTCCGATAGCATCTTCACACCAGCGGTATCTGAGGTTCGCTATCCTTCAACACCACTATCAGTTCCGGGCGCTACCCTTTGGTCTCTCCACGGCACCGAGGGTGTTCACGAAGATTATGGCGGTCATGGCCGCACATCTTCGGAACCAGAATGTACGGCTGCTGCCGTACCTGGACGACCTCCTGTTGCTGTCGAGCTCCCCGGAGGTACTGCTTCAACATCTCCACCTGACGATCGCTTGCCTGCAAGCACACGGGTGGTTGATAAATTGGAAAAAGTCCTCCCTCATTCCATCACAGCGGATGGTTCATTTGGGAGCCCTGCTGGATTCGCATCAGCAAAGGATCTTCCTGACTCCGGAGAAGGTCGCCTCCCTACAGCTGCGGATACGCAGTTGCCTGAGCCGTTGCCGCCTGTCGGTCCATTCGGCTATGAGAGTTCTGGGGTCCATGGTGTCGACATTCGACATGGTGGAATTTGCCCAGTTCCATTCCCGGCCCCTGCAGGGGCTGATTCTATCAGAATGGAACGGGTTACCTCACCGGATCCGCTCTCAGGTGCTGGTGTTGTCTCCGGACGTTCGGCTAACTTTGGCTTGGTGGCTTCAGACAGCTCATCTGGTCGAGGGGCGCCCATTTTGGATCCCGGACTGGGTCCTGCTCACGACGGATGCCAGTCTCCGGGGTTGGGGGGCAGTGACCGGCTCTTTGTCGCTTCAGGGTCGTTGGTCAGCGGAAGAAGCACTTCTCCCCATCAACATCCTGGAACTGCGGGCAGTATTCAGGGCCCTGCAGTCGTCCGGCCCCGCTCTTCACGGAAGGGCGGTACAGGTGCAGTCCGACAACGCCACCACGGTGGCGTATATCAATCACCAAGGCGGAACTCGCAGTCAGGCAGCGATGTCGGAGGTGTCTCGTATCCTGACTTGGGCGGAGGGTCACATTCCAGCGATCTCGGCGGTCTTCATCCCCGGAGTCCTCAATTGGGAGGCGGACTTCCTCAGCCGTCACGACGTGCATCCCGGGGAATGGTCGCTTCACCCAGAGGTGTTTCAGCTACTCGTGGACAGGTGGGGACTGCCGGAGCTGGACTTGATGGCCTCCCGTCACAATCACAAGTTGCCCGTTTACAGGTCAAGGACAAGAGACGCAGGTGCAAGTCTGGTGGACGCGCTGTCGGTGAAATGGACGTTTCACCTGGCGTATCTGTTTCCTCCGATATCCCTGCTTCCTCGGGTTCTGCGGAAATTCAAGCAGGACGGCGGCATGCTCGTGCTGGTAGCTCCGGCGTGGCCCAGACGTCCTTGGTACTCCGATCTCAGGAGCCTCTCCATCGACGCTCCGTACCCTCTTCCTCAGCGTCGGGACCTGTTGTCTCAGGGGCCCTGCCTTTACCCGGATCTGGGTCGGCTGTCTTTGACGGCGTGGCTCTTGAGACAGCCGTCTTGAGGTCTCGGGGCTTCTCCAGTTCGGTTATTGGTACCATGCTCAGGGCACGCAAGCCTGCTTCAGCACGGATTTATCACAGAGTGTGGCACACTTACTTTCAGTGGTGTGAGTCCAGACATTATGATCCTCAGGTGTTCCGAGTTTCTAGGATCTTGGAATTTCTTCAGTCAGGATTGGATCTCGGCTTACGCCTTGCATCTCTGAAGGTTCATGTGTCCGCCTTGTCCGTGTGGTTTCAACGGCAGATTGCAATACTACCAGACGTTCACACCTTTTTCCAAGGTGTTCTCAGGATCCAGCCTCCCTTTGTGCCTCCTGTGGCTCCTTGGGACTTGGCGGTGGTGCTACGGGTCCTGCAGGGTCCTCCGTTTGAGCCTCTTGAGGCGGTGGAGCTCAAGTGGCTGACATTTAAGACGGTTTTTCTCCTGGCAATTGCTTCGGCCAGGAGGGTGTCTGAATTGGGGGCGCTTTCCTGTCGCCCTCCTTTCCTGATTTTTCACCAGGACAGAGCAGTGCTCCGCACTCGTCCTGAGTTTTTGCCCAAAGTGGTCTCGAAGTTCCATATTAATCAGGAACTTGTTGTGCCAGCTTTTCAGTCCCCTGATCTTTCAGCTGGTGAGACTTCCTTAGATGTGGTCCGGGCGCTTAGAATTTATGTAGACCGGACGGCTTCGGTTAGGAAGTTTGATTCCTTGTTTATCCTCTTTGGTTTTCACAAGAGGGGTTGGCCTGCCAACAAACAAACGTTAGCCCGTTGGCTTCGTTCCGTTATTTGTGAGGCTTATGCACAGGAGGGCTTACCTGTGCCAGCCTCTGTTAAGGCTCATTCCACTCGTTCTGTGGGTCCCTCTTGGGCTGCTAGACGTGGCGCTTCTGCTGTTCAGCTGTGTAAGGCGGCCACTTGGTCTTCAATTCAAACGTTTTTGAGGTTCTATGCGTTTGACACCTTTGCCTCTCAGGATGCATCCTTTGGGCGCCGGGTACTCCTTTCAGCACAGGAGCGTCCCCGCCCTTAGTTGTACTGCTTTGGGACATCCCCAAGGTCAACCCTGTGGACCCCCTATGGACCCTGAAGTAGAAAACAAGAGATATGGTAAGAACTTACCTTTGTTATCTCTGTTTCTACGAAGTCCATAGGGTCCACAGGGCGCCCGCCCTGACGCACCTGGCTTCAAATGGGCTGTGTGGCTGGTCACCGGTTTTCCGTCTCCCATTTCTGTGAGTATGGTTTCTTGTGTGTTCCAGTCTTCCTTCTCTCTGTTTAGTCTCCTCCTCCGGCCTAGGCTGCTTACCAACTGAGGTGCTGTGGCCGGGGGCGGGGTATAGAGGAGGACGGACCCAAGTGCATCCTGGGAGCAGCTAAAGCTTTAACTGCGTGGTGCCCATGGATCCAGATCCAGCTATACCCCAAGGTCAACCCTGTGGACCCTATGGACTTCGTAGAAACAGAGATAACAAAGGTAAGTTCTTACCATATCTCTTGTTATCTTGGAATTTTCATTCCCAAAAATATACTTAATTTATATAGTTTGAACATACAAAAGATAATTAAAGAAGCACTAGGGGAATTGGAGAAAAGGCAACATTTAATGTTATCCTACCTGGGACGGGTACATATATTAAAAATGATTACATTCCCAAAAATCCTTTACCCATTTCAGATGCTTCCGATTCTGCTGTCTGTAGCAGATAAAAAATGAATAAACTTCACATTTAGAAAATGACAGAATAGGAGACCACGCATCAGTTAAATCAAACTACATCAGCCTATAGACAATGTGGGGGGATAAATCTTCCAAATGTAAAACTATACAGTATAACCAGGCAGGTGTTCCCGATACATCCAAGACTGGATTCACGGTATGGATCATTACACAATTTCTGATATTGATCAATCCTTCTTACCACAACAGCACCTCTTATTGTTCTTACACAATCATCAACAGGAAATAACTCCCATAGTATATGCAAGATCCTCTCCTGATGTCTTCTTGGATCGTTTGGCACACACCAGACACACAATGGGTCTTAATAGCAATCACTCGCTATTTCTTCCATTGATAGCCAACCCCGAATTCCAAAATGGCCAAGCAGCGCAACCTTTCCTTTCCTGGTGTTCTAAAGGTATATCTCAGGTTACAGCATTAGTAGATCACACATCTCATTTAACTCTTCATATACAAGTAATGGCAGAAAAATATACCTAGCCCAAATCACACGCTCTAGCTATATATCAGCTCAGCATTATGCTAGCTCGATTGTGAGACATCTCTCTGCAAATGATTGGTGCAACCCTCTCAACGTCACACTAACTAGACCATCGTCTGATGGAAAGGCCATATCTACATACTACCAAATATAACATGACCCTCTGGATCTCACAAAATCAAAGGCAGGTTTATTGATTCTCTATCAGGGGACCTAAAAAATCAATTACATAAATGTTTTCACTCCACAAGTTGGTACGAAACCAGATTGTTATTGGGAGATGCACCAAAAACTATGCAAACAACAGTACTTTAGATTTTATTTGGTTGATGTGCCGGCCACGCCTATTGGCTTTGATTTCGATCTCTGATTTTACTACGTCTCTCTCACTCCTTTTCTGTATTGAGAAGTACTTTTGGTCTTGATTATATACATTATCTACTTTATTTCTCAATTATATAATGTTAATTGTGACACTGTTGAAGAAAACATTTTTGTGTCATTTTCCAATGTTCCTTACTGAAATAAAAATAAAAGAAAGAAAGCGTAAGGTGCCAGCCAATTGTCCTGGATGGGAAATGGCTATACCACCCTGAAGGGTGCTCAGCAGAAAGGAGAGTTGATCACCAATGCTTGGCTTGTGTGTGTGTGTTTGTCTGATCTGTTTGTGGTTATTGTCATGTGCGTTCTTTTTGTGCAGTCACCAATATTAGTTTAACTTATAGTCAATAATGCAGGGGGAGACATCCCCCCTCCCACTGGAATTTACAGGCAGCCAGGTATCTCTGTATGCCTGCTGAAATCCCCCAAAGGAAATCATAGCCAGCTGAATGGCTTGTGACACCACAAATGACTATGAGGGGTTAACAGTGTCTGGTTTTATTGCCCTGATATGCTAAATCCCCTTGTCAATGTGATGGAGTAGCCTTTGTCCTAAGGGGTCTATGCCAGACGCATGGGCACCGGAATCCTCACCTCTGGAGTGAGGTAAGACATGACCACTAACTTCACCGAATAGGGCTTAGGGGTGACACCTCATGGTGGGAAATAGCAAACTGAGGGTTTTGCAGGGAGTTCTGATCTGAGATCTGAGTGGAGTTCCTAGCCGGAGGGGCAGATTCAGGCACGGCTGGCACAGGAGTCGGGAGATCCTGCCATCCACAGACATGGCTATAAGGAGGAGGTCTGGCGAAAGATATGCAGCCAACGCGTATGCTCCCACCGGATCGGTCCTGAGGTGTGCGGCTGGTGTTCTAGCTGGAGCTAGGTGACTGGCCAGCACGCCCTGCTCTTGGTGAGCAGAGGACAATCAGGCCGGGAACAGTAAGTCAAGGACGGAAAAGCCATTTCCCTGAGAAGCGTGGAGTCACACAGCAGCCTCTCTCGAGCATAGTTTTCCCCAGCCAAGGCGGTTATGCAGGACGCATGTAACTGTACACATTTCTACACTAACAGGGGCCTCTGCTGTAGGTACATATGTGTGGGGTCCCCAAAGTGTAGCTAATACTACTGGCATTTCTGTATATATTGTATAATAGTTCGTAGTTGCTGTTTTACATGTAGAATTAGTTTGTATGTAAATAAAGGTAACGTACCTTTGCTATTGCCTCACTGTCCAAGGTGGTGAAGGGCGATTAGGTGAAAATAATCCACGCATACACCCGGTATCCTCAGATGTTGCATTATTTATAAGGAATTATAAGGGTACACGAAAAATACATGTTAGTGAGTTTAGTGAATCTGCCCCAAGATCTCCCTCCACCAACTAGCTCAGACATTAAATCAAAGGCAACCATGTTGAATATATATATATATATATACCTCCTTCCCCACAAGTAATGTTTAATATTAAATTCATAGCTTTCACATTTTATAAACACACTTATTTCCCTCCAACCAGCCCCAATATCAAATTAATAACAAATAAAAAAATCTTATTTTCCTAAAATGCACCAACAAAACTGTATAACCCAGCATGTAATAGTGATCCCATATTGCATCAATAGTGTCTACAATATGTTCATGGTACCACCAACCCATTACATTAATAATTAAATTTTTTTACAAAAAGCCTCCTAAAAACTTTGATACCACCAGTAGCCTGACATAACATAAATAGCCCCCCCCAGTGTCCACATAAAAGTAACATCTGGACAGTAGAAACAAGTTGACTATTAAAGTGTTTGGAGAACACAGATTTGTCAGTATGGTAACACAGACTCTCTCATTTCCTTCCAATAACCCACCTCAAAGTGTAACCAATTGCGCTACATATAATACCTTAATAGGTAAAGCTACTGCTATTATACTGTAACTATTTTTATCTGCAGTATTTGATACATCACTATGTAATAAGACTGTATATATTTACAAGTAACAGTTTTCTTCCATTGTCTTCACTAGAAAGTACAGGGTGATGCTGAAGAGAGGAGCAATGAGATTAGGAACATTATAATGATAAATGTAAACATTTGGTTAGATATTAAAGATTTAGAGAGGTATTCAATATGAAAGGTTAACTTCCCTGGCGAAGTTAACGTTTCATATCGGAGTTTTTATCTGCGTATCTCCATATTCAATATCAAATTAACGAAAACGGGAAACTCCGAAGTTGGATTTGCGTAAAGTTACGAATTTTTCCTTAAAATAATTGTAAGACCCCCCTAAAGTTGTAAAAACATGGGGGAACACTATGGGTACCCCCATTTTAGCCTTTAATTGAAGGTTGGGGCTTTAAATAGCCGCAGCAGGTGTTTTTTTCCCGACATTGAAGAAGTGATGCAGAAGAGCACTTAGGTTATTTTTTTCGTTTTTTTAAGTGGTCCCACCAATTTGGGGTACATGAAAATGGGTACTAGCATATTTTGATGTCCCTAAACTAAGATTTTTAAAATTCTGCATTTGTGCACCTGCCGCTATAATTCTATTCTAGAAAACACCTGCCGCATACTTGCAGAATAGCCCTGAACCTATTTCCCTATTGTTATACAATTTTTTCCTTTTTTTTTTTTTTGCACCCCAATTTTTAAATTAATTTTTTGGGGTGTCCCTAATTTTTTTTTCAACTTTTTTTGACACAGTTCTTTTTTAAATGTCAATCTCAGGGGTGCAGGCTATTTTTTTTAAGCCTGCACCCCTAAACCCCAATTCTGCACTTTTTTTCGACACCTATTCATTGGTGAAAAGTTATCCCCGTTTTTTATCAAAGACTTTTCAAAACTGAATAACTGAGACACCCTCCTAAATGACTAATTAGAAAAAAAACAAACAACCACTCCGCCCCGCTGCTTCCCCTGGCTTTTGCAGAAGACCCGTTCCGCACATGTGCATAACGGATCTCCTCTGACACCCCAGAAATGATGCGGCTGTCTATGACCACTGACATCACTTCCGGAATCGTGCCCCAGAATGCCGTGCGAACAGAGCTATGGGGCGCATGTTCCGGGGATCGCACTGCGAGGAGGGGAACTTCGATCCCCTCCAAGCACTATTTAGATGATCTCTGTAAGTGCAGAGTGCAGCTTCAGCAGGAGGGACTTATGATCGGTTCCCCCTGACATACGCTCCGCTGGACTTTGCATATGGGGGTGGGATGTATATGCCTCTGGGGGATGGGGCTAACTGGGGGGAGGGGATCTAGCATCAGTGGGGGTGGGAGGCTAATAAAGAGAATATGACTCTGGAGGGGGGAGTGGGGCTTAAATAAAAAAAAAATACTGGTCAGAGGGTAGAAGGAGGAGGTGGGAATAGAAAAATGGTCTTTTTATAGGGTGGGTGTGGTTTAAAAAATAGGGATATTTATTACTACTAATGGGGGTGTGGAGGTATTATTATTAGGATTTAAGACACCTGGGGGTCTATTATCTATAGGGGGTGGGCAGTTATTGTATAGTGAAGGCCTATGGACACAAAGGGATGGGGGGTTGCAATACACCAGATAGATAGATAGATAGATAGATATACTTTAATTTAAATATATTTTTAAAAATCATTTTTAAACGTTATTAAATAATAAAAGAAACCGGACCATTTCTGAGTGGTTTTCTGGGAAATTTTTTTTAGTTAAGTGGTTAATTTCCATTATTGGGGTGAAAAAGTAAAAAGTGTTGGAAAATGGGTAGAAGACAGAAGCAGCCAGATGAGTTGTGAAGTGTATAAGGGATACGCTCTCTGCTCAGAGTCAGACAAATTCAGCAATATTGATTGGATGGTGCTTCACACAGTACAGATGGACAATGACCCAAACATGCTGCAAACACAACCCATTTGTTTTTTGAGGCGAAGAAGTGGAATATTCTGCAATAAACGAGTTAATTACCTGATCTCATTTCACTTGCTGGAGTCAAAACTATAGGCAGAAAGACACACAACAAACAATAACTGAAGACAGCTGCAGTAAAGGCCTGGCAAAGCATAACAAAGGGGGAAACCCAGCATGTGCTACTGTCCGTGGGTTCCAGACTTCAGGCTGTCATTGCCTGCAAAGGTTTCTCAACAAAGTATTAAAAATGAACATTTTATTTAGAATAGTTTTGAGCCCCTGAAAATAAAGCACTGTGTATAAAAATGGTTGCAATTCCTAAACATTTCATACAATATTTTAGTTCAACCCCTTATATTAAATCTGAAAGTCTGCACTTCAATTGCATCTCCATTGTTTTATTTCAAATCCATTGTGGTGGCGTACGGAGCCAAAATTATGTAATTGTGTCATTGTGCAAATACATATGGCCCTAACTGTATTGAATGCTCCACTTGACTCATTCGACTAATATCACACAACAAAGAATGAACCCCCTAGACAAGACCATACACAATCTAGGTGTATAGTTACAGAATTACAGAAAGGAAACAATACCAATCTTGAAACAATAGCTAGAAAGAGATAAACAAGAGGATAACATATCATAAGCTTTAATAGATCCATATTTTAAGAGATAATTTTAGTATCAAGAATACAGCCAAGAATAGAAAGACCCAGCACTCGGTGGGAAACCCAACAAACCCCTTACCTCTCTCACACTAGACCATCAGGGAGTACCCATGAATACTGAGAGAGGGACAGCAAATAGGGGAGGGATACAGACACACAATCACTCAAACAACACAAGCCTAGCCCCAAAAAACACTGGTGAACAAGACCATCAACCATAAATATAAATCAAACACAGACCAAGGAATTATGGAAGACCCATTTGTTATATTTGTGCTCAGAACTAGCAGGGACACAACTATAACCCCAAACACACACAAATGATAACTAAAAGTATTAGAGAAGAATGTAGGGGAGGCCAAAAACAGTACATACACCAACTCTAGTACACAGAACCAGGTCAACTCACTGAGGGCTCTCAGATTTCTTCCTAAAATGGCCTTAATATATAAGAAACCTATCTGGATATACAGAGGTCTGTCAGGAAGGTCACACTGAAAAAGAACTTTTAGGTGAAATGTGTTGGTGGAAGTAGAGGATACTGTGACCACACTTAAAGGATTCTGGGGGTGATGAGAGTGGAGGTCTGTACATTTCCGGATTAATAACTTTAAAGGACTCCATTTATGATATGCCCTGACCCCATTAAGATCTGGTTCCATTTGTGATTTCCTGTGAAGCAAGATTCCTAAAGAGGTTGAAGTGATGTAACACAAGAGATATGATCAACTTCTGGAACCGGGAAATATTAACTACAGTAATTATTGGCACACAATCATTTTGTGGATGTACAGTATACTGGTTTTAAGAAAACTATTCAGTTATCTCTGAAAGATTGTTCAAAGTTTTTTTTCCCAAAGGGAGCGCTGATCCTTTTATGTATTATTTTCCATCACTGACCATGACCAGGAACTTAAAATAATTTTATATCCTCAGACAACACCATAGACCTTAAGCTGAACCACTTCACACTTCATGGAAGAGTACATTCTGAAATATAAAATTTTCTGGCTTTAAGGAGAACACTACTTATAAAAGACAGGGGCAGTGGTGGGGACCAGGATTACACCTAGCTATGCAATCATATTCATTAGTAGGTGGGATGACACTAACATCTGGACTGGGCATAGTTATAGGTTAACCTGGTCAAAACCACAGTAGGCGGGATTAGAATAACATTACACCTGTGGTGAAGTGGTTGGTATCAATATGGTTGATAATCTAGTGGCCCCAACACTCACCAACCTTTAAGCTGCAGTGACAAACCCCAAACTTCCACATTCCAAATACCTTCCCCCCATGATACTAACACAAAATCCCAAATTTCCGGCAAATATACACACAACAGTGCGGAACAATCACAAAAACCCATATGCTAAGCAGATTGCGACCCATACGGTGTACGTAAACATAAACACAGGTTTCCAAACCTTGGTGTTAGCAGCTGGATGCCCAATTCATACTTTCTGTGATAGGGCTTCTTGTCTTGCTGTGCTTGTGCCAGTTGTACCGTGAGATACCTGTGTCATGGAACAGAAATATGCAGGTGAGCAAAGGAGCACACAAGGCAGTCTATCAGGCCAGATCCAGCGCTCCGCTCTTCATCACCACCTACAATAAGTCAGTCAGATGGGGTCCCCGGAAACAGGTTTCTGGATTTGCAGTGACAGTGGGGGTCACAGGATAGGGACAGCAACAGTCACTGGATTTGGGGGGACAGAGTGTATGGAGGTAACCTGGGCATACGGAGACAGAGACCATGGATGTGGGCATACAGGTGGTGCATTTAGGGTCTCTGGATGTGGGGGGTGGAGAGGGGGTGTCTGCAGGGTCCCTGAGTTTGCAGGCACAGAGAAGGTCTTTTGATGTGGGGAGGCAGGGGGTGTGTGCTGGAGTGCGGGGAAATAGATGGTCTCTGGATGTGGGGGGACAGGTGGCGACTCCTGGGTATTAGTATGTGGGGGAGCAGGAGGTGCTTGAGGGTTTACTGGATGTGTGTGTGCGGGAGGGGAGGTTTGCAGAGTCTCTGGGAAGAGGGTGGGGCATGTACCTTGTATGTGTGGGGGGTCCACTGCCCATCTGTATAACATTACAGTGAAGCTGACATGAGCCGGCCACAGGGGAAGGCTGCGGCGAGGTATGACCATGGAGCCCGGTAGGCTGTACTGCCTTCTGTTCCACGTCTCCCAGTGCTTGGCCGGCAGCACAGCAGCCTCTATGGCAGTGTATGGGGGCCTGCACTCTCTGTATCCATGGCTCCAGGTGTCCCACACTCAGCGGAGGAACTTCACCCTGGTACAACCCTGGCTGGGATCTCCCAGATCCTCTCTGGTTTCCCCTCGTGGTGATTGGGACCCTACAGCTAGAAATGACATGTCGTTTTAAAAGAAAGAGCTGCTCAACACAGATCTGCAATATGACTGCTGTTGAAGGGCAGAGATTAGTGGATCAGCCTGTGACCTGCCACTTTATAGCTCCTAGACATTCATTAGCTGTCTCTGACATATAAACTAACTAACTATGACCCCCTCTGGCCAGAGGAGGGGACAGAGACAAAACACGAATCCAGCTGGAAACACGTTCGATCTTTAATCTGACACTGTGGCTCCAATACGGCTAAATGAAAATCTTGGACAATCATGTTATACATAATAGTATGTTGTACAAATGTATATATGTATAGTCTTCAACAAGATTATTTATCTATCAATTCTTCTGTAAATATTTATATACTTGATGATTTCTTTATTATGGTTCTTTATTGTCTGGCTTGCAACTCCTTGTTATAGCCTAATATTATGATAATTATGTTATCTACCAGTGGTATTATTAAAATATATACTAGTCTTATTGCCTGTTCTAATGAAAATAATTTTCTTAATTATTACCAGTGCTTAGACTAATTATTGTCATTAATACTATCTACTATGTGGGCTAGACTATGTATATTTATCTTATCTTTCTTCTTGATCATGAATGCAATTGCCTATTCATGTATATGTTCTAATACTAGCGCTGATTCTCCTGATGCGCATTGCCTTCATTATTTCTTCTCGTTAGCTGTTTTATGGTGATAGTTTATACTGGGAGTCTTAGTAACAACCTTCACCAGCTGACGTCCGATGTGCGTCACCATGCACACGCCCGGAAGCCAGGATGGGACCGCCGATCTGTACATGGTAGCTAAGCTATATAAAGGTTTCATGTCTTTTTTATTAACTACAATAGACAGGAAAGATATTTCAACCTGCGCCCTGGGACTGCTGCTTAGTCCACACTCAGGAGCACCACCCCTCCAATAACACAAACAAGTATGAGTGCTCCAACAACCGCAGTCTCCTGGAAATAATGTGTCTTCTCTATTTTGGTTGTTCCTGCTGGTTCTTAATATTCTCAGAAGACAAAACACCTTGTTATTTCAATAGTCAATGTTTTAATTCCCAAAACGGAAGTGTGATTTTTTACACTCACCTAATAGTGGTGAGATGCATACACACAGAGGTATTTTTAGGCTCCTCCTATGGAATCGGTATGACATACTGGCGGACCTAAGCCCGGCGGTTGAAATACCGATGCCGAAAGTCCGGCAGATGAAGATCCCAACGGCGTCTGGCAGGTATCCTAACCCTCCCCTCTCACGGAATCGGTATGATTTACCGCCGGACCCATGCCAGGCAGTTGGAATCCCGACAGCGGCATCTGGGCAGAGGATTAAATCCCGATCGTCAAAGGTAAGTATATACTAACCTATTTCTACCCCCTAACCCTCCCTTAGGGGTGCTTAACCCTAACCTTCCCCCCAGTGCCTAACCGTAATCCCCCCTCTAAGTGCCTAAACCTAAGCCTCTTCCCCGCCGCCTAAACCTAAGTCCCCCGGGGGGGTGCCTAACCCTTAGTCCCCCCCGGGGGTGCCTAACACTAACCCCCCCTTCCCCTAGCCTAAACCTAACCTCCCGGTGGGGTGCCTAACCCTAAGTCCCCCCCCGGGAACCTCAAACCTAACCCCCCCATGGCTATCCACGCTTGGCGCCCGGCGTCCCTTCCTCGGGATGCCAGGCGTCAGGCTCTAGGCGTATGTCTAATGACAGGCGCCGGCTTATCGATGCCTGTCTTTAGACCCTTGCCGGGATATGACAGTTGGGAAGCCGGCTGTCGGGATTAGGTCCGCCGGCTTCCCAACTGCATACCCCTCTCACCCCCCCTAACCCTCCCTTAGGGGTGCCTAACCCTAACCTACCCCCAGGGGTTCCTAAACCTAACCCCCCCTTCCCGCTCCCTAAACCTCCCGGGGGGGTGCCTAGCCCTAACCTCCCCCCAGGGATGCCTGATCCTAACCCTTCCTTCCTCTAGCCTAATCCTTACCCTCCCAGGGGGGTGCCTAACCCTATGTCCCTCCGGGAGTCCCTAAACCTAACCCCCCTCGCGGCTAACAGGTCCCGACGCCTGGCTTACCTACGTTTGGTATTTCGGGCATCGGGATTTCGGCATGGGGCTGATGATAGGCGTCGGTATGTAGTCGCCTATCATTAGTCCCATGCCGGGATTTCACAGTCAGGAAGCCGGCTTCCTGACTGCATAACCCTCCTATGTATCGATCTCACTATTATGGATATCACATGTTCCTATGGGAGGGAACATAGGGGGCGGCAAACACAAATATATGGGCAAGACCACTCGAATGTTAAAAGAAAAGCTCTCAGAGTATGTAAGAAACATAAAAAGTCCTGGAAACACATAGGGGTTAGTTTGCACTATAACCTGTTACTGCAGGAGTACTCAGCCACCTCCCTATGGGGATATAGCCGTAGCCAGCGCCACATATGACCGAGGTACTCAGGGGGTGCTGTCTTAAGGAGATCCGCAGTCGACAGCTGGACGGCTGGGGGCGGTACCAAATTCAGCATGGAAACAAGCCTTTTTAGGGTGACTCACCAAAGTTCCTGAGGGTGGGTTTCAGGGTAGCATGCTACAAATATATTGAAAAAACCCACCTGCCAATTAAGGTAGGAGCAATAGGCCTCCTCACCCATGCCACCCCAGCGCAGCAAGCGCTGGCCAGCCTGATTGATCAATTGATGGCACAGGTGTGGAATACTGGGATGCTGGCGAAGGGGTCAAAAAACGCTGGCCCGAGATGACCGCGTATGGAGGGAGGCAATAGCAGCAGCTGGGTAAGAGGGGGGGGGGGCACCACAGCCACGCGAGACAAAACCAGGGGAGTAGCGAGGGTGGTTCCAGTGGAGCATGAAATGGACAGAGGGTGCCATACAGAATTCCGGAATTCATGGTGCGCCGTATAACGGCCGCCTGTTTTTTTTTTATTGTTTTTTTAAGGAAGTTACGGATACTTACTTATTGTTATTTATTATTTATTTATTAGGAGACCTGGATTAATAATAATGGTGGCAGACAGAACATGAATAGTAGTACTCACAGTAATATAGGTGCAATGTATATTTGTGAAGTAGGAGCATAGCTGAGAACGGAGCTTCCCATGGGTGTTCCCACTACAGTGAAAGCTGTTCTGGGCACTAATAAGCTGTGCACCCTGTGGAATTCCACCGTAGCACATGCATTCTGTCAGTGTAAGGTAAATGCTCAGAATAAATAATACAATCTCCTGATATCAACTGATATCAATGATTCAAAGGGATCACAGTTAGATCCTAGGTGCTATACATAAATAAGGCAGTGTCAAAGCAGCTACCCCTTAATGTCAGATATTGCATCACTAAAGCGTTCTATTCCACCAATCAGTAAAGGGAGCGTGTGTGTGTGTGGGGGGGTATGACATACACTTTTCCCTGGCGCCATGGTCCCACCTCTGGCAATAACTGATGCAGTGTTGGGCAGCTGACCAGGCAGCACCGTGGATCGGCGGAGCCAGGACTGCCTAGCTCTATGCATGGGAGACTAAATAACTGCTGGCATAACTGTGTACTGCAGTAGTGGAGAGCCCACACACACGTGACCTCTGCAAAAAAAATAAAAAAAAATTATATATATATATATATATATATATATATATATATGAGGGGCCTGCTGTGCCTCCCGCTTGGGCAATCCTAACAGCCCTTGTCTGTAAAGGGGACAAGGCTCAGAGGCAAACGCGGAATTTCTACAGAGGGGCTTTCAAATGCGTGATTGTTAACATGTTACCAATAAGAGGGCATAAGCAGCACTGAAAATCAGCTATAACAGGCATCATACGAATATATGGAATGAAATAATTCTGGCATATACAGCCAGTACAAGCAGACACACTCAGCAATTATATGTAAAAGTAGAGCCACCCCGTCTGAGATGAATCTTTTTATTACATATGTGGGCTCCATTACACATCATCTGAGCAAGTTGGAGAATTTGGGGGAGGGCAGAAAAAGAAACCGTGCATTGCCCTGGACATAGATGTACAGACTGGTCTCTTTTGTACTGGATAGGGTATTATTCAGTATTAATAATTCATCCTATAGATGGGCTATATCAGTGCACCCCGAACAGTACATGTTTTCCAGATCACCTTGTCGTAGCACAACTATATTCATAACTGAGTTCCCGAATTTATTTACTACTTGCTGCAACACTATATTCATTACATGTTTTCCAGATCTCCTAATCGGTGCACCACGTTATTCATTACTGGCTTTCCAATTTATTTACTACTGGCTGCACAACCATATTCATTTCATGTTTTCCATAACTCCTAGTGACACATTTTAAAAGATCAACAGGGAGTCAGGGACTGACGTTTGCCAGTTAGTTAAATAGTGACACTAGTAAGAGGATCCTAATTTTCTATGGCCCCTTATAATATGGGGCACTAATAGGGCAGACTGTGGTACCTGGGAGGCTGCCTGCCGCGCCTAGAGCAGGCAGCAGCCCCCCCAGTATTAAAATGGTGGCTGCACTCGGGGCAAAGCCACGCCCCCTTCGCGGCCCTAATTGCGGGCGCGCTCATTGAACCAACCACAAGGGCATCCACCGCTATCTGCTGCTGGTTAAACACTATAGAGACGGAACCAGCGGCAACATGCTGACCCGCGCTCCGCCTCACAGCACAGTCGGGGCCGAAGTTTCCGGCATCGGCTGTGCTAAGGCGCGCGGCCGCACCGGGCACCATGTGGGGAGGAAGGATCGGAGGTGGCGGATATCACCGGCCGCCTCCGAACACCAAAGATAACGGGCAGGTGCCGACAGCCGCGGTCATAGCTGTGGCCCTGCCTTACTTCGCAAGCACTGCCTCTGGCCCTGTCCGCGATAAGCGCGGCGGCCTGCTCGGGTGGGGGTGGGGGTTTGGGGGGGGGAGAGGAGAGAAAGAAATGGGCAGCACGGGAAGACAACAGGAGAAAAGCAAAGGAGATTTATACAGGAGATTCACATCACAAATTATACTTCCCTGTCCTGGAAAAAAACTGTAATGGTGCATACACACGATCAGATTTTTCCTTCAGATATGAACGATAACGATTTAAAAATCGTTCAGTCGTTCATATCTGAAGGAAAATCGTTCATATCTGACATGCCTGAACGATGGACGATCAACGATGCACGTTCCCGATGGTCAGATAACGATTTCTGATATCTGATGTGTTTGCAGTCAGACTTGGACGATTCCATTCATTTTAATGCAGTCAAAAATCGTTCAATCGTTCAAATCGTTCAAAACTTTGGTAAAATCGTTCAAATCGTTTAATCGTTCAATCGTTCATCTGACAAATCTGACAAGTCTGACAAATCTGACCGTGTGTACGCTCCATAACAAAGAGGCAGATTTACATACATCATTCCATTAAATACTCTTAGACCACTCCCCATAAAACATTAATTGGCTGCATAAGACCAGCTAAACTTAAAGGGGCAATATCCAACATGTTATTAAACTGGCAACACTCAAAACACTCGTGGTTTAATGTCCTTTAAGCTTAAATTGACAGCCTTCGGTCTTATCGCATGTTTATGAGCTTACTTCTACCCCAGAGGGACTTATATTGTTATATATACATGTTATGTTTACATATTCTTCAGATTAGGGCCCGTATTCAATTAGAGGAGAAAAGTCGGAAAGGTTTTGCCTGACCGACTTTCCGCCTCCTTCGCCTGTTTCAGAGGTGAAAACTTTTCATGCATGTCCCCACTTTTCACCCTATTCAATTTCAAACCACTCGAAAATGGAAAGCGGCAAATCCTGAACAGGAGGACAGTACTGTCAAAAGTGGGGAAATCAGTCTGTACCCCAAAAAAAGATACATTAACATAGGGAATCAATATACATGTGTACTAATACCCCTAATAAAAGTGCTTGGGGTACTTAAGTAGTTTAAATGGCTTCTTATTAGCGTCTATGCAAAAGTGGTGAAGAATGGCATAAAGCAGTATTTTTTAGTGAAAATAATGAGTGCAGTCAAATTTGGGGTTCCAGAAAATGGGTGCTAGCATATTTTAATGTTTCTAAAGTTAAGTTTTAAAAAATGTCAAAAACACAACTGCAATCACAAAAACACCTGACTCATCCTTGCAGACCCCCAAGAAGTCAATTTTGATAGTTTTTATGCTTGTCCCCCCACTTTTTCCTCTTTCGCCCCAAAATTGAATGTACTTTTTGAGGTGTTCTTAGCTTTTTTTTCCCCCAGATTTGACCTTTGGGGGAGTGTGCCAAGGGTTCTGGGTCATTTCCCTACGTTTGCACACCAAAATAAAGATTTTGCACTTCTTTTCACCTGCTATTCATTGGAGAATCTTTTTCGCCTCTTACATTGCATTGAGTTTCCGCTTAGGGGAATTCCGTCTGGAATTAAATTTAGAGATAAGTTCCGACCAGGCGAAAAGTGGCAATAGGCAAAACTTTTTCATCATTACGGCTTTTCGCCTCTAACTGAATACGGGCCTAGGTGGGTTATGTTAGCTATAGTAACCATATATTTGTGTTTGCCGCCCCCTATGTTCCCTCCCATAGGAACATGTGATATGGAGGGTAGGTATATTACGCTGAATTTGTGTGATCCCCAGTACACTATGAGGAAGGACAAAGATCAGAAACATGTGGGTGGTATAGGGGAGCCTCTATCCGTGGAAACAGGTGGGATAATTACTGACCTAGCACAATATACTAAGTCACTTATGCTTTATTAAAGAAAACGTGATCTGCTGTGGGTACATGAGGACTGGAGTTGAAAACCACCAGCTTGTTATCTCCAGTAGAGGAGAGGCCGGGTATTATATATATAAGGGCAAGAGGATTATGCAGATATTTTACCATCAACCCACTATGATCTGGGCCCTGTGTGATGGAGAACCAGAACATACATGTCAGCAGTGTCTCATACAGTGCTCTTTTACATACAGTGCTCTCTTCCAGTAACCACAAGTATTCATATTAACATGCAAAGCCAGACATCACCCATTTCTATCTATGTCTAACACACCATAAGCAGAGTATTGATTTCTCATTTTATTGTAAAGATCCTTTTAGATTTACTTATCTCTAAACATTTTACACGACTCGACCTCGGTCTGACCGTCTCTGATTCCAACTTTCTTGTGTAGGGATGGATGTCGGAGACCATTGGATAGCAACCATTGATGTTCCCGACTCAATGGAAATGGTTTTTCCATTTGATGTTGGATTTGTGATGGATGCCAACCATTGCATCCCGTCTTCTGATGGCTGCATTACTTACATTTAGCTATGAACACCGGTAGTGGTATCCACAGCACCTTTGCACATGAGTGAGTTTCTGCCATAAACTGTGCATGCACACTACATGACCATTGCTAAATTCAGTGCAATGCACACTACATAACCAGTGCTAAATTCAGTGCAATGCACACTACATAACCAGTGCTAAAATCAGTGCAATGCACACCACATACCCAGTGCTAAATTCAGTGCAATGCACACTACATAACTAGTGCTAAAATCAGTGCAGTGCACACTACATAACCAGTGCTAAAATCAGTGCAATGCACACTACATAACCAGTGATAAAATCAGTGCAATGCACACTACATAGCCATTGCTAAAATCAGTGCAATGCACACCACATAACCATTGCTAAAATCAGTACAATGCACACTACATAGCCAGTGCTAAAATCAGTGCAATGCACACTACATAACCAGTGCTAAATTCAGTGCAATGCACACCATATAACCAGTGCTAAAATCAGTACAATGCACACTACATAACCATTGCTAAAATCAGTACAATGCACACTACATAGCCAGTGCTAAAATCAGTGCAATGCACACTACATAACCAGTGCTAAATTCAGTGCAATGCACACCATATAACTAGTGCTAAAATCAGTACAATGCACACTACATAACCATTGCTAAAATCAGTGCAATGCACACCACATAGCCAGTGCTAAAATCAGTGCAATGCACACCACATAACCATTGCACACCACATAAGCATTGCTAAAATCAGTGCAATGCACACTACATAACCATTACTAAAAGCAGTGCAATGCACACCACATAACCATTGCTAAAAGCAGTGCAATGCACACCACATAACCATTGCTAAAAAATGTTTGACCAGCAGTATAGCACACAGTGCATTCTCACTGGCGCCTTAGCTACATATTTAGTTACACTACATAACCACTGCTAAAATCAGTGCAATGCACACTACATAACCATTGCTAAAATCAGTGCAATGCACACTACATAACCATTGCTAAAATCAGTGTAAATTTCCAAGCACTAGGATATGTACTAATAAAAAAAAAATAGATCTGCCTATACCATATCCTCTGGTACCTTTAGCTGTAACAGGTAAAACAACATACCTGCCAATACCATATAAGCCACGCCTCCGGGGAAATCCAAGTCGGCCATTTGGGGATGTGTGGTGATGTTATTTGCGTCCTCACTGCGCCATAGCATGAGCTGAGACATCCTGCAGGATGGGGCGGATATACTTGTATTCTCACTACAGAAGACAGAAACATGATAATATAAACACACTCCTCAGCGTACTACACACACACAAACCACACAGAGTTTATACTCACAATTATACAGAGAAATATAAGATTATGGTGAAATTAGGAGACAATGAAGTGCTGATAAATTGGTGACTCATCTCTAGTTACATGAACAGCAATTGGCCTAACAGTGTAGACAGTTAGGAGGCGATTCAATTGCTAAGTGGGAATTCAGATCTAGGCTAAGTGCCCAGGAGCTAATGGTGACAAGAATGCACAGGATTGGCCGTGATAAGTAGCTTCTCCTGTGCTTAGTGTGAGTGTGATGCAGATACTGCATGCCTGGCATTAGTGACCAGCCCTGAAGACACATGTAATGTGACTTTCTGCTCACACCTCAGTAGGGTACAAACAGAAATCTGTGATAAATGCAGCCTCTGCGCTAGTCGCAGGAATTAACTGATTAACTTCTGGGCACTTAGCCCGGGAGCTAAACTGTGTAAAAACTGAATCGCCTCCTTAAAAACTGATATAAACTGCTTTAAACTCCCCATCAGCAGATGATGCGTGCAACCACAAAGTTATTAAACCAAGCTTAAATATAATAAAGAGACAGACCAAGTATATATGCGATCAAAAATATATGGTCAGCTTTATTTATTTTACAATCAGAGTATGGTGGCATAAGAAAGAACGGCCAGTAACCTGACGCCCCACACTTGACTTATGCAAGGATGTAAAATACTCACTGAATGGGCCAATATCCCAATTCAAGTGTAATAGTGATATAAAACTTGCAAGGGCCGATATCCCTCTCTGGCAAGTGAGACGGTATCCAGCCCCATCCCAATGCACTATTTTAGCCCTCTCCGACGAGAGGTGCTGCTGACCCCAGTAGGGTAAAATCAGCCTAACCAGTGCATAGAATTGGGCGCACCGCTCATACTGCAGCAAGGTGGACGCTTTATAGATACTGCCGTTCTTTCCCGCCCTTGAAATAAAGCCGACACAAGACACAAGAGGAAAAAAGTGGGAGGGAGGGTGGGAGATCAGATTCCCAAGAGGCAGAGTAACAGTGCTGACCTAGCCACACTCCTAATAACCACACCCTTTACATAACACTCCACCAATCCTAACCTAATGTCAATCTGACCATAAAAACTAACACTCCCCTACCTCCTGTAACTTTATTAACCCCACGCATCCCTGCCTAGGGGTTTATGTGCCCTCTGTTCTATCCGAACCTCGGTTATCTTAAACTCCCCATCAGCAGATGATGCGTGCAACCACAAAGTTATTAAACCAAGCTTAAATATAATAAAGAGACAGACCAAGTATATATGCGATCAAAAATATATGGTCAGCTTTATTTATTTTACAATCAGAGTATGGTGGCATAAGAAAGAACGGCCAGTAACCTGACGCCCCACACTTGACTTATGCAAGGATGTAAAATACTCACTGAATGGGCCAATATCCCAATTCAAGTGTAATAGTGATATAAAACTTGCAAGGGCCGATATCCCTCTCTGGCAAGTGAGACGGTATCCAGCCCCATCCCAATGCACTATTTTAGCCCTCTCCGACGAGAGGTGCTGCTGACCCCAGTAGGGTAAAATCAGCCTAACCAGTGCATAGAAGGGGGCGCACCGCTCATACTGCAGCAAGGTGGACGCTTTATAGATACTGACGTTCTTTCCCGCCACGCATGTTCCCAATGATGGAACGTGCCCGCCAACATACAACCTACTCTCTAAAACCTCCCCACAATGAACAAATAACACTCTATAAATTAAATTTGTCCCTGCTAGGCATCTTGTACCCCATTAAAGGGTGATGCTCCACAAATCTACCCCCCCCCCAACCATGCACCTACATCACCAGGAAAAAGCTAGCACAATATCGGACAAAATATCACGACATCTGGCCAAAGCCAAGCAACCCACCCAAATCATGACAAATAGCGTGCCGCAAGTAAAGCGACAATTACGGGCACAAATCATTCTCACCCAGGTGAATTGCTAAGACCAAAGGAGAAACCAAAGTCCTCCCTTGACATCCGTATACAGGGCACTAATGACTCCCAACCCAAACTAGTAAAGCGGGATGACCTGCCCAAAATATAAACAAGTGTCCGATAAACAAATGAGCTATAATGCTGTAAACCACCTGCAATACATGAAATACACAAGAGTACCGTGACTATGGCATATTGCAGAGGGAGGTGATGGGGGGGAGGGAAAGGGGGGGAAGGAGGACTTGACCCGAGGTAAAAACCTACAAAAAACCTGCTGGATCTTTTTATATTGATTAGTAATGTCATTCTCATATTCATGTTGTTATTTGTCATTCAGTTTAACTATTGGTATTAGCCAAACGTTGTCCTAAGCAGGGCAAAAAATAGGGCAAAATCCCTCGAGACCCCCACCGGAAAGGTGGCAAGTTGGCCGGAGCACTCAAGTCCACAAACAAACATTACACATCATTAGTCCACATGAACATAGGCATAGGACTTCCATCATCATAGAGCCTGTATCTCCTGCCGAGCTGAGACTGCCAGAAAGACTCTCAATGCTGCCACAAAGTCTGATAGGCAATCAAAGGACTGAGGACTCAAGGACCAGCATGCAAAAACTCTCCATGGCGGCTTGAGAATTGAACAGGGTATCATCTGCGCTGATGACTCCATTCCTGGCAACAACAGAAGCGACAATATCGATCCCTGGGGTGGCGGTAGGAGGGGATCCGGCCACATCGATGCCTGAAACAAAAGAAAACAGGGGCAGTATCGAAATTCAGGGTCCTTTGCATTAGGCAATGAAGCGTATGCGCAGGCGCAGCAGTGTAAAGAGCAAACGAGACACAAGGAACAACAGCCTCAAATCATACCTAGCTGCTTAATTAGTGGACTCAGCATGCCGACATATCGGATGCTGGGGGAGCAAACAATGCCAACCCTTGTTGTAAACAGAGCCCCCGACTGTTATAACAGCAGGGGCCTCAAAAACACCCCCACTGACACAGCAACACAGCGATGGCTCCTGAATCCAGGGATGTAGTATTCCCCGATATATGCAACCCCACATAAACACTGACCGAGCTTCTACAAGCCATTAGGAGACCACAACCCACGGCCCGGGGAAACCCAAGCCAGGGGCGTGTCCCGTTATTACATAGGGCTGTGTATAAGATATGGGGCCAAATGTAACAGGGCGAGAGCCCAGAGAAGCGAGAGCTTCTGACACTTTTTTGTCAATGTAATAGAGTCCAAAAACAAAGTAACAGAGTGAACTTGCATGTTTTTTTTAGACTTAGAAAAATTCTCACGATTTAAAATCTCATTCAGGTGTTTTCCCATTTTGAAGATAAAACTCAACCAATGTGAGAGCTCACTGCTAAACTCTCACACTTTCCAAACTCTCACCCTATCACACTCGGCCCCTGGTGTGCTTAGAAGAACGTTGTATGTGTGTGTGGTGGACTCGGGTCAAACCTGTTTCCCTATATAAGATTTATATATAAATATATGATTAGGTATATATGAATGGGGATCAGATGCAATGTAAGCTGTGTAGCTCACCTAAATCCTATGAACATGTATTTGTAAAATAAAAAGGGGGGTGTGCGTGTATAAGATATGGTGTACTTTGAAGAGCGTTGCATGTGGGGGTGGACTCGGGTCGAACCTGTATCTGTATATAAAATAAATATATATGATTAGGTCTCAATTGGAATAGGGATGAGGCTACCATGCAAAAATGTGTAGCTCGCCTAAATCCTATGAACCATATTTGGCATAAAAAACATTTTCAACACCAAAATGTAAAGTATAAAACAAATATTCCCAAAGGCCAGATACTGAGTCTGAGGAGTAACTGGACTGAGGGGATAATTGAAATCACACCAGCAGTTATCGCATAAATGTACCTTATGTATGACCTCACAATGTATTAGACAAAGCGCTCAAATTAAAACGGTATGGAAAAGCACCCACTCATGGGTAAGAAAAACCAACCGCAGGCGCCGGCTATAGGGAAAGGGCCAGAAAACCCTATGTGAATAAAATGCAATCAACTACCGAAAGTATAAGGGAAAATTATACGGACAAAAGAAAAATTACCCCAGAACGAAGTGGTCCTATGCATGCACGAGCACCGGCTACAGGTAAAGAGCATAAATTACTGTACAGGGATTAATACAATTCAGCTACAGAAAGTATAAGGGTAAATCATATGGGCAAAAGAAAAATAACGCACCGACACGTGGTGTTCCTATGCATGCACACTTATGACCAAAAGGGGTGGTCCAAACAGTTTATAACAGAGAAAGAGAGTAAACAAGTGAAGAATAACAGAATAGGAGATGATAGGCTCCTAATACTTGATTTTAGACTATGAGCCAGTGATACCATTCACAAGCTGACTCCAACTTGAGCGCATGGTGGGAGGGGGAGCGGCACACGCTTCAAGTCCCTACATGGTCATAGGGTCCCAAGACACTCCCAAACTCTATGAAACTTAGGGATACCCATGTAATGTAATTTAGTACATTTATGAAATAAAAAGTATGTAATAGCGTGATATTAGTAATAGTGTGCAAGAACACATTTGTGATCGATTAGCTGATGAATACTCCATGATACATATTTTCCTTATCCACACTTCTCTGCCGCACTTATTTTCTTATCCATGTGCATGACTAAACATGAATGTTTTGCTGTAATAAATGAGTTTAATGGACGATACGGTCTTATTAAGATTGAGGTAATGAATTGCTTGTATTAATATTAAATCAATATAACTTCATTGTGCGTACTGACTTATAATTTTCGAAAGTCAACCATGTGCATGACTATAACATGAATGTTTGCTGTAATAAATGAAGGTCATATGACAAAATCTTAACGCAATAATCTAATAAGGAACCGTGCAGAAGAACCGCAGAACAAAGGGCCAAAGGCACCGTGGTTTCTGACATGCTGGCTTACGGCCCTACATGTGTGGAGCCCGTACAATCTCCCTGTGCCCGCGTGGGCCTACTCTGGGCACTCTGGTTTCTTCCCACACTCCAAAAACATACTGGTAGGTTAATTGGCTCCAAACATAAATTAACCCTAGTGTGTGTGTGAGCATGTGGTAGGGATCATAGATTGTAAGCTCCACTGGGGCAGGGACTGATGTGAATGGCCAAATATTCTCTGTAAAGCGCTGTGGAATATGTGTGCGCTATATAAATAATTGGTAATAATAATAACTGGTAATAATGATAACGTGCTGTAATGCATTTAACATGTATAAAAAATGCACAGCATTTATGTATGAAATAAGTGCTCTACCAATATATTGATTAATAAAACTGTTTTGTATGACTAGATGAAGAAAAACTGGTTTGTTGACAATGACCAGCAGCTGTGAATAGACCAAATAAAAAGATGTGCGGAGGTGGGCTGGTAAGCTTCTGAGGAAACAGCATATGTCCGAGAAACGAGATACGCCACAGCCTTGTAGTCGTGGGTTATGTATGAAATGAGCCCTCACAATAACACAAACAACAAGCGAGCATAAGACCGCCGTCTCCTGACACGGAGCAGCGAGGCAACCTCCCAGTCCTGTACATTACATATTCCCACAGCCTAGCCCAGGAGCTGCGGCTGACATGAGCGCTGGAGAACTGCTTCTTGCCTGCAAACAGATATGAATACAGCTGCCTCCCTACAGTCATTTTTTAATATATCAAACTGTTGACTTACCGATACATAACCTACCACATTCATAACCATATACCTAATGCCCGAAAGGACCAACTTAATAGCGCCCTTACCACTGGGCGTGTCATTCAGCCTGTTATTACTGAATGTGCATGCACTGCTAATGGTTTTTGCTTTGTATAAAAGAAAAGGAGGAGGGAGAGGCCACACACATTTTTTAACTGCTGAGCCCGTGTGACGTATGCCGCAGGTGCAGCCCAGGTACTAAATCTTACCCCCACACCCTCAGACTGCAAAGACCATAGGGGTGTCAGAGCACCCCCACTGCCACCAGCTGTCCGGCAATAGACCCAGAATCCAGTGCGGCAGCACCAGCGCGACCAGCTGGAACTATATTACAATTGAAGGCAATGGGAAACCCATGGCAGCAATCATGCCTTGCTGTACTATTGTGCTGTGAGGGGTACAGGGCTGTAATAGCTCACATAAACATACAGTAGCTCACACAGAGATAGCTCAAGCTGAGATAGCCCATGCAGTAATAGCTCACACAGAGATAGCCCATGCAGTAATAGCCCATCTAAAGATATATCAAGCAGTTATAGCTCACACAGAGATAGCCCATGCAGTAATAGCCCATCTAAAGATATATCAAGCAGTTATAGCTCACACAGAGAGGAGGGAAGGGGGGGGGAACTATGAAACCCAGATCTGCAGCATCATCCAGGGAGAAAAAACGGGCGTGCCAGGGGCAAGGTATACTGTAGAGAGGAATGGATAGGATAAAGAAACAGCAAAGCAGGAAAGAATAGATCAGAATAAGAAGAATAAGAGATAAAGATGAAGGCAGGAAAGACATGTATGAGAAGAAAAAAGGGGGAAAAATACCAAAAACAAAGACCAGAGTATTACAACCTTGTAACTGTACAGCTTGGAGATCAGATTCCCAAGAGGCAGAGTAACAGTGCTGACCTAGCCACACTCCTAATAACCACACCCCTTACATAACACTCCACCAATCCTAACCTAATGTCAATCTGACCATAAAAACTAACACTCCCCTACCTCCTGTAACTTTATTAACCCCACGCATCCCTGCCTAGGGGTTTATGTGCCCTCTGTTCTATCCGAACCTCGGTTATCTTTTTATTTAGACTTTATTTTATTGATCACAACATGGCTGTAGCAAGAACATTTTGGGCTCCATAGCAACATTTTAAAGGGGCCCCAGCCCTAATTTTTTTAAGAAACACCTTTCTTCACAGCAGACCTTTAAACTCACTAACGCGTATTATTATCGTGTTACCATATAACAACCTTCTTAAATATAGACATCTTCAACCACTAGTTTAGGTGGTATCGCCATATCCCGTCCAGGACAACTGGCTGTCGCCTTACTCCACTTTAATGAGAGCACACCCACTAAGCCTAATTATTAACATAAAGTAACTCTAAGTGTCGTTCTTTTCCACCCAACCAAACAGCTCAAACACACACACAAGCCAAGCATTGGCGATCAACTCTCTTTTATCTTCAACCACCGGTCCAGGTGGTAGAGCCATTTCCCGTCCAGGACAATTGGCTGTCACCTTACTCCACTTTTATGAGAGCGCACCCACTAAGCCTAATTATTAACATAAAGTAACTCCAAGTGTCATTCTTTTCCGCAACCACCAAACTAAAAACAAAAAGAGGAAGGGAGGGTGGGAAAAACTTGAACAAAGAGGCAGATTACATACAACACTCCATTATATACACTTAGACCACTCCCCATGAAACATTCATTGGCTGCATAAGACCAGCTAAAGTTAAAGGGGCAATTTCCCAACACATTATTAAACTGGCAACACTCAAAACACTTGTGGTTTAATGTCCCTCATGCTTGAATGTCAATCTTTGGGCTTACTAAACTCACCCACGCATATTATCGTGTTACCATATAACCGTCTTTAATACAATGTAACTTAACTTCTAAATAAAGACACAGACAACAGTGTTGGCATTTAAATATTTTGTCAAATTTATTTTTGACAAGTCATTAAATTTTAGACTATAAGTTAATACTAATAATGGAGACGGCACAAAAAGAACGCACAGGACAATAACAACCAAACAGCTCAAACAAACACACACAAGCCAAGCATTGGTGATCAACTCTCCTTTACCTTCAACCATCGGTCCAGGTGGTATAGCCATTTCCCGTCCAGGACAATTGGCTGTCACCTTACTCCACTTTAATGAGAGCGCGCACAAAAAGCCTAATTATTAACATAAAGTAACTCTAAGTGTCGTTCTTTTCTGCCAAGTGAGGCCTAAACCAATGCGCCGCCACCATAACTCAACCCTGTAACAAGAAACACCTAAACCAGCAGAAAATTATCCAAACCTGCAGAACTAAAATGCACGCCATCTCCACAAAATGAATGTGCATCGCGGAATTGAATAAACACCTGCTCCACTACAACCATCATTCTCTACTACACCACCACCATTCTCCAACATGTATCTCACCACTGCAGTATTTACCTTCCTCCTAGCAACCTCCAACCGGGCACCAGAACCCGCACATCTCCAAACACTCCTGTGGACAATGAAATAACACAACACAGCCAGGAAGGCAGAGCTTCTGCTATCACATGGATCTAATGACAATAGGGCAACAATCCAATGTAGTTCGCTGACCTAAATTATTCCCAATATTGGTAGAGAGGGAAAGAGTTGTCTGCAATGGATGCACATAATTACAATAGAATTTTTATTATTCTTTAAAATATGTATATCATGATATAGTCCATGAAATATTACAATAAAGAAATTTAAGTGTTATATAGGTAAGAAAAGTGTAATTAAAATAGATTCTCAGTACCAATACAGGGGTGTTTTTTAATGTTTTCTGACATATATGGTAGTATCCTGGATATCTATATATTATTTATTTAATCTATTGCAATAAAAATTGTGTAAACCAAATTCCAGTGTCAGTATTATTTCAAACATTAATTATAGCACTGCGTTAAATGGAGTACATATATGTCCACATATCACAACATAAGTAGATATGTTCATTCACACACAGATGCAGCACCTATAATACAAAAAGGAAAAACACAAAACAAGCAGTTGACCACAGACACACCATACTGACAAGACATGGCAAACAACGTAACAAAGAGAGGGGAAGGGGAACAACGTGGCTAACCAGACTTGAGGCAAAAAACATAAAAAGCTCCCGGAGTAAACTAACCATCACGCCATATCATATATAATTCAGAAGCCAATTGAGCCCCTGGGGGAAAAAAAAAAATTCCTCATAGACTCCCACAGTAGGTCGGCGAGTGGTTAGGCCTCCGGTGAGCTACGTTGGAGCAAAAATAGCAAGACCCATACGAATATAACGCCGGAAAGCAGCAGGATGCCATCGACCAAGGGATTGGATATTCCCGTCGGATAAGCCAGCAGAAGCCGCAGATGATGCAGCTCCTATTCTAAATGAGTGGGTACCGAACTTGACCGGCTCGAGCTCTGAAAAATCCAAACAACGTTGCAAAAACATGACAAAAACTGGTATTTCGCAACCGGGAGAAATCCTCGTGCATCAACCATGCCCGAATACCATCGCCATGCATCTGCTCAAAGGAGCCCATCCGGGGCCACCGGACATACTGCAGGAATGTGATATGATTACAGTGAAGCCAGCGCCTTCTACCAGCCTGGTCCGCACTGGAGCGATGTAAAAAAACCTAATTGAAACAGCAGGTATTAAAAAGCTGAAAATAAAAAAAAAAAAACTGAAGGGACTGCAGCCAGCAAGTAAGGCACCATGGACATATCAATGGGACACCTGCAGTTAATTGCTTTAGGGGTCAACCTGGACCAACCCCCGCAGGCCTTCTAAATTATGAAGGACCTGCAGGGGCCGGGCCCATCATACAACGCAAAGAAAATAGACACAACTGCTAAATTATGCTATAACACAGCGAGCGAGTGCCCTGGCGCATACATATCCCAAATAAATGTCAGCATAACTCTCTGCATGCTCTTAAGTGTGAAAGCCACCAAACCAGAAATAGCTCCCATTCCAGCCAACCCACCTGCTAACAGCGCAATGTCTTGGGGACAGTGCATCCGCAATCCCAATCTGTGTATCAGTCGCAAGCCTGGCAACAAAATGGACATTAAGCAGCAGGCAACACAGAACAATTCATCCTAGCAAGCAAACAACCGGAAGAGAGGACGAACTCTGAGGTAAAGCGTATGCAACGCGCCCAGGGTGTCGCAACAAAACCATACTCACATTACCCAAGCCGTCCCCCAAGTTTTCTAGAGCAACCACAATGGGGGACAGCTCAAGCAACAGCATTGTTCTCAGTGAACCCCTATGCAACCCACGTCAACGACCAAGGTAAAGTGCACCATGAACCGTTGAGGTAAGCTCAAAAAGCAAGTCACTACAGCAGCGTCAGTAAAATTGGAGCTGTTACTGCAGGAGTACTCAGCCACCTCCCTATGGGGATATAGCTGTAGTCAGCGCCACATATGACCGAGGTATACAGGGGGTGCTGTCTTAAGGAGATCCGCAGTCGACAGCTGGACGGCTGGGGGCGGTACCAAATTCAGCATGGAAGCAAGCCTTTTTAGGGTGACTCACCAAAGTTCCTGAGGGTGGGTTTCAGGGTAGCATGCTACAAATATATTGAAAAAACCCACCTGCCAATTAAGGTAGGAGCAATAGGCCTCCTCACCCGTGCCACCCCAGCGCAGCAAGCGCTGGCCAGCCTGATTGATCAATTGATGGCACAGGTGTGGAATACTGGGATGCTGGCGAAGGGGTCAAAAAACGCTGGCCCGAGATGACCGCGTATGGAGGGAGGCAATAGCAGCAGCTGGGTAAGAGGGAGGGGGGGGCACCACAGCCACGGGAGACAAAACCAGGGGAGTAGCGAGGGTGGTTCCAGTGGAGCATGAAATGGACAGAGGGCGCCATACAGAATTCCGGAATTCATGGTGCGCCGTATAACGGCCGCCTTTTTTTTTTTATTGTTTTTTTAAGGAAGTTACGGATACTTACTTATTGTTATTTATTATTTATTTATTAGGAGACCTGGATTTATAATAATGGTGGCAGACAGAACATGAATAGTAGTACTCACAGTAATATAGGTGCAATGTATATTTGTAAAGTAGGAGCATAGCTGAGAACGGAGCTTCCCATGGGTGTTCCCACTACAGTGAAAGCTGCTCTGGGCACTAATAAGCTGTGCACCCTGTGGAATTCCACCGTAGCACATGTATTCTGTCAGTGTAAGGTAAATGCTCAGAATAAATAATACAATCTCCTCTATCAACTGATATCAATGATTCAAAGGGATCACAGCTAGATCCTAGGTGCTATACATAAATAAGGCAGTGTCAAAGCAGCTACCCCTTACTGTCAGATATTGCATCACTAAAGCGTTCTATTCCACCAATCTGTAAAGGGAGTGTGTGTGTGTGTGTGTGTGTGTGTGGGGGTATGACATACACTTTTCCCTGGTGCCATGGTCCCACCTCTGGCAATAACTGACGCAGTGTTGGGCAGCTGACCAGGCAGCACCGTGGATCGGCGGAGCCAGGACTGCCTAGCTCTATGCATGGGAGACTAAATAACTGCTGGCATAACTGTGTACTGCGGTAGTGGAGAGACCACACACACGTGACCTCTGTGATATATAGGAGGGGCCTGCCTGTGCCTCCGGCTTGAGCAATCCTAACAGCCCTTGTTTGTAAAGGGGTCAGGGCTCAGAGGCAAATGTGCAATTTCTACAGAGGGGTTTTTAAATGCTTGATTTTAACATGTAACCAGTGAGAGGGCATAAGCAGCACTTACACCAGCAATAACAGGCATCAGACGAATGCACGGAAAGAAATAATTCTGGCCTATACCGCCAGGATGAGCAAACACAGTAAGCACTTATATGTAGATGTAGAGCCATCCTGTCTGAGCTGAATCTTTTTATTACATATGTGGGCTCCATTACAGATCATTTTGAACAAGTTGGGGAATCTGGGGGAGGGCAGAAAAAGAAACCGTGCATTGCCCTGGACATAGATGTACAGATTGGTCCCCTTATGTACTGGATAGGGTATTACTCAGTATTAATAATTCATCCTATAGATGGTCTATATCAGAGCACCTCTAACAGTGCATGTTTTCCAGATCACCTTGTCGGTGCACAACTATATTCATTACTTGGTTTCCAAATTGTACTACTGGCCGAAATTGTAAAGATCAACAGGGACTGTAGATGGCCAGATATTTAATTAGTGACATTAAGGGGAATTTTCTATGGCCCCTTATAATCTGGGGCACTACCTGGGAGGGCTGCTTGCCACGCCATAGCAGTAAAAAAATGGCGGCCGCACTCGGGGCAAAGCCACACCCCCTTCGTGGCCCCAATCGCGGGCGCGCAACCACCGGCAACTATAATGGTGTGTACACACTAGACGATATGCTCCCTGAGCGATATCGTCTAGTGTGTCCCCGGCAGGGTGTGCTCAATGTCGTTCATGACATTGAGCACACCCGCTAGACGATATCATTAACAATATCATTCAGCGCCGGGCTCTCTTCCCCCATTCCCCAACATGCAGCAACCTGATGACATCGTCAGGTTGGCCTGCATGTTAACCCGATGAACGATGATGACGAACGACCCGCGGGAACGCGCGTCGTCGTTATCGTTCATTGTTTTTGTGATAAAAATGGACGATAAAGTGGATGACTGAACGATAACAATATCGTTATCGTTCAGTCGTCCACTTTAATCACCCAGTGTGTACCCACCATAACGCTTATGGACCCAAACCAGTGAGGCAGCCACCGCTGCTTGCTGCTGGTAAAAATACAGAGGCAGAGCCATGCGGCAAGCTGCCGAGCCGCGCTCTGCCTGACGACAGCACAGACATGGCCGCCGCTGCTGGCCTGGCTGTGCTGAGGCACGTGGCCGCACTGGACACCCTATGGGGGCAGGATCGGAAGCGGCGGATACCGCCGGCCGCCTCCGTAATGCAAAGCCAAAGGGCAGGGGCCGACGGCTGCATTCATAGCCGTGGCCCTGCCCTACTGCACAAGCACAGCCTCAGGCCCAGTCCGCGATAAACGCGGCGGCCTGTTCGGGGGGGGGGGAGACTGGGGCGGCAACACGGGAGCCTGCAGATCGTGCTGGCCTGCCCTGGGGGGGATGGGTGGGGGGAGGTGGGTGTGGTACTGGGGTGGTAACACGGCAGCCTGCCGTTGTAGCCCGGCAGGACATAAAGACAGCGGGCAGTGTAACAGAGGAGCGATGGGGGGACATAATGAAGAGCAAGAGAGAGACAGGAAGGAATCACAGTGGGAAAGACAGGGAAAGCATGGGAGAATAAGTGAATAGAATGAAAGTATATGGGAAGAGAACAAAGAATAGCAGGAGGGAAGAGAACAGGAGAAGGAGAAAAAGGAGATTTATACAGGAGATATAAATCACAAATTATACTTCTCTGTCCTGGAGAAAAACTTAAACAAAGAGGCAAATTTACATACATCACTCCATTAAATACTCTTAGACCACTCCCCATGAATCATTCATTGGCTGTGTAAGACCAGCTAAAGCTAAAGGAGCAATATCCAACATGTTATTAAACTGGCAACACTCAAAACACTATCAGAGGTATTCAATATGGGACCGAAAAGTCCGTGCTGGTCTTTTCGCTCCACATCGGAGATTTTCCAGGGATAAAGTATCGGGCGCACGCCCGATTTATCCCCGTATTCAATATAAAAGCTACGAAAACGGGACCCGACGAAATAGGATCATCAAAAAAAAACGAAATTTTCCAGGAATAAATTGTAGGACCCCCCTAAAGTTGTAAAAACATGGGGGATCACTATGGGTGCCCCCGTTTTAGCCTGCAAATGAAAGTCGTGGTTTTAAATAGCAGCTGCAGGTGTTTTTTTCCCCGACATTGAAGAAGTGTTGCAGAGGAGCACTTAGGTTTTTTTTCTCATTTTTTTAAGTGGTCCCATCAAATCTGGGGTACATGAAAATGGGTACTAGCATATTTTTATGTCCCTAAAGTCGTTATTTAAAAATTCTGCAAATATGCACCTGCCGCTAATAGCCTATTCTAGAAAACACCTGCCGCATACTTGCAGAATAGCCCTGAACTTATTTCCCTATTTTTAACACTTTTTTCCCATTTTTTTTTTTTTTTCACCCCAAATTTTAAATAACTTTTTTGGGGTGTCCCTATTTTTTTTTTAAACTTTTTTTTACAGTTTATTTTAAAATGACATTCCCAGGGGTGCAGGCTATTTTTTTTAAGCTTGCACCCGTAAACCCCAATTCTGCACTTTTTTTCGCCACCTATTCAGTGGTGAAAAGTTATCCCCGTTTTTTTTCAAAGACTTTTCGAACCTGCGAAAAGTCTTTGAAATTGAATACGGTGTAAAACCAAAACCAGCGATAATGACGTCATTGTTGCGAAATTATCGCATCAAATGACTTTTCGCTCCAAATTGAATTGCCCTGTTGTGGTTTAATGTCCCTCATGCTTGAATGTCAATCTTTGGGCTTACATCGCAGAGCTCAAGTGCCGCTTTGCTCACTTCACAACGGCTGTAATCAAGGAGAAGCCTACTCTCCAACAGTGCTGGCTCACGGATTAGCTCAGCTGTGCCTGTGTGGGTGACATGGGAGCATGGGAGATGGTTCATATCAGTCTACAGCCATGGCCAAAAGTTTTGAGAATGACACAAGTATTGGTTTTCACAAAGTTTTCAGCTTCAGTGGTTTTAGACCTTTTTGTCAGATGTTACTATGGTATACTGAAGTAAAATTACAAGCATTGTATAAGTGTTAAGGGTTTTTATTGACAATTACATTAAGTTTATGCAAAGAATCAATATTTGCAGTGTTGACCCTTCTTTTTCAAGACCTCTGCAGTTCGCCCTGGCATGCTGTCAATCAAATTCTGGGCCACATACTGACTGATGGCTGCCCATTATTGCCTAATCAATGCTTGGAGTTATAGTGCCATTTGGAGGTTTCTGGGGTACCTCCTAGGTGAGTCAGCTCTCGGCTTATACATGTGCTGTTATTATGCAGTACCGTATATACTTGAGTATAAGTCGACCCGAATATAAGCCGAGGTACCTACTTTTACCACAAAAAACTGGGAAAACTTATTGACTCGAGTATAAGCCTAGGGTGTAAAATGCAGCAGCTGGTAGTGCCCCCAGTAGTAATTCCCCCTGGTAGTGCCCCCAGTAGTAATCCCCCCTGGTAGTGCCTCCAGTGGTAATCCCCCCTTTCAGTGCCCCCAGTAGTAATCGCCCCCTGGTAGTGCCCCCAGTGGTAATCCCCCACGGCTCCGGCGGCTGTGTGTTTGTGCTGTGTAGCGCTGACTGAACTCCGCCCGGTCAGTGCTACACTTCACTCGAGTATAAGCCGAGGGGGTACTTTTTCAGCACAAAAAATGTGCTGAAAAACTCGGTTTATACTCGAGTATATACGGTACATTAATTTGTAATTATATGACCCAGAGTGGGTGCTACTATTAGGCAGCAACAATTATTTTGGAGTTGGGCGTGGGGCCCCCGGAGTTGCTCTGGCTGGGCCTTTTTCAGGGCATCACCACTTAATTCACATAGATATTTTTTCATCACCTTTCTATTTGTCTATTTATGTAATTTTAACTCTTTCTCATTATATTAACACTTATTGATTATCTTTACACATCTATACTTTGCACTTCACTTTCACCTTTTTTCTCTTTTCGTGTGATGCTCCTGGGATGGTCCTTGGCTGGATCCTTTTGGGGTTCCCTGCGCCTCGGACGTGAACCCCATAATGTTAGGGACGCCGGTATAGAGGAGCCTTGACGTTGGCCCAGCGCGTATTCATATATTTGCAAATGTATGTAACCAATATCTCTGAATTTCTATTATTATGTAGGATTCAAGTATTTTTGTTGATATTGCTTCAGTGTGCTGGAGGGAAAAAACCCTTTATTTTTCTGTAGTTCAGTGCAAACCCCGCCCTTTACAAGCACCTGTGCAATGTCATTAAGCTGGTGTGAGCGACCACCATACTTTTTGTTTTCAATGCTTGAAGTTTGTCAGAATTTGGGGGTTTTTAGTTTGTCCACTGGCCTCTTGAGGATCGACCACAAATTCTCAATGGGATTAAGGTCTGGGGAGTGTCCTGGTCATGCACTCAACATTTTGATGTTTTGTTCCCTGAGCCACTTAGGTAACACTTTTGCCTTATGGCAAGGTGCTCCATCATGTTGGAAAAGGCGTTGTTCGAACCCAAAATAGTGTCACACAGTGATTTATTTACAGTACTAAGACATGGTGTACCCACGAAACACATGGCAAGAATGCCACCTACCTTCTATGTAGCAGAACAGAGGTACTGATACAGAGGTGGACGGTAAAAGCACTGTGTCTTTGAATGCAGCAGCTGTGCTAAAATATGCAAAAGCCACAGACGGCATCTTAAATTAAAAGACGCCCACAGCCGGCATCTGTGATCTGATGTCTGCATCCGAAGACGCAGCATCGGATCCACTGCGTACCCATCACCGGCCCATCAGACATCTGAGTAACCCTCAGGTTACTTAGGATGTTCAGCCAAACAAGCTGCCAGGGCCAGTGAAGTGGCATCCAAGGACGCAGCCACTAGGTTCAGCACGCCCAGAAAACAGGGCCGACAAACCCCCGTTTTCTGTAATGCTACCCCCAAATACCAGTAACATGTCAATCATGCTGTGCTTTCCAGGCACTGTGACCGACATCGCAGAACCAGATCTGTATATGAGCAGTGCGGCTCCTGTGCAGATCTGACCACATCAGAAATGTAATAAAGTGAAATACTGTCCAACTCTGACTCAGGCAGAGCGACATCACATCCATGAGGTGTACTCGTATGGAAAGTCAGGATGAAGTGCAGCAGGACATGGACTCTATAACACTGCGGAAAATTAAATTAGCCGCAGTGTGTACCGTGTGGGTAACGCTCTGGGTTTAATGCCTGGAGATATTTATTATGTGGTAAACCTGTGGCTAACATGCATCAACACATAGATTCCATATTAAGTGCCCGGAATCTATGTGTAACCCCCACCCAAAGCCCCAGATGGTGCATTTAACACCATGTGAGTGAAAGAGAGAGAGAGAGAAGCACAGGAGGGCATAGAGTTAAGCAGCAGAAGAGCAGTGGAGGAGAAGGCTCATTACTTGGTTCCTGCAGGCATTTGGAGGCGGGAACGTCCTCTGGGGGTCCCCAAGAAGCAGTGGAGGAAAGTGTCGGTTCCTGCAGGTAATTAGAGGCAGGAGCATCCTCTGGGGGTCACCATACAACACAACTGCCAGGGTGCAGATGAGCAAGTAGAGAAATCATATTTGTCTGTGTGGGCTCTGGGTGGTTAGAGCGCATAAAAGAGCTCAGGAGAGCCACTGCTGTCAACTCCTCATCTGACTGGGGAAAAGCTATCAGGTGGTATGCAATACTCATCCCTGATTGGCTGAGATAGCTAATCACTGTGACATCATAATTCAAACAGAGAGACAATCGGTAATGAACAGTGTTCCTCAGTGCAGCGCACATCACATGGGCTGAGGAGAGTTGCACAGTGTAGCTGTCAGTGACAGATGGAGCAGCAGCAATATTACCAGACATGTGCCCACACTAGTGCTAATTACTATTATAATGCAATATGATGTCCCAGAGTAGTGATCAGCATCTCTCCACCATTTACTCCTATCTCACCATACACTACCTTATTCTATCTTCTCTCCAAAGTCTTCTGTATCTTCTGCCTCCATGTTACACCTGTCCTACCATATCTAAAGGAGGACATAATCCCTCTGAGATATCGCACACTGCGCTGTGCTTCATGTTAGAGAACTACAAGTCCCATCATGTCCTGCCAGAGCACAAGGGCACTTGTTGTTCTACAAAGGTGCCCTCCTCTGATGTACAGTAAGACCTACCATAAAGTCAAATACTGTATACACCCACTACGCTACAGATATTGGGAGGGCAGGTTTTTGTTTTCTTATAAATATGACACAAAGTATATAATTAGGGCGGCACATACTGTATATTAATTAAAAAGAATAGGAGTCTTTATAAATATATAAAGGGGTCGTAAATATATATGACATTATATAACAGGGGCAGAAATATTATTTCATTATATAAAGGGGTTACATTTGTCATTTGCATATAGGAGAAGGCACAATTATTTTATTTTATAAAGAGACATAATTAAAATGTTATTTTACAGAGGGGGCACAGATGTTTTTTTATTATAATAAGTGGCACAGATAACACATATTTACTAAAGAGCACAGTTACTTGGGTACTTAGGTGGAGATTTATCTAAGCTTGGAAAGAGATAAAATGGAGAGAGATAAACCACCAACCAACTGTAAACCTATGGGGGCTGGAGGACTTTGCACATAAAACAAAGCTTGGAAATCTTTCTCAGATTGCAAAAGGTCCATTACATATCAAACTTGGACACCTTACATAACAAGGGTCAGTACTCGGAAACAAGGTCAGAAGTCAGTAACCAATTGACAGACCGGAGAAGACAAATATTCCTCTTGCTCCGCTAGAGGTGGTGGTACCACCATCAGGACTTTCCAAAGAAAAGGACACACCGTAATTATAACTTTAATCATAGCGCCTCCCACCTGAAAGGAGGATTGTTTAGCAGGGAGGCAATCATTTACTTCACACAAATGGGTCCTAAAGAAAATTCAGTCTGGGCCAGGAGCAGTTTTTGTCCTGTCAATTGCCCCAGTTGTCTGTACAAAAATAAAGGTTATTATCTCTCGCCTTGGCCAGAAAGGTGACCTTTGCCTGATCCGCTTATACATCCTAATTATTCATCTAGACAGCCAGACCGCCAGTGCCCACAGAGTCCTAACCATCTCATATTTAAACTTCAGGTTCATAATAAACAGAAAAATCCTCTCTAAGGGCCTCTCTGAGTTTCCCCCTGGGTTTTGCCTTAGACACCAGCTCTCTTTATCTTTCCTTGTCAAGTTAGCTGTCAAGAGAAATGTCCAGAGCCATAAGTGTCAACACGAGGTGTAGCCCATGTAATGGGTCAGTGCTTCTCCATGTTCCAAGCTTCCTCCACTCAACTCTCTTCTGCAGAGAAACCATTTATCCTTTCAGACCTACTCAGACTGAAATGTATTTGGAAAACAACCAGTATATAAACCTGACTGAGAGGTGTACACACTGCTGACATGGGATATAGTGGAGCGATTCTTTACTACTACACACGTGTCTAAGACTACTGATACTATCCATAGATGACAGCACTTCTGCTGCCCCTCACCCACATCAGGATGCTCTGACCGTGCTGCCAGTCCCTAAGAGGAGTCACTACATCTCCGGCTACCAGCCCCCCCCACCCATCTGTAACACCAGGAGACTCTGACATTGGCAGACGGTCCCTGAGAGGAGTCACTACATCTCTGGCTACCAGCGCTCCCCCTCCTCTCTGTAACACCAGGAGACTCTGACATTGGCAGCCGGCCCCTGAGAGGAGTCACTACATCTCCAGCTACCAGTGCTCCCCCACCCGTCTGTAACACCTGGAGACTCTGACATTGGCAGCCGGTCCCTGAGAGGAGTCACTACATCTCTGGCTACCAGCGCTCCCCCTCCCCTCTGTAACACCAGGAGACTCTGAAATTGACAGCCGGTCCTTGAGAGGAGTCACTACATCTCCGGGTACCAGCGCTCCCCCTCCCCTCTGTAACACCAGGAGACTCTGACATTGGCAGCCGGTCCCTGAGAGGAGTCACTACATCTCCAGCTACCAGCGCTCCCCCTCCCCTCTGTAACACCTGGACACTCTGACTTGGCAGCCGGCCCTCAATAAGGGTGATGACGCTTTTGGCAATCAGCTTGTCATCTGGAATCACTGTGGGTGAGAGACTGTATGGGAGCTATATGTGGGAGAGCTTCAAATAGCGTTGAATCAATCTTATCTGTTTGCTGATTTGCTTCTTCATCACAGGGACGATCTTTCAGTGGGGGGGGGGGTATCCTATTAGCCTCGATATATCTTTGGGGGTGAAAAACAAGCATTTTTCGCCGATAACCCCCTTTTTTTTACAACCTGTGTATCCTATGTTCGCACGAACAAATAGGATTTTTAACCCAAAAACACATAGGGCCAAATGCAATAGGGTGAGAGTTTAGAAAAGTGAGAGTTTCTGACACTTTTTAAACTTTGCCAATGTAATAGAGTCCAAAAACAAAGTAACAGAGCAAACTTGCATGTTTTTTTAGACTTAAAAAACTCTCACCATTTAAAATCTCATTCAGATGTTTTCCCATTTTGAAGATAAAACTCAATCAATGTGAGAGTTTACTGCTAAACTCTCACATTTTCTAAACTCTCACCCTATTACATTTGGCCCATAGGATCCATAATAAGCTCGCAGACCTATGTGTTTTCGCCATCGCAGCAGAGAGTGCCGACGTCAGGCTGGCTTGTGTGGCTAATTGGATAGCCTCGGGGAATGCAGATTCCAGATTGGAAAACCGCGCATGTGCAGAATGGGTCCTGCATGATTGCACGCATGTCCCCGTGCGTGTGCCACTACATGATTAATGGGCAGAGGCATTTACGGGGCGGTGTGGAGGCAGCAGGCGTTCCCAGAAACGGGGGCGTGGTTCCCATTTTCCGGGAGTGTCAAGGCCAGGATCTGCATTCACGGATGCAGTTTCCTGGCCTCGCAAGCCGACAAACCTGAGTAAGCTGAGGCTTACTCTACTGGACGATGCTGTCCACCATCCCCAGCCTGCGTCCTCTGTCGCAGTGCTGGGATTGCAAATGCAGCAGGGGGTGTCGGACACTTCATGCTGTATTTGCATATTTGTAAGGACGGAAATACAAAGCTGCTTGCGTGCAACTTGCAATTCCGTCCACTACTGAATCACCCCCAATGTTCAGGACTAATTGGATACCGCCCTAAAGATTTACCAGCTGTTGTGTGATACATACAACTTGATGAGCTGTAATAATTTTAATAGGGATCAGGGTTTTTGTGTTTTTTGGTGGGGGGCATATGCTTCTGAAGGACACTGAGGTGTCTGAAACGCACTAAGCCGTGTGTGTACTGTTGGCAGGCCCGCTGAGAGCTGCGGTGGGCCAGTGTAATAGGGGGCGTGGCCTAATCGGGGGAGGCGTGGCCATGCCCCTTCCGGAAAAAATAAAAATAAAAAAATGATGTGCAGCACCGCTTAGCGGCGATGCGCGCTGGGGAGGGGGGCGTTCTGGGCCCCCTCAGCCCTGCTGAAAGCCAGGAGGGGGGCGCAATCAGTGTGATCGCTCCCCCCACAGGCATAGGAGACTGCTGTGGCTGCTGCTCAGCAGCCACAGCAGTCTCCACTGCAGCTCAGCACACGCTGTGAGGGAGGGAGGGGGAGCGACGCCGGACCCGGGCCCCCGCCGGGACCCTCAGGAAGCCCGGGCCCCGGCAATCTGTACCCGCACACCCCCCCCTCTCGGCGCCCCTGACTGTTGGATGGGACTTTGAGTTCTCTTACCACCTGGTTAAAGACACATAATGTCCGGACTATTGTGCTGATTTTATCCATATTTCATCTGGATCCTGGGTAGGAGAGTTCTTGGTTCCCATCCTTGGTAACTGGAGGAAGATTTGATTACATGCCTGTATTTATTGTTTCTATTGTGAGTGCTTTGATTTTATATTAAATATTTACCCTTGTCAAAAGGTCTCTACACTAGCACTTTTTTATATGTATCGAGCCAAACTTCTTTCCATATGACATGGGAAATGGGAGATAGGATTTATATTTTTCAGATTAATTATCCAATTGTTGGGATTCAAGTAAGGATCACCTGGAACTGTGGTATTCTATTTTGTGGACAACAAATCTAGAAAAAGCTGGACAGGACTTTACATCAGTAACAGGGTGATTACTTTCCATTCCAAACTATTTACTTGGACATGTTTATGGTGAACAGCGCTTTTGGTGGCATTATAATTATTTTATGTCTTCACTATCTGCTAAAACAATAAAAAAAAAGTGTAATATGATTTTTTATCATAGATGTTGTAAAGACTATTGTCATGGAAATGTAATTAGTGTGACTGATTAAGCCTAATAATTTGGGAGTTATTATTGAGTCTCATCTGGCTATACTGTATATCTACGAATTTTGGATCTGATTCAGCAAGAATCGCAAGTGCAAAACTGCACGCACCCTGTCGTTTGTTGCGTTCTGCGCATGCGTATGCACTGAAGTGCGCGAAACAGCCAGCGCGATCGGGACTGCAATCGCGGTAATTACGCAGATTCATCGCAGAGTGATTGACAGGAACTACCGTTTGGGGGTGGTGATGGGGGGATGGTCGGCAAAACGCAGGCAAGCCAGTGCATTTCAACGCCGTTACACGGACGTGCATAATTAAGCCCCTGCGACGGCATACGCAGCCTGAGCTCTACATACCGACAGGAAGTTTAGCAGTGTGTGAGTGACGTCTGACCTGCCTTAATTGTGTGTAAGGCTCCGTGGTACTCGATGGTACGATGTATTCAGAGACGGAAGTGGGCGTCTTTATGTCGTGCTGCGGCAGCATTGCGATCGCAGATATTTGCATAATTTTGCAGCAGAACTGCGTATACGCTTGCTGCCACAATCACATCAGCGATCCTTGCTGAATCAGGCCCAGGCTCTGGTCGAGATTACATTCCCATGTGAGTTTTCCCTGATATAGCAACTTGGTGATGTACTAAAGCAAAACACGGGTGTAATAACACAATCCAAACAGAAATAGATGGCCAAAAACGCAAATGGAAATCAACAGATCATCAAACAACACGCAAGTACTTTCCACAGACAATTATAAACTCACAGATTTACTAAGAATCGTGTTTAAAAACACAATGGGACATGGAGCAAAAAAGAAGAATTCAGTAGACTTCCCTGTGAGCTGCGTGTTCTGCAGAAGTACCAGTGATCGCGGTGAGTGACAAAATATGTGGGTCCCAGGGACCCACCACTTAAAAAAAATGGTGTCCTACCTGATAATTTCTGGGTCCCAGCATAATTTATGCTTTAGAGCTCTCCATATGCCTCTCAGACCTCCCCACATGCCACCACACATCCCCACATGCCCCTAGAATACCCATCTGATACCCCCACATGCCCCTTAAATGTATGTTTTAATGCCTCCATGGTCTTTCAGGTAATATGACTTGTCTGTTCACAAAACCCATAGTGAATAAGAAGGCTTACCATATCATCCCTTTAAACTCGGACACTCATGGATTACACAGGTTCTGTGGCTCATTAAAACCAGGTGAAATCCAGGCATGAAGTCAGCCAGTCACAGAACCTTTGTAATTAATTCATGAGTGTCCCGTTTTAAAGTGATAGTATGGTTAGCCGATGAATAACGCTTTAGGTAATAATAGGCATATTTATCAAAGGATAAATGCCCGGGCCTTTACACATTATGCCACATAGCAATGCCCGGCCTTTACACATTATGCCGCACATGAATGCCCTTTGCACATTATGCCGCACATTATGCCATGCAGTAATACCCCTTACAAATGATGCTGCACATTAATGCCCTTTAGTCCCCCTATGCATTGCTCCCAGTAGTAGTCCACCTATGCATTGCCCCCAGTAATAGTCCAACCCCTATGCATTGCCCCTAGTAATAGTCCAACCCCTATGCATTGCCCCCAGTAATATCCCCCCTATGCTGTGCCCTCAGTATTAATCCCCCCTATGCAGTGCCCCCAGTCTTAATCCCCCCTATGCAGTGTGTCCAGTATTAATCCCCCCTATGCATTGCCCCCAGTATTAATCCCCCCTTTGCATTGCCCCCAGTATTAATCCCCCCTTTGCATTGCCCCCAGTATTAATCCCCCCCCTTTGCATTGCCCCCAGTAGCGGCCAACCTATTTGCCCTTTAGTGACCTGGGCCTAATGCCTAGGTCACACACACCTATTTGTGGGGCAGATACCTTCAATTGGGCCTAATGCCCCCTATATAGCCCGGGCCTTGTGCCCGCCTATATACCTACAGGCCAACTGCCTGAATTTATCCCACGGGTCTAGTGCCCGACAACCCTGGTGGTCTAGGGAGGGGTTAAATACCGGTGGCCCAAGGCCGCCTACCGGTACGGTGGAAGAGGCAGCGGGGGGGAGTTTCGTTAGCTCTTTTTCTTTCCACCCCCGCAGTCCTCTCCGGTCCTCAGCTTCATTCTTCTGCCCCTGGCCCATCCTGGCCAGCGGCGCCACCTCTTCCTTTCTTCCTCCTTGATCATGCCATCTTCTGGCCTCTTGCACGGCCGCCGTCACTGTTGCCGCGACGCTCTTCTCTTCAGGAGGTCTTCACTCCTTCCCTCTGCCGCCGTACTGAATTTTCCCGCTCAGCGGCGTCTAAATAAATATGCTGTGATTGGGTGGGGCTATGACGCTGCGATCTGCTCGTCGCGTCTGCCTCATATTGGCTGCTGGACCGCGAGTCGTGTTTGATTCGCAGCCAGTGCCAAACAAAGCCCGCTACTTCTTGGCTTCCGGGCAGCGAGCTCCGCTTAGCTTGCACCCGGAGCCAAGCTTCTCCCGCCGACACTGGTGGAAGGGACCAGGCGGTCCCTTCACCAGGTACCCGCCGCGGCTGCTTACCCGGCGCTGGGAACAAACACACTGTCCCAGCGCTGGGCATGGATGAGTTCCGCAGGGGACACATCTCCTCTGCCTGCCCCTGCAGCTGTGCCGATGCTGGGATCAGACACTTGATCCCAGCATGGCTTTCCACAGCAGCAGCCAATGAGAGTCTATCTGACTCTCATTGGCTGCTATAACAGACAGCGTTGTGTCTTTCTCTGCAGGGGGGACATACTGTGCTGCAGCCAGCTGTCAGGGATTGGCCACAGCACAGCGCTTCCCCGGCTACTTTTCAAAAGTGAGTCCCCAGTGCTCAATCCCGGGTAAATATGCACTATAGTGCGTATTTGCGAACACTGAGTACTGCACAGATCAGAGTGATCTGTGCGGTCTTCTGTGTTCTAGGTGTGATGAAGTGTAAATAAATTAATAAAAAAGGAGCGTTATGGTAAAACTTACCTTTGTTACCTCTCTTTCTTCGATTGCTATCCCCACACTTTCTTCTTCAGGGTCTATAGGGCTCCACAGGGAGACAATGGGTGTAGATGGGACCTGGAGGACCGGACACCAACAGCAAAGCTTTGCAATCCCAGGATGCTCCGGTCCTTCCCCCTATACCCCACCCACAACCTGAGGGCAACTCAGTTTTGTTAACAAGCGCAAGGCAGCTACACTGAAGAATCACACTCTCACACAGAGAAGAAAACAAGTGACCAAGAGAAAAAACCCATAGAAGTCAGGGCGGGTGCCCTGTGGACCCTATGGACTTCGATGAAAGAGATTTAACAAGATCAGGTGGCACCTTGTATACAGTAGCTGTTCAGCTGAGGCTGACTGTCAACGAGGGACCCACAGAGCAAATACAATGAGCAGATACTGTAGCCGGCACAGGAAGGCCAGACTGTGCGTAAGCCTGTGAGATATCATGCAAATCCATCTGGCCAGATTCCGTTTGTTAGCTGGCCATATCTTCTTGTGGAATCCATATAGGACGAAGACGGAGTCCGATTTCCTGATAATAGTAGTACGGTCCACGTAAATCTTCAGAGCACGGACCACATCCAAAGAGGGCTCACCTGCCCATGAGGTGTGGTAATTGAAAGGCCGGAACCACAATTTCCTCATTTAGGTGGAAACCCAGGTCTGTTCTAAGAACAGCCCTGTCCTAATAAAAGATTAAAAAGGGGGAGTGACATGAAAGTGCCCCTAAATGCGATATTGACATCCACTGATTCCAGGGGTTTGAATGGAGGTTTTCCTGAAGTGCTTGGAGCACCACTGCCAAATCCCATGGAGCCACAGGAGGGACAAAGGGAGGCTGTATATGTAGAACACCTTGTAGGAAGGTGTAAACATCCAGTATAGGAGCAAGTCTGCGCTGAAACCAGATGGACAAAGCAGAGACCTGCACTTTCAGAGATGCTAGGCGGAGGCCTAGATCCAATCCAGCCTGAAGAAAGGCATGAATTCTATATACACCTTAAAACCTTAAGGGTCATAGTTTGTCAAACCATACCATTGGAAATATGTATGCCATATTCTTTTTTTTTTTATGTTTTCTTTTATTCTAACACAGATTGAATTAGGAGCGTCTCTCTCTCTAATCTCCTCCCAATCATCAGGGTCCAGGGTTTCACCTAGATCCCGTTCCCAGGCCAACTCATGTGGGTCGCGTGTAGATATTAAAGCCGTAGAGAGCTCTGAGTATAGAGTCGAAATCAGACCAGCAGTAGAAGACTGGCGCAGACACAATGACTCAATAGGGGTCAAAGGATGGTGAACCAGGCGGTGTTTAACTATGTGTATGCCATATTCTGTGATAAATACTGGCTGAGGTCGGTTTACGGGCTTTGAGCATGGTCTGGACCACAGAACTGGAAAATTCCTTAGCCATTAGGAGGGATGTTTTAAAGGCCAAGCCGTTAAAGACAGATGGGCTAGGTCTGGAAGTAGACATGGACCCTGAGATAACAGGTGTACTTGTAGAGGAAGTTGAAGAGGAAAGTCTATGTAGATACCTTGAAGATCGGAATACCAATGGCGTCTGGGCCAAGCCGGAGCTATCAACAGGACTGTGCCCCCTTCCTGCTTGAACTTTCGAAGAACTCAAAGAAGTGGGGATATAGGGGGAAAGAGATATGCCAAATGGAAGGTCCATTTCACTGACAATGCGTCCAAAAAGGCTGCGTCGGGGTCCCTTGTCCTGGTTCCATAGACTGGAAGTTTGTTGTTATGTATTGAGGCCATGAGATCCACATCCCTCAGACCCCATTTGTCCACCAGGAGCTGAAAAACTTCTGGATGTAGAGACCACTTTCCTGCATGCACATCATGACGGCTATGGAAATCTCCTTCCCAATTGAGAACTCCCAGGATGGATACCGCGGAGATGGCGTTCGGTCTATGTGAGAATGTGGGACACTTCTGCCACTGCTGCCCAACTTCGAGTGCCTCCTTGTTGATTGAGGTAGGCCACTGCCATGGCGTTGTAGGACTGTACTTGCACTGGCCTGCCCTGTAGAATATCCTGAGCCAGAGTGAAAGCTCTGTAGATGGCTCGAATTTCCAAGACATTGATTGGTAACCCTGCTCGACTGGGGTCCAGCGGGCTTGGAAGGAGTGCTGGCCGGTCACTGCACCCCACCCTCGGAGGCTTGCATCCGTGATGAGGAGAGCCCAGTCCAGGAACCAAAAGCGACGACCCTTGTGTAAATGGAATGTCTGTAGCCACCAGGCTAGGAAGGATAGGGCATATCCGTGGAAGACCACTTCTCTTACCCAGGCGTCTGATATGGTCTCACGCCAAAACTGGGCGAATTGAAGAAGATGGAGTCTTACCCTGGGACCCCAAGGTAGAGGCCCGCCCTGTCAGGCTGTAGGTTTGTCCTCAGACTTGGCAGGGACAAGCAAACCTCCAGGGTGAGGTCCATCACCTGGGATCGAAGTAGATGATGTAGCCCGTTCACCCTGGAGAGGATCAGATGTTGTAGGGGCTTGGAGAGAAATTGAGCTCCGAATGTGGACACCATTGATCCCAGTGTCTGCATTGCAGCGTGAATTGACACTCGGCGATTGTGGTGCAGTCTGTGCACTCAGGGCTAAAACTGGGCGAATTGAAGAAAATGGAGTCTTACCCTGGGACCCCAAGGTAGAGGCCCGCCCTGTCAGGCTGTAGGTTTGTCCTCAGACTTGGCAGGGACAAGCAAACCTCCAGGGGGAGGTCCATCATCTGGGATCGAAGTAGATGATGTAGTCCGTTCAACCTGGAGAGGATCAGATGTTGTAGGGGCTTGGAGGGAAATTGAGCTCCGAATGTGGACACCATTGATCCCAATGTCTGCATTGCAGCGTGAATTGACACTCGGCGATTGTGGAGCAGTCTGCGCACTCAGGGTTGAATTAATGAGATCTTCTCTGTTGTTAGGAAGATTATCTGAACCTGAGAGTCCAAGAGGGCTCCTAAATGTTTCTTTGAGATGGTGTCAGGGAAGACTGCCCAGTTGATCAGCCAACCGTGCGTTTGTAGGAAGGCAATTATTACCTGCAGATGGCGATGAAGAATCTCTGGGGAGCTGGCCAAAAGCAAGAGGTCGTCTAAGTACGGGAGTAGTCTGATCCCTTGACGATGAAGGTAGGCCGCCATAACTGCCATGATTTTGGTAAGGGCTGAGGGGATGTTGAGATGCCAAACGGTAGAGCCTGAAATTAGTTATGCTGCTGCAGGCTAGCAAACCGGAGATATTGTTGATGAGAAGGCAAGATCATGTGAAAGGTGTGGGAATGCACCAGTCTTATAAAAGCAGTCTTGAAGGGGAATTGAGACTTTACATTATCAGAGGTGTTCTATGAATAACATTTCAATAATACATTCTATGCATGTCTAAATATAATACATCAAACGATTGTATTTCCTAGTTCAGGGTTGTAATGCAGTTCTATATTTATCTCGGTATACATATTGTCATTACTGACCACCATCATAGTTTCATTCTTTCGTTTCACTCTGTTTTTACATTTTCCACTCTTCAACACAATAGGAACACACCGGACGCATATGCCAATTATTATGATGACAATCAGTATAAGGATTAAGAATTTGCCTATGCTGGTGATCACTTCCTGGACCCATTCCCCTAGACCTGAGAACCATTTCACTGGGTTCAGCCATGAAACCCATCCTTCTATCTTCTCCCCTATTTCAGCCACTGAAGCGTTATGGTTCTTGCGAAATTCCCACTTTAGCTGCAGAATTTCATCCATCTTCCGGTCTATCACCTCCTTAGGGTCGCTGGTATCATTGGTGACATAGGTGCAACATTTTACTTCAAATTGGGTGGCCAATGTTACGCAATACCCTCCAGTAACAGCAGTTAAATAATTCAACACTAGCCTGTGTTGCATCAGTTCTTTCTTGTACGCTTGCAATTCCCTCCCAGTATACCTGAATGTGTCATAGTACATCTCGGTGATATTATCTATTAATTTAGCAAGTTCCTGGATATATCTAAAATTTTATGTACCCCGAGCAATCCTGGTGGGATCCAGTGCGACTAAAACTTGAAAGCCAGTTGTCTCACTAATTAACTGAGCGGCTTTATGCACATCACCAGGTATCATATTTCTTTTGCCTCTGTGTTCATATTGTGTGTGAAGATATGGTGACGGTGTGTTTTTATGTATACCCAGCATTTCAACATGTGTGAGGGTCATAACTTCTGGGACTACTCTTCCCAAGTAACACAAACCTTTGGAACTCGGGGAGAGCCATTTATACGCTTTTCTTCCACAGATGAAATATACATTATCAGGGAGAACATAAGGAATGGTATGCATCATTATCATCAAGCACATTTCCCTTGCAAACAATCCTATTTCTGGTTCTTCCATCTGGTAAATGCAAGTTTCTGGCTGTATTATTTTAGCACAATAACCATTTGGCACCTTACCAATAATTTCTTTGGTGGAACTCAATGTATACCGATACCTAAAATGTTTCCCACCAGACTTAATGGAGTGCAGCAGATCATGGTTTATGGACTCATTATCAGCTCTTTGTGAGAAGGTCATCGTCTGATTATTCCCCATCACTTCCCAACTCCCGGGTTTATTGGGGTTGGTTATGTTTAAACACAAAAGTGATCTATCTACTTGGAATTGATAGAGTTCGAAATGAGGTGGTTTGGATGATAGAAATTTTCCATCCAATGTTTTCCCTTTTTGCAATTCTAAAATTTCCGTGATATTCAGCAGAAATGGCACCAATCCTACGTTATGCTGTCCCTGGGGCACATGTGAACACACCCAGCAATCAGTTTGATTTAACACTTTGCCTACCATGCTATGATAATCCTCTACAGGATACCCACCCCAGTACGGATTATATTTAGATTGGCACCGTTGGATACAGTTCTCATCAACTAGGGACCCACAAAGCTCACAAATACAGGAATCTTCAGACGATAAGCCTCCACACCTTCCCCGAGTATCCGGAATGACAGCTCTTTTAACAATAACAGTACTAGGATTGGAAAGACAGTCCCCTGATTGGCATTGCACTCCTCCTGATTCCACTCCATCAGCACTGCCATCAGCTCCCGTTTCCTCAATCGGTCCCCCATCACAGACACTGGATATCCCCGGACTGACCAGGATGGTGAACACTCTAAAAGAGAATATGAAAATGAACACAGCATGTCCGTCCATTGTCACAACAAGACCTGCAAATTTCTCTCAGTTCAGGTATCTTACTACGACCTTTTCAATCCTCCCGGAACAAGCTCGCGAGTGACAGGCCCACGCTATCAGCTTTGTCTCCGACTTGTTTCTCCACCGGTTGACTGACCTTTTTGCAGTGAGTGGAATGGACCCAGGTATCTCTCTCGGCCACCTTCAAAGATGTAGTACTTGTCAGCAGCACCTGGTATGGACCTTCCCACCGATCAGTCAAACAACCTGAACGCAAGAAATTTCTGATCATTACATATTCTCCTGGTTCAACATCATGACAGTTCGTTTCAGGCATATCATTAGACAACAAATTCAGTTTCTGCTGCTGTTGCTTTAACTGCTTACTCATTGATATAAGATACTTCACAGTTACCTCGTTGTTACCCTTTAGATCTTCCTGTGGACTTATAATCAAATGAGGTTGTCTACCGAACAATATTTCAAATGGGGACAGATTCAGAGGAGGTCTAGGAGTGGTCCTTATGCTATGTATGACCAAAGGTAACGCTTCTGGCCATCCTAGTCCAGCCTCGGTCATGATTTTACTTAGCTTATTTTTAATAGTCCCGTTCATCCTCTCTACCTTTGCACTGGTTTGCGGTCGGTAGGGGGTGTGAAGTCGGCTATTAATACCCATCAACTTCCACATATTTTGAAAAACATCACCTGTGAAATGGGTACCCCGATCACTCTCGATGATTTTAGGGATACCGTACCTGCATACAAATTCCTGAACTATTTTCTTGGCAGTAAATGCAGCAGTATTAGTGGCCGCTAATACATACTTAAGGTTCCTGCAGGGTGGTAATTGGATGAAATCAATTTGTATCACCTGGTAAGGTCCATCAGTCGGTGGAATGTGGGACGGTTCGGTAGGGATCGCTTTCCCTATGTTCTTTCTCAAACAGGTCAGACAGGACATTGCTATCTTCTCTGCTTGTGAAGAAAAACCTGGTGTGCACCAGTATGCCCTCACCAGCTTGCACCTACCCTGTTTACCCAGATGTGTCAGACCGTGTGCTGCCTCAGCCAGGCTGGGGTAATATGTCTTGGGGGCTACTGGCTTACCATGTCCGTCCCTCCAGAGCCCCGAGGACTCTTGCCCACACCCCTTGGACTTCCAAATGGATTTTTCCTGAATTGAACACAAATTTTGCATCTCAATTAATTTCAGCATATCAATAGTTTGGAATTGTTTCAGTTGGAGAAAACATTTTTAACCCTGCTGCCCATTTTGCAGCTTCATCAGCTCTGTTGTTTCCCAGTGACACCGGGTCATCATCACATGTGTGGGCTTTGCATTTAATTACTGCCACTGCTTTGGGCAGTTGGATTGCTTCTAAAAGATGTTTTATGTGTCGGGAATGTGCAACTGGTGTGCCTGCTGCTGTCATAAAATTTCTCAGACGCCATAGAGCCCCAAAATCGTGCACCACCCCGAACGCATACCTCGAGTCAGTGTAAATGTTAGCAGATTTGCATGCTGCCAGTTCACATGCTCTAGTCCAGTGTTGGCTAACCTTGACACTCCAGCTGTTATGGAACTACATAACCCAGCATGCACTGCTACAGTTTTGCTATTAGGGCATGCTAAAACTGTGGCAGGGCATGCTGGGATATATAGTTCCACAACAGCTGGAGTGTCAAGGTTAGCCAACACTGCTCTAGTCAGTGCTACTAACTCTGCCACCTGGGCTGAGTGAGGAGGACCGAGAGGTTTAGCTTCTATGATGTCTGTGTCATTTACAACAGCATAACCTGTACATAATTCACCTGTGTCTGTTTGTCTATGACAACTCCCATCCATATAAAAAGTTACATCCACATTCTCTAAAGGTGTGTCATGTATGTCAGGTCTAGCAGTAAAGGTCTGATTCAGAAATGTCATACAATCGTGCGTATCATTATGTCTGCCGAACTCACCTCCCACCAGCAACTCCTCTCCTTCCACCCTTTGTACATCATGTTGTTCATATGGTACGTATGTTGCTGGATTCAGCGTACTGCACCGTTTAACAGTAATATTTGCAGGAGCGATTAGAGCTAGTTCCCATTTGGTGAACCTAGCCGAGGAGACGTGTCTGGTTTGAGCTGAATTTAACAGAGCAGATACAGCATGGGGAGTGTAGACAATCATATCATGGCCCAATACTACGTCCTCACTTTTACTCACCAAAAAAGCGGTAGCTGCTACACTTCTCAAACAGGTGGGGAGTGATCTTGCTACCGTGTCCAATTGGGCACTGTAGTATGCTACAGGCCTACTGGCATCACCATGTTTTTGTGTAAGGACACCTGCAGCACAACCATCGGCTTCCGTACAATACAAATCAAAAGGTTTTTCATAGTAAGGTATTCCCAATGCAGGAGCTCTTGTCAGACTATCCTTAAGATTAAGGAAAGCCTGTTCTGATTCCTCTGTGTGTATGACACGATCGGGCTTTGAGGAAGAGACTAAGGACCTTATTCAGAGGCGGCCATACGGTCTACGACCGCCTCGATGTTTTGCCAGTGCACATGCGCACGAGGGAGCTGGCTCCCTCGTGCGCATGTGTGAGACCCGCTACGACTGACAGCGGGTCTCTTTCCAAAGGGGGTGAGCTGTCGATGTTGACAGGGGGGGTGGCAGCCCAAACGGAGGAGTTCCCATGGGAATGCCTGCTGTTTGGGGGAGGCCCCACTGACATCACTAGTGATGTCAGTGGAGAGCTCCCGGCTCTGACAGAGCCAGCAGCTCTCCGGGGCTTACGACAAGTGAGACCCTACCCTAGGGTCTCATCGTAAGCCCCGATGGTCGCGATGGTCTCTGACCATCGTGACCATCACCCGAGCGGTCGTTAGAGCTGTGGGTGTTAACCCACATCCTAACGACCGCAACAGAGGCGGGCGGTCAGGATGCAAGTGGCCGCCCAGTTTCTGAGCGACCGCTTGCATCCTCCGACCGCCTCTGAATGAGGCCCTAATTCCTGTAAAGGTAAGGCCAAAATAGAAAAACCTGGTATCCACATTCTACAGTATCCACACATTCCCAAGAAGGTACGAATTTGCTGTTGATTCTGCGGCAGTGTCATGTTTTGTATGGCCTGGATTCTATCTGTTGTAAGGTGTCGTAACCCCTGGGTTAGGCAGTGTCCCAAATATTTTACTCTGGATTGGCACGGCTGTAGTTTGTCCTTAGCCACCTTGTGTCCTGTTTGTGAGAGATGAAGTAACAAAAGTTTGGTATCATTCAAACATGACATAAACGAGTCAGAACATAGCAATAAATCGTCCACATATTGAATTAGAACAGATCCATTGGCAGGTTGAAAAGATTGTAAACAGTCGTGCAATGCCTGGGAGAAGATACTGGGGCTGTCTATGAAACCTTGGGGTAATCGTGTCCATGTGTTTTGTAACCTCCGTATGTAAATGCGAATAGATACTGACAGTCAGGATGGAGAGGCACAGAGAAGAAAGCTGAACAGAGGTCAATGACAGTGAAATGGGTTGCATTTGGTGGGATTTGCATCAAAATGACAGCTGGATTCGGCACTATGGGGACTTGGCTCTCTACTACCTTATTAACACCTCTAAGATCTTGTACCAGCCTATAACCCCACACCACCAACACCACTCTTCTTCACTGGAAAGATGGGGCTGTTGGCTACACTAGCTGTACGAACTAAAATTCCCTGTTGCAATAATCGCTCGATTATTGGAAAAACCCCTAATTCTACCTCCTGCTTTAGTGGGTACTGGGGAATTTTTGGTGCTTGTCTTCCGCTTTTTAAATTTACCATTACCGGGCTTACGTTTGCCATTAATCCAGTGTCCTGTCCATCTTTAGTCCAAAGGGAATCTGGAATTCGGGACAACATTTCATCTACCTGTGATGGAGTTTCATTTAAAACGGTAGAGTGATACATTATCCTTTGAGGAGTGTCTTATATATCCCGCACCTCGTATACCATTCTCTCTGGGATATCTAAAAATACACCATCAGGGGTGCAATATATAACACATCCCATCTTACATAACAAGTCTCTGCCCAGTAGGTTAGTAGGAGCCGCAGCAGCCAGGAGAAAAGAATGTCTGGTATGCAACGGCCCAATAGTAACCTCTGTGGACTTTGTTAAAGGATAATGTTCCACTTTACCTGTTACACCCAATGTTGGTACTGTCTCGTTGGTCACCTGCAAATTAACGGGAGATTTTATCACCGACCTGGTCACCCCTGTGTCTACAAGAAAAGGATATTCAGTACCAGCTACATCAACCATCATGACGGGTTCTTCCCTAGTACTTCCCGTTAACCTGACCATCTGTAGACTACAGGTATGACCTGACCCCTAGCGTTGGCTACCATTCTCCAATAAAGCATTTACGGCTACAATTGGAGCTGGTGCCTGCTGAACATTTGCTGGCCTCTGTGCATATCCCTTATGGGGATATCTATGTCTTCCCTGATGTGGGATCCCTACTCCTTTTACTGTACAGTTTCTACTTAAGTGTCCTGTTTGTTTACAGTTAAAACAGGTTCGTGTTTTGGGTGAAGACATGTGGTGTTGTGAGGTTTGCGCAGAGGGTAAAGGTGGTGGATATGGGTAAGGATAGGGAGGGTAAGGGTATTGTGGGGGATAAGAAGTTGGTGGATAGCCTGGGACCTGTGGTTGCATCGGGTTAGTGGGATAGAGTTGTGTTTGTTGTTGAGTGGGGTAAGTGAGAGCACATACTTGTTCAGAAGTGAGTGTGTGTGCAAGTGCAAGTGTGTCTGTTGGCTGTGATGTTACCGTCATTCCCTCCAGAACTTGTATACTGACAGCCATTAGTTTTTCGCTCTGGGCTTCTCTCTTTTTGGAGATGTTTTTATCATGTTCAATGGCGGTTTCTATGAGGGTATCTATTGTAAGTCCCCACCAGCCAGGCTGTGAGGTCTGAACCCGAGTTTTTAAACTCTCTTTCAGACCGTCCACAAGTACTGTAACTATCATTCCCCTGTGGTGAGTGCTATCTTTAATATCTTCTATCCCAGTGTTCTGGGTGATAGCCTGCAGAGCCCGATCGCAGTAATCTTCTGCGATTACTGCGATCTCTTTCTGTTTAATGGTGAAAATTTTGTTCCAGTTAACTACTACTGGAAAATATATACCCAATTGAGTTACAATGCGGGAAATGTTACCTTGGTTTACTTGGTCTGTTAAGGGAACGTCACCATCCAATACACAATCCATGATAAATTTTGTCACGTCGGTATTGTGTGGCAGACAGGCCTTAACACCACACGCCAATCTTTATTAGTGGGCTCATGTGAACTACCCAAATTTCTCAAAAATCTTTGACATTTGGCTAATTCATTTTTGGGATCAGGGAAATCATTTATGATGGAATTAAGTTCTGCTCTTGTCCAAGGACAATGCATTACTACTTCCCTCGTGGGCACTATACCGCGTCTGCATTTCCATTTGGAACAGTTATTGTCCGAATGGGATGCAGACCGGTAGCGCTGCTACCTTTGACCTGATTACCTGGCTGGGGGTTTAGTCTGCTGCTGCTACGTATGGTATGAACAACTTCCTCTACGGGTGCAGAGGGCATTAACACTTCCCTTGCTGTTACCGATGGAGATGGCGGCACCACTTGTGATTGTGGTGATGCAGCATCTATCATCTGCACAGCATGGGAAATGGCAGACATTACAATAGGCTCATCATCCGCATCATGAATATTTTCTTTATAATTGCTTAATAGAGGGTACAAGTTGCTTGTTAAATTTTTATGGGTATTGGTAACTGTACTTGCACCTCCATACACATAAGGTGGGGGAGGTGAGCGTGAACTGCTGGCAATACTCTCCACAACGCTACCTTGCCACATTGCGGCTCGCCCGTATTGCAATTCAGCGTTGCGGATGTATTTTCTGGCAATGCGCTCGCGACGCTAGTTTGCGTCGCTTGCACATTTTTAAGCCACGCATCCCCCTCATGCTGCCACAGTTTTAAACATTCAAAATATTTAACCTTTTTCTCTCAGGAGCGCATCAAACTGATGTGATCCCGGACATTGTCTAACACATTTTTATCAAAACTACCAATTCTGGAAAACGGTCTAACACTCTTCCTCGTCATATTAAACCATAAATCACAATACCTTATTGCATAAGTACCGTACTTGGTATGCATGATACGACGGGCCGATCCGATCGGCGCCTCCATTAGCAGCACATCATTGCCTAACATCTCTACTGTTTGCGTGGCTCCCATTCTGAGACAACTCCTACGCTTTTCAATAAAGATTTAAACCGGTGAAAGACAATCAAGACACTTTCACTTACCTGTGGACGATTTAAGTCGGCGGCGCCAACATACCTGGATAAGATTTGGTAAGGCAACTTCCACAATTGGATAAGATTTGAAAAAGGCAACTTCCACACCCGGATAAGATTTAGTAAGGCAACTTCCACACCTATGAGAGTATATATGTCGACTACTCTCACGCACCTCTCTACAACAAAGACAACATGTACACCTGCTACTGTGTATAGAACAGTAAAGCTGCTTACCGAGCGGCTAGGCTAACCCTTGCACCTAGCCCTTAAGGATCATACAATACCCTTAACTTTGTTCAACAAATATTCACTGTTACACACTTTTTTCCTGCGCAGAAAAATACACGTTAACCCAGATATTGGTAATAGAAAAAAAATGAAAACCTCAATGGCTTTGTTCAAACACATGGCAGCACAACCGGAAGTACGTATACGCTATTGTGCGACCAGCCACACAACCGTATAATGGCTTTTTAACTGCGTACGCAAAAGTGCGTCTTTGCTATGCGCAAACCTGCGACTTAGCCGCATACTCAGTACTGCGACACCCCTTTAAATGTAAGGTTCTATCAACAGAGGAAAACAAACTTTTTCCTCTCTTGTCCCTGGATTCTAGTCAGCTTCCTTGATTCACACGGAGACGGATAGTGATCTTTCAGCACAAAGCGATTGCAGGCAAACCCTGCATGTGGCCACTCCACCCTTTGCTGAAATATCGATAGACGTATGTACCGTGTGAGCAGCTAAGTGACTTCACTATGAGCCCCCAACTAATGATACTGGATCAGAACCTCTATATACCCCTGCATGTACCTTCTAAAACCCTTCCTATAAACCTCTAAGGATGACGCTAATTTGCGTACGCAGTCATACCATAAATAAAGACTTAGACGTGGAATCTGTGGTTCCAAAGCACAAGTGTTATTCTGGTAAAAGTTCATACAGTTACACGCAATTGATCAAGACACAATTTAGGTGCAAAAGGAAAATTATACAGACCCAAGTACAGTATACATATACGCAGGCGCTTCCGGACCCGGAGATAGGCATCAGCAAGAGACCCCTAGTCATACAGCGTTCAGCACGAAGACTGAGAACCAGCATTCGTGCACGCATATTTATACCCCCCCAGAATAAACAGGACAATAGGGAAGTTAGTTGCTGATGTCATTGGTTCCCAGGGGAGAAGCATCTGTTACAGCACATTTAACAGGCTGGTTCAAATAGACTCTCCCTGCCTCTAACAGCTGGGGGTCCTCCTCTTTACGCACCCTGCAACATTCTAACAGTTGTTCATGAAATATACATTTTGTTGCTTGTAGGCTCTGTGATCCATAACTTGAGTTTGCATGATTAAAACCTCCCCACCGATAACACCAGAATACTGTAAAAAGAGTACGCATCAATACAAGACCAAACATGACTTGTTTAGCATGTATAATACCTTAGTTATCAAATCTCTTTATTTCTCAGCATTTAAACTAACTGAACCAACATAAATCATACACCTTAAAGCTTATTGAACCTTATGTGTGAATATGTAATGTGTGGGTATTGAGGGTTTGATATAAGGACGCTAGTTAACTTGGGGCAGATGCGTGCGCATAAAGCTAATAAAACAGCGGTTTCATACAAAGTCCTATGCATTCGCTAATATGCGACTAGTTAACAGCGCAATTGTGTATTAATGTGTGTATGAGATATGGTGAAAAATGCAATCGCATGGTGCTAATAGTATCATCGCCACATGTACTAAAATGTGAGTTTATCTAAAATGGCGCTTAGGCGGCCATTCGCAAAATGGCGTCTTGCGATCTAATTTTCAAGATGGCGTCTTGCGGCCAGTCGCAAGATGGCGTCACTGCGATTAAATTTTAAACTGAACTTGTCTCAGCCAATTATTCAGCTTCGACAATAGAGTGAAGCGTTTCCATACAAAACCTGGGCAGCCTGATAAACTTGCTCAGAGAATTAAGGATGAGGATTGGCCGATGAGACCCGTTGGGTTTCTGAACCAGGAAAAAGAGTAGAATAATAGCCCTTGCCTCGTTGTGAGGAGGGGACCATAACTATTACTGCTGAATTCAGTTGGACGTCTAGTAGCCCAGCCTTGTTTGGCCCTAGGCTCTTGGCTGATGCCTGCTGCAGTGGAAAGGACTGACCCTTAGCTTTTCCTTGAGGACGGAAGGACCGAAAGGATGACGTCCGAGGCTTTGCATTATATGCAGAGGGTGGGAACGCTGTCTTGGAAGCTGCCAAAGTAGTCACAATTTTAACTATTTCTGGACCAAATAGGATATCTCCAGAATAAGGAAGAGATTTCAGAGCCCTTTTTTAGTCTGAATCTGCTTTCCAGGAACGGAGCCAAATATTATGGCGGGCCACTACCGAAGTGGCAGATGTCCTGGAGGCCAGGAGAGCCATATCCATATCTGCTTCTCCCAAGTCGGTGACTGCATCTCTAATGTGAGATATGTAGGATAGTTGTTTTCTTGAAGCATTAGTGAGAAATGTCTCCTCTAGGGCCTCTGCCCAACACTCAATGGCTTTTGTCACCCAGGCCGCATTCCTAGCAGGACGAGTAATAGCTCCTTTAAGAAAGTATATGGATTTGTGACAAGCTTCTATATGTCTATCTGTAGTCTCCTTCAAGGAGGTTGCAGTATGGCTGGGTAAGGTGGCATTCTTAACCAGACGTGTTACATGAGAATCCACTGCTGGGGGAACTTCCCATTCAGTGCAATCGGCAGCTGAAAGAGGGTAAAAGGAACTTAAGCGCTTTGGAATTTGAAACCTTTTAACACGCATATTCCATGCTTATCTCATGTGATCAGATAGCTGGTCAGAGTGAGGGAACTCTGGTAAAATTACCGTGTTGGTTAAAAAGTGGTTGCTTTTTTTTTAGGAGCGGGTTCACCTCCTGAGATGGAGTCAGAGTGAGAGAGGTCGGGGGTCTTCTGCCTCCTCAAATGATATATCAGAATCAGATAACTGGGTGGACTGGGAAGATATCACAGCACGTTTAATAGGTAAAGGCGTTTCCTTTTGCAGCATTTGCTCAAAAACTTTGAAGCTTTGTAGAAGTATTAGCCAAACACTGTACTGAGGTAAACAGTATGTCTACCCATGGGGGAGGCAAAGGATTGCAGGGAGTACCTGCTGTGGCTTATCCACAGGGGGGGCTACCACGGGGACTGCTAAGTGATCCGCAATCTTTGCCAGCACCTGAGAAAAGACAGCCCAGGGTGGGTCATGAGGAGGAGACACCGGGGCTGAGGGGCCTGAGGCTGTGTAACAATTGCAAGACCATCCTGAATGAGGTCCTCTGAGGCTAAGCCCGCTGAGCAGGGCTTACAAGACACCAGAGTAGGAGCTGCAGCATCAGCCCGCTTCTTATTCTTTCCTCTGCCAGACATAGCCACAAGAATAATAAAATACACAGTGCAGTGAACACCCTGCAGTATTTGTAATATGGCACAGGGAAGTGTGCAACCGCACTATATAGTATGTGATAGCCCGCACAAATATATAGTAGATGTGAGGTACAATGAACTGCCCCTATACTTTAGTATGTCAGGGTATATTAGAATAAAGGGAAGGGTATAAGCTGGACATTATAGAAATTAGAGATCAGCGCTAGCACAAGTCAGAACGCAGAAAAATACACTATATATCTGCAATTGGCCCAACAATCAACTACACAGACCGCAGTGGCTGGTAGGATATAGCGTTGTATAACCTGGCTCGTGGAAGAGGTATACAGGGAGACTGGACCCAGCGTTCCCGGAGACCTGTGAAGCAGAAAATGGCTGCTGCGTGTCTCTGAGGTGATGGAGGGTGAGGGAGGAGCACCTCAGGTAACAGCTAGACCGCAGTGGAATGGAGACCTGAGCTGGGGGAAAGGCTGCAGGGAGAGCGCCTTCTCCAAGTGCTGACATTAATCACTGGGTCCCCTGGCCTCTAAATATACCCTGCGCCAGTATATTAAAGCCCCGGTGGTCTAGTGGAATCGTGGGCGCACCAGTGACCACAACAGCTCCTCCGGTCCGTCTCCTGAGACCGGAAACAACACTGCGTAAAGACGCGGGCCCCCGCAAGTGGAGGTCCGCCTTACCTCTCCATGGATCCGAAGCAGCCCCACTGTTAAAAATGGTGATCCAGCTCCTGCCGGACACAAACGAAACTGAGTTGCACTCAGGCTGTGGGCAGGGTATAGGGGGAAGGACCGAAGCATCCTGGGATTGAAAAGCTTTGCTGTTGGTGTCCGGTCCTCCAGGTCCCACCTACACCCATTTTCTTCCTGTGGAGCCCTATGGACCGATAGCAATCCCAAAAAATTTCCAGCTTTTGACCTCTGAGCCCGTTCTGGAACAAGAAAATCGTGGGGAAACTGATGTGGGCTTCATCCTATTTTCTTACAACCAGCCAGGATTGTAATGACTTAGCAGGTACACAGAGCGTGGAGTCCCCCTGCCAAAGCAATCACCAATCCCAACTGGTCAGCCCAGGGTGTGCAATCCTTGGAAAGTGAAGACCTCAAAAATAATATGGGTTCCCCCTCCAGAGGATCTACCGCTCCGGGACTGAATGGCCCTTCCTGCACTGGTGGCAGTGGGTGGAGGGAGTGATGTATAAAATATAAAAATAATATTGTTCTTCACAGTGGGACTACATGTCCAGCAAGCCTACCCTGAGGCACTTGTAGAACCCCAAGTGCCAGCAGGACGCTGGCACCTGTACCCAAACTGTCAAGAAAATATTTATAAAAATACAGTACACGAAAACCAAATATCTTAACCCTTAATTACACATTCACTCGCATACTCATTCAGTCTCCATGGAAGTGATGTATATACACTACAGCGCTTCTGTATCTGCTGGATCGTGTAAATATTCATTGTGCTGCCAAGCCCCTGGATGCCTACTGGAGTAGAGCACCGGCCAGCGCCATGGAGTAAGGGTAAGTATGTAGTGTGAGTGAGTAAGTGAGCAAGTGAATGTGTAATATAGAGTTTAAATATTTGGTGCCTGTGTACTGTGTTTTAAAAAAAAAAATTATTCACAGTGGGGGTACATGTGCCAGCGGCCTGCAGGCACTTTTGTTTCTACATGTGTCGCAGGGCAGGCTTGCTGGTACCTGTAGTCCCACTGTGAAGAACAATATTATTTCTATATTGTGCACATTACCCTCGCAGCCACTGCCTCCAGGGAGGCGGGGAAGAGCTGGTTGATCCTTGGGAGGGTGAGCCACATTTTATTTTTGGGATCCCCACTTTTTGAGCATTGCCTGGTCTGGGCTAACCAGTTTGGGGCTGGTGAATGCTTTGGCAGGGGGACCCCAATCTGTGTGTCCTCCTGCTATGGCATTACCATCCCGGCTGGTTCAACCCAGTGCTGGCATTAGAAATATAGGGGGAACCCCATGATGGTTTAGTCCCAATTTTCCTGTAACAGAATGGGCTCAGAGGTCCAGGGCTGGTTATTCTTCTGGGAGATTGAAGAGTGGGGGGGTGGACCCCACATCATTTTGTTTCTTAAATTTTAACACTTTCTTTTACTTTCTTTTACCTACAAGACACAGATGCCTGCACAGAACACACTGATCTGTGCAGTGCTTCTGCAGAACACATTGTTCACGGGAGGTCTATTCATTGCAGCCCAATACGGCTGAACTCGCATACACTCAAAACCAATGGCATAGATTATTGAAAAACACGATTCAATTAAATACGATTCTTAGTAAATCCGTGTGTTTGACTGAGAAAAACTCACACGTGTCTCAGCGATGCCCAGCATGTTCATTCTTGACCAGACACGATTCTTAGTAAATTTACCCCATGGTGTTACATTACATTTTTCATACATGTGCCAACTAATAATGCAATGTTCATATTTTAATCTAACTCTATTTTCCAAAACTTATTTTCATTATTACAATTGGAAGTACAATTCTTGAGAGCTAAATATCTTACCTTACAAGCCTGGGATGTAATCAGTTGAGTTTTATTTATAGAAAATGTTTTCAACAATACATAACACACTCATATAAAACAAAAAGGAAAACATAAAACAGTATATAAGCATACATATGAGGCAGGAGAAAAGAGAACAGCAATTAAGTTAACATACAGACATAAAACCTATAGAAAAATGACAGTAGGATGTTACCAATAAACAGCGGTGATAGTAGATCATACTACAGGAGCAGGGCCGGTGCAAAGTTTCAGGGCGCCCTAGGCAAAGGTTCACAATGCCGCCCCTGTTTTCCCCCAAACCCTCCGCCCAGCTCACAGACACATACACAGCGCCCTAAATAATATTCACATGACCCGAAGTAAAGGGATGATTCCGCCTGCAGTGCCCCCAGTTGTAATGCCCTTATAGTGCGCCCAGTAGTAATGCTCCCTGCAGTGCCCCCAGTAGTAATGCCCTTGTCGTGCCCCAAGTAGTAATGCTCCCTGCAGTGCCCCCAGTAGTAATGCTGCCTGCAATGCCCCCAGTAGTAATGCCCCTTGAAGTGCCCCCACTAGTAAGGGCCTCTGTAGCGCCCTCAGTTGTAGTGCTCCCAATAGTGCCCCCATATGATGCCCCCAGTAGTAAGGCCCCTGTAGTGCTCCCTGTAGTAAACCCCCCCGTGCGCACACACAAAAAAAATGTAAAAATACTTACCTTAAACCCCGCTCCAGTGTCTGCTGCCGACCCCGGCGCCCGCTCCTCGGAACTATGGGAGTGACGTCATGCACTGAGGCACCCGGAAGCCGGAGCTCAGGAGTGAGCTCCGCCCTCCAGCTGCCTCTGTGGGGGAAGAGGAGCCGGGCGCCCGCTGGTAACACAATCTCAGCGGGCGCCCGGCAAATGGAGGATGCAGGGGTGCGATCGTGCCATAGCAATCGCACCCCCTGCACCCTCCGTAGCTAGGGCGGACTTAGAAGCACCCTCCAGGAGTATGAGACTCAGGGGTCTATTTACTAATTTAGCCAATCAGCTCCCAGCTGTTTTTCAAACACAGCCTGTGAGATGACAGTTGGGAGCTGATTGGCTGGCACCTTATCACTTTTCACTCTGTCTCCTAACACTGCTTAGTAAATAGACCCTCAATGCTATATGAAGCTCTGGGTAGCATCGGGACCAGCAAGCACCATACCAAGAATACTAATAACAGACAAGGACATAGCCCAACTTGATCGGAGACAAATCAGTGCAGGCAGGATATACCAGCAAAAACCCTAAATACCCACAGTATCAAAAGCCAGAGATTTTCAAGCAATAAGGAGAAGGCCTGAAGGTGCTATACAGGCCCACGCCACTCGTACTGGGTCCAACATGTGTAAAAAAGGAAGATCACACCGGAGATAGGAACTATACCCAAAAACAACAACAGATACTTGAAAAAACATACGGATAGGACTAACCATCCCATGCCTAATGGAGAATCAATGGTTAAGTAACCATCTGTCACACACTGCCCTGGAAACCCCAGAATTAGACCCCGCCGCTTACCTTTGCGCGTCCTGACCCGCGCTGTCTTCCAGCTCCCGCGCCGTACTCCTCTCACAGGGCGGTCTCCTCTGTTGTCCTCTGGAGGGTCCCGCTGCTGTACTGCTTCCACACCGGCTCCTGCTGATTGCTGGTCTCCGCTGGTTACATCCAAGAAGCGCTGTCCTCCGGTCCATGGGTGCGGCCATTTTGGATTGCCCATGTGACTCCATTCCACCAATGAGGAATCTTCTCCTTCTTTCTCAGCCTGTCAGCTCTCAGCGTCTACTATAAAAGGATCCCCAATGCTGACACAAGTTGCCAGTGCAACTAGTCTCTTAGTTTTACTAAGTGAGCCTTCTCACTGTGCTCCAAAGGTGTTTCGGCTATCCAGCCGCTCCACGTAGCGTCCCAGCTACCAACGTCTCCACTCGGCTACCCAGCCGCTCCACGTAGCATCCCAGCTACCAACGTCTCCACTCGGCTACCCAGCCGCTCCACATAGCGTCCCAGCTACCAACGTCTCCACGGCTATCCAGCCGCTCCACGTAGCCACCCAGCTACCAACGTCTCCACTCAGCTACCCAGCCGGTCCACGTAGCGTCCCAGCTACCAACGTCTCCACGGCTATCCAGCCGCTCCACGTAGCCACCCAGCTACCAACGTCTACCCACGGTTATCCAGCCGCTCCACGTAGCCACCCAGCTACCAACATCTACCCACGGCTATCCAGCCGCTCCACGTAGCCACCCAGCTACCAACGTCTACCCACGGCTATCCAGCCGCTCCACGTAGCCACCCAGCTACCAACGTCTACCCACGGCTATCCAGCCTCTCCACATAGCCACCCAGCTACCAACGTCTACCCACGGCTATCCAGCCGCTCCACGTAGCCACCCAGCTACCAATGTCTACTCACGGCTCTCCAGCCACTCCACGTAGCCACTCAGCTACCAACATCTACTCACGGCTATCCAGCCACTCCACGTAGCCACCCAGCTACCAACGTCTACCCACGGCTCTCCAGCTGCTCCACGTAGCCACTCAGCTACCAACATCTACTCACGGCTATCCAGCCGCTCCACATAGCCACCCAGCTACCAACGTCTACCCACGGCTATCCAGCCGCTCCACGTAGCCACCCAGCTACCAACGTCTACCCACGGCTATCCAGCCTCTCCACGTAGCCACCCAGCTACCAACGTCTACCCACGGCTATCCAGCCGCTCCACGTAGCCACCCAGCTACCAACGTCTACTCACGGCTATCCAGCCCCTCCATGTAGCCACCCAGCTACCAACGTCTACCCACGGCTCTCCAGCCGCTCCATGTAGCCACCCAGCTAGCAACGTCTACCCACGGCTCTCCAGCCGCTCCACGTAGCCACTCAGCTACCAACGTCTACTCACGGCTCTCCAGCCACTCCACGTAGCCACTCAGCTACCAACATCTACTCACGGCTATCCAGCCGCTCCACGTAGCCACCCAGCTACCAACGTCTACCCACGGCTCTCCAGCCGCTCCATGTAGCCACCCAGCTAGCAACGTCTACCCACGGCTATCCAGCCGCTCCACGTAGCCACTCAGCTACCAATGTCTACCCACGGCTATCCAGCCAATCCACATAGCTTCCCAGCTCCTAACTTCCACTCAAGGCTATCCAGTCTTTCCAAGTGGCTTCCAAGCTACCACGCTACTTCTACACTACTCAAACTCCCCATCAGTTCACTGCTCCCTCTCATGCGGAGGAACTTTATTAAGCCAAGTCTCCTCCAGCGAGCGTCTGCGCCAACTAGTACAGGTCCTAGGCCCAGTCCGGAAACACAGCCTCTAAATCCCACGTCTGTGACACCATCCAACATATGGCAACACTGCAAGTAAAAAATATAACATGTAATGTAAACAATAGTAGCGCTATACAATGAGCAGAAGAGTATACAAAATACACAAAGGATTCACATAACAAACCCTAACTAGAAAACAACCCAGCCCCTACACGTATCAATCCCCAACCTAGGCATACCTTAGATACCCCAAACAGCCAACCACAGTCTTATACCTAGGCAAACCCTCCCCTCACCTCTTCATCAACCCCCCTAGACATAAAATACAAGAAATAAGCAAAGAAAAACCAAAACGAAGACAAAAAACAAACACACACACACACACGCACAGACAAACGACCCATAGACCTACAGGTCAGATATTAAAGAGGATAGAGCAGACAGCACTTAATGTTCCATATGGACCCACCAGCCCAACGGGATGCAGTCGGCATCCTGGCGTGCGGCATGCCAACAGTTCAAATACCGGCACCGAAATCCCGTTAGGTCGGGATTCCGGCACCAATATCCCGACCGTCGGCATTCCGAAGGTAAGTATCGATGTGTTAGGGGGAGGTTATCGTTAGCTACTGGGGTTAGGGTTAGTCACTAGAGGGAGAGTTAGGGTTAGGCACCAGGGAGGGAGTGTTAGGATTAGGGTGCGGGGAGTGAGTGTTATCATTAGGGTGCGGGGAGGGGGAGGTTAGGTTTAGGCATTAGGGGGGAAAGTTAGGTTTAGACACCAGGGAGGGGGTCTTAGGTTAAGGGTGCGGGGAGGGGGAGGTTAGGTTTAGGCACTAGGAGGGAAATTTAGGTTTAGGCACTAGGAAGGGGGGGTTAGTTTTAGGCACTAGGAAGGGGGGGTTAGTTTAAGGCACCGGGGAGGGAGGGTTAGGGTAGGGGTTAGGAAAATACTTACCTTTAATTTCTATGGGTGTCGGGATTCTGGCGGTCGGAATGCTGCTGTCGGTATTCTGAACAGCGGCATCCCGACAGCCGAGATTTCACACCCAACCCCAGCCAATCAGTAGCTCAATAAAAATAGGCAAATGCAAACCGTGACAAGCTGTGATAAGCTAGTGTGAGCCATCATAAAGATAGCCTTAATGCAACTACGTCCACAATAGCCTCTGTCAGGGGCTGGCTGGCAACTTTTAGCCTGGGGGGCATGTACAAGACAGTGGCCCTGATTTACCAATAATCACTCCACTCTGCAAACATTCATTATTGCGTGCAACTATGCTAATACTCTTATGTAGGCCTCCAGTAGTGCCCCCAGTAGTGATCCCCTATGCAGTGCCCCCAGTAGTGGTATCCCCTGTGCAATGCCTCTTGTGCCCCCAGTAGTAAGCCCCTTATATAGTGCCCCCAGTAGTAGTCCCCCCTATGCAGTGCCCCCTGTAGTGGTACCCCCTATGCAGTGCCCCTTATATAGTGCCCCCTTTAGTAGTTCCCGCCATGCAGTGCCCCCAATAGTGGTACCCCTTATGCAGTGCCCTTTAAATAGTGGCCCATTTGTAGTCCCCCCATAAGCAGTGCCCCCAGTATTGCCCCTCATATAGAGCCCCCAGTGGTGGTCCCCCTACGCAGTGCCCCTAGTAGTAGTCCCCCCCTTGTAGCGCCCCTAGTAGTAGTCCCCCCCTTGTAGTGCCCCTAGTAGTAGTCCCCCCCTTGTAGTGCCCCTAGTAGTAGTCCCCCCCTTGTAGTGCCCCTAGTAGTAGTCCCACCTTTGCAGTGCCCCCAGTAGTGGTCCCCCCCAGTAGACACACACATAATAAAAAAAAAAAAAACACTTACCTGAATCACCGATCCTGCTCCAGCCACCGCCATCCGCTCCTCCGTCCGTCCTCCCGGGCCGGCCTGGCCCGCTCTGCATTATGGGAGAGACGTCAATACATCTCTCCCATTACCCACTGCGGGAGCCAGAAGATGGAGCTCATGAGTGAGCTCCAGCCCAGCTCCGGCAGTGGGCGCAGACTCTCATTAGCTGCTAATTAAAGCATACACTGCTGCTGGTGCCGGCAGCAGTGTGTTTGTCACTCACTGTGTAGTGCTGACCGAACTCCGTCCAGTCAGCACTACATGCACGGTGCAGCTGTGTCATAGAGATACAGACTGCCCACGGCCTGGGACAGTATATGGCACTGCGGCCCGGGGGCACATGGTAACCTGCCCTTCGGACCAGCCCGCCTCTGCCCTCTACATAGAACCAATAACAATAGCTTAACCCTTCTGTATAGAACCAATAACAATAGCTTAACCCTTCTGTATAGAACCAATAACAATAGCATAACCGCTGTGCATAGAACAAAAAACAATAGCATAACTCTTCTGCACAGAAGAAATAATAGCATAAGCCCTCTGCCTAGAACCAATTAGCAAAACCCATCTTCGTAGAACCAATAACAATAGCATAACCCCGCTACATAGAACCAATAACAATAATAGCATAACCCCTCTGCATAGAACCAATAGCAATAGCATAACCCCTCTGCATAGAACCAATAACAATAATAGCATAACCCCTCTGCATAGAATCAATAACAATAGCATAACCCCTCTGCATAGAATCAATAACAATAGCATAACCCCTCTGCATAGAACCAATTAACATAACCCCTCTTCGTAGAACCAATAATAATAGTATAACCCCACTACATAGAACCAATAACAATAGCATAACCCCTCTGCATAGACCCAATAACAATAGCATAACCCCTCTGCATAGAACCAATAACAATAATAGCATAACCCCTCTGCATAGAATCAATAACAATAGCATAACCCCTCTGTATAGAATCAATAACAATAGCATAACCCCTCTGCATAGAACCAATTAACATAACCCCTCTTCGTAGAACCAACAATAATAGTATAACCTCACTACATAGAACCAATAACAATAGCATAACCCCTCTGCATAGACCCAATAACAATAATAGCATAACCCAGTGGTTACCAAACTGTGCACCGTGGCACCCTGGGGTGCCTTGGGAGACATGCAGAGGTGCCTCAGGTTGGTGGTCCAGCACAAAATCAAATTATGTATCGTCGGTGTAATGTAAATATGTGGACAAACAGAAGCTCAAACCTGTCCACCACCACATAACTCGAGCCTAATGATGACAGGTAAGCATAGTTTACTTCCCTTTACTACATTCTTTCTGAATTCTCAATAACAAACTTTTGGCTTAGGGGTGCCACGAAAACAATGCTGATACTCTAGAGCGCCGTGATTCAAAAAAGTTTGGGAACCTCTGGCATAACCCCTCTGCATAGAACCAATAACAAAAACAGCATAACCCCTCTGCATAGAACCAGTAACAATAATAGCATAACCCCTCTGAATAGAACCAATAACAAAAATAGCATAACCCCTCTGCATAGAACCAATAACAATAGCATAACCCCATCTGCATAGAACCAGTAACAATAATAGCATAACCCCTCTTAATAGAACCAATAACAAAAATAGCATAACCCCTCTGCATAGAACCAATAACAATAGCATAACCCCATCTGCATAGAACCAATAACAATAATAGCATAACCCCTCTGCTTAGAACCAATAACAATAGCCTAACCCGTCTGCATAGAACCAATAACAATAATAGCATATACCTTCTGCTTAGAACAAATAATAGCATAACCCCATCAGCATAGGAACAATAACAATAATAGCATAACCCCTTTGTGTAGAACCAATGGCAATAGCATAACCCCTCTGCATAGAACCAATAATAGCATAACCCCTCTACATAGAACCAATAACAAAAGAATAACCCCTCTACATAGAACCAATAACAATAGCATAACCACTCTGCATACAACAAATAACAATAATAGCACTGGTTGGAGCATTGCTAAGTACTATAGATATCAAAATATTGTTTCACTTTACTGTCTAATGCTAATGACTTTCTATACAACAGAGGGGGATGAGACAAATCAAGTTTCTTCTTCTTACATGTCCCCCTGAGATGGCTGTTATTTATTACTGTTATAAGCAATTACACAACGGTTTATGTCCACCCAATAGTTTTTTTTACCATAATTGAAATATATTAAATTTATATGTTTTATACAATGCATCTAATTATTACCACTGGTTGAACAATAGCAATAATTATGTTCCAAGTCCTCACCTGTTAAGTCTGTGGCCTTCAGATCTTTAATATGCATTTATAGAATCTATGCTGAGATTTTCTCTTGGCAATGCAGGAGGTGGGTGGTAAGTAGCGGTGGGTTGGGGTGGATGTGCAGAGCAGGAAGAGGAGAGATAAACCCTGGGTGCAGCACATCTTATAAGGTGGTGTTATAAATCTAGGATAAGATTCACTTCCGACTTAAAGAAATAGTACTAAGGATTACATGAAGCGATGGGGACAACTGAAAACGAAATCCAGTTGCAGACTTGAGGGCTGGCTGATACTTGGCAAGGACGTGGCCTTGTGGCCAAGTTGCAGCCTTGAGGGCTAATGATGCTTGGTAGGATCATGGCCTTGTGGCCAAGTTGTAGCCTTGAGGGCTGATGATGCTTGGTAGGGTTGTGGCCAAGTTGCAGCCTTGAGGGCTGAAGATGCTTGGCAGGGATGTGGTAAGGCAAGTTCACTCATACGCAGCAGTGATGTTAAACGGCAGCTGAGATTATTGGATCCAGTGATGCAGCGGAGATAGCGGTGGTGTTATGGCTGAGAGCACTCAGCTGCAGTGCGGCGGATACTTCCGGGATGTAGTACAGCAGCTGAGGTAACTGGAGACGCAGAGCAGCGGAGGTAGCCGAGGTGTTATGGCTAAAAGCACACAGACGCTGCAGTGCGGCTAATGCTGCCGGTAAGTAGTACGGCAGTTGAGGTGACTGGAGACGCAGGGCAGCGAATATAGCGGAGGTAGTAGGCAATGTCAACTCAGACACTGCAGTGCGACCGGCATCTGAGCAACCAACAAGCGGGAAAGAAAAAGGAGAAGGAACCAATCCGGTCAAGGCGGAGATAACAGAGCAGCCCGGTAGGAGGACTTCAAAGGAGAAGCAGTGCGGCGTCCACATCTCATAGCAACGGGCCTGAGAGAGCTGCCAGGAACACTGTTGTCCAACAAGACGCAGCGGTGGATAGGTGACAGGTGGATATTCCCTTGTTAGAGGTCAGCCACCAGGAAGAAGGCTACTGTCATGGCTGGCCACTAACAGGTCAGGACTAGCACAATGAGCCCAAGCTACACAGACCAGGATGCAGGGTGGAAAAAAGGGATTTCTGGTTTCGGCTGTGATGAGGAAAGCAGCTTATGGCTGAAGCTCTGCTGCCGTTCCCGCCGCAATATATTACCATGGTTGCCAAGCGACCTCCAAACACCACCGCTTGCCCGCTGAAACTGCCCTGCCGGTGTATGGAAAGATATTTCCCACCGCTTATGTCCGGAAAACACCAAAGACAGCGAGATGATAGACGCCACACTAAATCCATTACGGCATCTCCTCCAGACCCACTCCTGTCAGCAAAGGAGCAGCAGCCACCTACTACTCGGTCAGACTCCCCAGGTACAGAAAACTCCCCCACCACACGTGGGGAGTTAGTTTGAGCAATTCAAGACACCATGCACCCGTGATTAAAAGAAGAGGCAGCGACTTTTGCTCAAGCAATTAAAGAAGTACAGGGACAAGTGCAGCAACTATCCCAAAAGCTTTCTATTACTGAACATAGATTGGGAGAAGCTTTCAAAAACAATCATACACTTAAAGCAGAAATTTCTAAATGCACTAAAGTGCAGCAGCATATATGGAATAAAGTAGATGATCTGGAAAACAGGTCCCGGCGGAATAACCTGTGTGTAGTAGGACTTACAGAGTCTCTTAAAGGGCCAGCATTATATTGTTTTCTCAACACCACTCTCCTAGAATTACTGCAGATCTCAGATGCATGTGATGGGATTGTAAATGAAAGATCACATAGAGTAGGGCCTACTTGTGAAATTCCTCAATCACGCCCCAGAGTAGTGATTTTTCGTTATCTGAATTATGTTCAAAAAGAAGCCATATGAATGGCGTCCAGGAAAATTCGCACTTCAACATGGAATGATATGAGATTATATATATTCCAGGACTATTCCCTGGAAGTGACAAGGGCGCGTAAAGAATATTCGCCTGTTTGCTCTCGTCTTATTAAAATGGGCCATAAATTTAACTTACTATTTCCAGCACGACTACGTCTATATGATGGTAATTCCTATGTAGATTTCACCAAAGCATCAGATGCCAAAGCTTTTCTAGATTAGGAATTTGCGGCCAATTCTGCTGATAAAGCTAATGTAGAAGAAACCTGAAGATGCTTTGTTTTGGAAAGTAGGACTTTTGATCTACTCTTTATCAAAGATATTGCTTTACTACTTGCGATTATCCATCACAAGATTTCATGTCTAAGCTGGCCACACACTAGACCAACTTTCATCCAAACAGCCAACTAGTTGATTGGTTGGAATTAAAATCTTCTAACGTATGGGAGTAAATGATGATCAGCAATTTGCTCCTAAATGCCAGAAAACAGATGATAATGGTCGTCAGACAAGTTTGTTAAATGTTTGATCTAAACAATTTGTTCAAACAACAGTTTTTGTCCATTTTCCAGCGTTTGGGAGCAAAGTGCTGATTGTCATTTGCTTTCATCCCTTACCAGGTTTTCATTCCAACCAATCAACTAGTTTAATGGTTGGATATAAATTGGTCTAGTGTGTGGCCAGCTTAATACGGTTTGATATTTCTAGCATATTTATTGTATGCTTGACTTATTGTTCTTATTTCTATTGACCTTTTATTTACTCCTAACACTATGAATTACAAACAACCACCACAATTTGTTCTCCCAAACACAATGAGGATGATAAAATTTTTGCATTTAACTTTTTGCATATGAAGCCGTCCGTTTACCTTAACATGGTTATCTTCTAATGTAAATTTTAATCACTTGCTCCTAATATTTTGTTTTACTTGATGTGGCTTATCAAGTTAAACCCTTATAAGTGGCGGGCAGGGCCTGAGAGCCTAAACCAGCTCCTATTGTTTTTCTTGTATTACAAAATATGTTTCCCAGTTGTCTCTTTTTCCTATTGATTCTATTGGTGATGATGTATGTTTTGGTATACCAATGTGATTATTATGCTATTGATTCCTACTTATCTATACACCCTAGAATGTCGCTATTTAGCGTTGTATGTCACACAAGAAATAATTACTCTTCAGACTTTGATTGTGTTTCCAAAGCACATAAAGATATTATTCACCAAAAAGCAGAGTTACACGCTGTGATCGAAATATAATTAGCGCAAACAAATTATACAATCACAAGGTAGAGTCGTTACATACGCATGCGCTCTGGATCCAGATCCCGGCATCAAAGATGAAACCTCCGTCAACAGCAAAGAAAGGATGACTGCCATCTAGTTTCAGAGAGCTTGCATATATACCCTTACAGAGATAGGCAATACAATAGAACCAGTGCCAGATTAAGGTTCACGTGGGCCTGGAGCTGAAATTTATTAAGGGCCTATTGTGTGCTGCCGAAGTGTGTGTGTCCATTACTGCGGGTTTCTGACTAGTGATGTGGGAGTTTGGCCTGTGTCATGGCGTCTGTCTAGCACCATGGAGGACACATCCATTTTCATTCATAGGATGCATGCACCATCTGTTATTTTATGTAAAACAAAAAAGAGCAGGAGAGGGAACGGCAAATATTAAGTATCCCTTGATTGTATCTACAGGGGCCTACTGCAGGTATCAGATAGATCTGTTGCAGTCTCCTGTCAATTACAAAAGCAGCCCCCAGAAGTAACTATGGGGACTGCTTTAGTGCCAAAGTTACCAAGCTACGTAACCTGATGACATCTGAAGATGACGTTAGCTATTGCAGCCTATAGGCTACAGTCCGCAAAAAGTACCGGGAGAGGGACCTGTAGGATTCCTCTCCGGGACTCTTCACTCACGTATGTGTGGTCAGCAAAACACACATGTGGAATAGCTTGTCCAGCCAAAGGAATGGAAAGTAAAGAGATCGCTTAAGCAGTCACTTTTCTTTTATACATCTCAGGGATGGGCTCCTCTCAGAATCCCTGTCCCTACATGTGACTCTTGATACATACTGACGGTACAAAATTCTCATTGTCGTGGTAAGCGGCAATAAGAAATTATAATTATCGGCTCTAAAACCAATGAATTACGTATATACACATGTATGTATATATAAATTAAATACTGCATGTGAAACACCAGAAAATCAGTGTGCTGTCCCAAGCGGCCCTCTGTAATGATGAATGTAGCAGCACCATGCTGTCCTTGTTTTAGCAACCCCAGATGACTGCAACCGCCTTTCATGAGTGCAGAAGAGAAAAACACTGATGTACCAACTGCCAAGAGAGGTAATAATATACACACACTTACATTTTATATATAATAATTATTTAAAGTCAGTCCTGTCTCTAACATGCATGTGCACTAAGGAGATAAAATAGACCATAGTGTAGCAGGAGAGGAGTAGGACGAAGACCAGGCCGACAGGAACATGGTAAGTATGGTAGCTGGACAGAATGGGGGGAGAGTCAGAGGGGTGGGGGGGCACAAGGGGTGGGGTCAGAGTAGCGGAGAGGGGCAGGGGTGAGCAGTGTCAGAAATATAATATAGAGAGCATCTTTATGTATGTTGCAGAGATCATTACAGTGTCCACCATACTGTATGAAAAACATCAGTGCCCACCATTCCATACGCCAGTGACCACTATATGATGCAAATAACATTACAACAGATTCCATGTAACACAGATAACATAAATGGCCACCATAAAATACAGAGGACATGACAGCCACACAGCATGGCCCCTGGAATAGGATGTCAGACAGTATATATATATATATATATATTTTAGATTTAACAGGCTGTTTAAGGTTAGCATTTAATCAAATTAAAACTTAGATGTGCATACTGTACCATAGCTGGTTGTCAGCTCTGTACATTTATCTGCCTGGGCTTTGGCTCCGGCCACAGGTCAGGCTCCTCACAAGAATGCTGGGAGCTGGCTCCGGTGACCGGTCAGGCTCCTCACCGGAAGAATGCTTGGCGCTGGCTCCGGTGACCGGTCAGGCTCCCAGAAGAACCAAAACATGATCAGGCACATTTCCAGACTCTGTCTGCCGCCTACCTCCTCCTAGCTCCCTCCATTACTGAGCGAGTGCTGCGTCACCGACTGAGCCTCCAGCTGTGGTGTGTGAAGCAGAGCAGCAGAGAGGGCAGCTGACATATAGCCACGGACCCGCGGTTCGCTGCCTGCGGCGCTGGTGAAGGGTGTACTGTAGACCATCCACCAGCCGGCACCCCCCTCCTTTTCCTCACCAGGACACGTGGCGCGGAGGAGGCTCTGAAACACTATGTGGTGCAGGGAGGGTTTAGCCTTTCCACTGCACCACCATTTGTATCTGACACCCTGTCTGCACAGCCGCCTAGGGGGGTGTTTAAGGTGACAGCCCGGCACTGCAGGGTTCTAGAGGCCAGGGCTTCGAGCGGCCAATTGCTGTGCTGCTCTAGAGGAGACAAGAAAATACATTTTCCTGTCTCTCGTAGCACTGTGCATACCAACACTGTGGGCCTATTTTGATGGAGGGCCTGGAGCTGTAGCTCCATCAACCCCATTGTTAATCCGGACCTGAATAGAACAGGTTGGCATGATTCCATTGGTTCTTCTTCCTGGTCCTTCTGTTACAGTACAGTTCATAGGTCAGTTTCCTATGATTACAGTCCAGCCTCCAACAGCTCTTTGTGTCCATTTTCCCGCTGAATAACAAGTCTAAACTGGCTGCATTAGAGAGTGCATTTTAATGCCTAACTCTCTATGATCCATAATTTGCAGACACATGTTGCGATTTCCTCACCAATGGAACCAGAATTCTGCAAATACACAGTAGTTTAGAATGACACCAAACACGGTCTGCTTATCATGTACTAAACCTCAGATATCAAATAACATGTATTCCACAACATTGCTGATAATGAATAAAACTAAATATTAACCTTAATGCTAGGGAACCTTTTTATGTAAGTGTGCAGTGTGTAAGTATTGGTATATTAAGAAAAGATGCTAAGTAGTGTTGTGTGACTACGTGTTTGTGGAGTACACCGTGGTACGTGTTCTGCAGGGTTGGTCATATTATATGTTTTAGTAAATGTATGTATTTATATGATGAGGACATTTAATATTGTTCTATTGCGTGGGAGTCACACGACTCTGAATAATAGCATCGCCGTATGTACTTATAATTTGTGAGATTCGATAAAATGGCGCTGAACGGCCATTCGCAAAATGGCGTCTTGCGGCCATTCACAAAATGGCGTTGTGCAGATTTAAATTTTAACAGATTCAGTCTCAGCCAATTATCCAGCTTCGACAATGCTATAACGGAACTCGTATGGCTGCCCCTAATATATGCCACACCTGTTTCCCTATTTTTATATACCCTTCCCCCATCTTTTTTCTGCAGTCATGATTCTGTATGTAATGAGCTGCTATACCTGGTTTTTACATCACTTTACCTCAGACTACCTTTAACTTTTACATGTGACGCAATTTAAGATTGGTTCCCTGAATGTTGGGGGCATACACTCCCCAATTAAGAGAAAGCAGATTTTCACATAGAAGATAGATATAATATGTTTGCAGGAAACACACCTGTTAGAGCTTATAATTTCTAACCTTAATATGCATGGCTGGAAGGTGATGTCCTCAGCTTCATATTCATCTAATGGTGGGTACACACACTATACGATATGCTCCCTGAGCGATATCGTGTAGTGTTGTCCCCGGCAGGCTGTGCTCAATGTCGTTCATGACATTGAGCACAGCCGCTGAACGATATCATTAACGATATCGTTCAGCGCCGGGCTCTCTCCCCCATTCCCTGACATGCAGCAACCTGACGAGATCGTCAGGTTGGCCTGCATGTCAGCCCGATGAACGATGATGACGAACGACCCGCGGGAACGCGCGTCGTCGTCATCGTTCATCTTTTTGATATTAAAAATGGACGATAAAGTGGACGACTGAACGATAACGATATCGTTATCGTTCAGTCGTCCACTTTATCGCCCAGTGTGTACGCACCATAAGTCTCGCGGAGTAATACTTTTAGCACAAAAATGTCTCCAGACACTGGTAAATAGTTCTTATAGTGATCCAGCTGGTCACCTCCTGATTACAGGCCTGCGTATAAATGACACACCTTATAACATCTGTAATGTATATGCTCCTAAGTTATATGATAACGCATTATTTTCCAAGGTTTGCTTTCTAAATGATATATACAGGCATCTTCATCTTTAATAATATGTGCAGACTTTAACTTGGTTTCTTCCTTATATCTAGATCGTCAATCCGCAGCAAAGAAGGTTTCTCGTCCACCCAAACAGGGTGTATCCTATCTCGGAGTACCCGCTTTTCCTGTTTCAGGCTGGCAGGCTGGAGCTGTGCATGCTGATTGCTGGAGGCGGAGCCCAGAGCCATGAGGTGCGACTCACTACTCCTATCACCACAACGGTCCATGGTGCAGCAGCCCTACTGCTACCATTACTTAAAGTCCTGAATAAGCCTCTGCTCATGCGCAGAAGATCATTCTGATTATGTGACTGTCACAAGCCGCCGCACTGCGAACACTAGGCCTGATTCAGAGCCGGACGCTCTGAACGAGCGCCCACTCTGAATCAAGGCTTTTTATTTTTTTTGTGCGTCCTCCTGGACGCTCGTATAGCTGTGGGTTACCACCCACAGCTTATGCGAGTGTCCATGATGATGGTCGCGATGGTCAAGACCATCGCGACCATCGGGCTTGCGACGAGAACCTTGTGGTAGAGTCTCGTTGCCGCAAGCCCTGGAGTGATTTTGGCTCTATCAGAGCCAAAATCACTCCCACTGACATCACTAGTGATGTCAGTGGGGCCGGACCCACACGGTATGCGTTCCCATGGGAACGCCTCCGTCTGGGCAGCCACGCCCCCGGCACGCCCACCAAAGGGGGCGTGCTGTCACTCACCATCGACAGCACGCCCCCTTTGGTGCCAGACCCATAATGACGGCTTCCTCGTCGCTCGCCGGGTCTCGCGCATGCACACGACGGAGCTCCCTCCGTCGTGTGCATGCGCACTTGGGCACCATCGACCCGCTTGCGAGCGTACAGCGCTCGCGAGCGGGTCTGAATGAGACCCACTGTGCGAGTTGTACACAGGGCAAGTGTTCACTGAATCTCCACCTACCTCTTGTCCATCAATCTCTGGATCACTCCAGATTGGCTACTGCATCTATATCCTGCTGTCATTAACGTTGCTCCGATGCCGGTGATAGAATTTTCGTGTTTACGGTTCCAGCTTTGTCTCCTGTCTTCCAGTTGATCTCCAGTTTTCTGCCTCCAAATAGTATATTGTTGTTCTGCCGATTGTATCATACAGGCGGCACAGTCCTGCATATTATTTACCTGTCGGTTGTGTCATCTAGGCGGCATGGTACGCAAGTCTGTCCCTTTGCCGTTTGTGTCATCCAGGTGGCACGGGCCCACTGCAGTGTCAGCTGCTTGTGTCAACCCGGCGGCACAGGCCGCGCTGCAGCGTCAGGTGTTTGTGTCAACCCGGCGGCACAGGCCGCACTACAGCGTCAGCTATCTGTGTCAACTTGGTGGCACTACTGCGTCAGTTACTTGTGTCAACCCGGCGGCACAGGCCGCACTCCAGCAACATTAGTGCACACTCCCATGGGCTGCATCCAGCCAAGTTATACCAGCCCTCAAAGCAATGGCACGGCCCAGAGGCCACTTCATATTCTCCAGCCCACGGGCTGCATCCAGCTAAGTTATATAAGGCTGCTGCACGGCCAGTGGCCACAACTAGCCAAGTGTTACCAGCTCTCAAGGCTGTGGCATGACTCAAACCAAACACCGCTTCATCATCTACAATCTACAGCCTTCAGGCCCAACAAGCCAAGTCTTCCTAAAGCTCTCAAAGCTGTTGTACGGCTGCATCTAGCCTAGAATTCCAGCCCTCAAGGCTGTAGCTGGATTATACTCAATAGAGTCACGCATGTGCCCTAACAGTGACACCTCCGAGCCGGCCCGGCGATAACCACTAGCCACCGTCCAGGTGCTTCACCCCCGCAAACTGCCGCCAGCTGCTCCTTCACTGCCCGCTCACTGTTTGCTGCTGCTGTTTGCTGCTGTCCTGCTGTCCTATCAGAGCTGCCAGCTGAGCTCCGATCGTGGACGCAGCACAGTGGCAGTAGCAGCTGCCAGGGTCTATGCCCAGCTGGCAGCAGGTGCCCCGGCCGTGCTTGCACCAAACCTCCACCAGCCCTAGGCAGGCTTGAATGCCCCTAGGCATTCCAAATGCCCATGGCATTTGGTTAGTTTGTCTATGCCTAGGGCCGGCTCTGTGCTCAGCCCAAAAGGTCTATCTAGCTCCACCTATGGACATATCTATTTCCACTCAGGGATGTGTCCTGCTGTGGCAGGTGAAAAGTGTAGTACTAAGAGCAGCATGGGCAAGGTACAGGGGTATGGAGGGGCAGTAGAATTCTAGTAGCTGATCTTAGTAGTATTTTGGTGTAATAGTGTAAAAGGGGCACCAGAAGGGTCATTACAGTGCCAGCAATGCCTCCTGCAGGGTAAAGTGAACCCTAGCATTGGTGGGAGGAGGGTAAAGGGGGTGCAGGAAGAATCTGGCAGTTAGCCTCAGTATATTAAGCTGTAATAGAGCAACATGGGCACAAGAAGGATAATAGTCACAGCTGCAACCACTGCCTCCTGCTGGATGAGGTTACCACTGGTATGTGGGGGGAGGGTTAGGTCTAGAATTGGGTACTGCAAAGGACCTCTAACATCACACCCACATGACCCGCTACCAAATAGGGAGGGGCAATGCTCAGAAAGGGGACCCGAAGTGTTTTATGCTCGCCACAAAAATATATTCCCCCTCTATGCCCACGTGGATGGTAACACTGGAGCAGTCTGGCCCTTCTGCAGAGGTCACGTGGTTGTGACTTCACACAGGTTCATTCTGCAACTTGGAAATAGCAGCAACCGTGGGGGCAGGTGGGAGTAGGCTGACTCTCAGTGGTGATTACAGCTGACAGCAAGAACTCCTGCAATATGAGGTGACCCTGGCAATGGGAGGGGGGAGGAGAGGCACACACATATATACACATACTGTTCAGGGTCGTATCTATAATGGTTGCAGGGTGTGTGGTGCACACAGGCCCGGGGGCCCAGCACCGCATTCCCTGCACCCATGCTTTGTATTACTTACCTCTTCGAAGTCCTGCATCGGGTCTCCCGGAAAATGCCGGAAAATGGCCGCCAAGACTGACATCTCTGCACTGACACAGGAGGCTCCTCTGCGGCCAACACAACCCACAACCCCGTGGTGCGTGTCCAGGAATACTACTGTCAGGCCCGGCCTCTGTCATATCCATGCGCAGTCCAGATTTCAGGCGGGGCTGTGGGGAATGCGGAGGGAATTCAATAGTTTTGCAGGGCAGCGGGAGGCTTGTCAAACAAACAGGAGCCTCCCGCGGTTGGCAAGCATGGCATACACTGTACAACTAATCGTTCAGTGTAGGCACTGCAGGGGATGGGGAATGACGGTATGATTATGATGTTATAGTCGTACTATCTTTCCTGGGTTGCGCAGTGGATACGCACCTGTAGATAAAAAACCCAAAATAGCTATAGATAAAACATAAAGGTAACACGTGATGGAGGATTGGGGGTTCCATGTATATATAACAGCCTTCTCAGCAGCAATCTGTTTTATATATATCTCAGACTGGTTTTTAAACAAAGACAATTACACTGGTAATGAATTAGATTCCGCACTAACAAAACCCTTTTCTCCAAGTGCTTTACTCCATGCTTCTCGTTCCCTTATTCCTTCCTCTGGACCTGATTCAGAGCCGGACGCTATTTGCGGACGGTCGTTCTGAAAAAAGGGGCCGACTATTTAAATAGAGCGCTCGCTCTTTGCGGTCTGTTGTCGCCTCTATGTCTGAACGAGCGAATGAAACATGCGCTCGCTATTTTTTTAAAAACGCCCCCTGGCCGCTCGCATCCTACGTCATCTCCGCTATTTATTAGATTAATCGAGTACATCGAAAGGCGTATGAACTGCTCGCAGTGCTTGTGGTTGGATTTTCCTACCGCAATCATGTGAGCAGTTCAGGCTAAAAGACAACCAAGTGACGTGGTCTATGACGCTGCTTTGTTAATTATGCACACCCTTAAAACGCCCATTTTGACCATTTGGCACGCCTGCATTCGGATCTCCACTCCCCGTTTTCAAGCACCTTCCCCTGTTACCACCCACAAACGCCTCATCCTGTCACTCAAATTAGCAGGCATTCGCTACTTTGCGAGCACACGATTTCCGACCGTAATGACTGGTTCGTGCATGCGTATTACAACCCATACGCATGCGCAGTTGTGCGAACATCGCTCGGAGCGAACGAACGGCCGCTTACGAGCGGCTCTGAATCAGGCCCTCTGTTCTATCTGATCCCTTATTTGCAGACACTTATAAAGCCTGGTTATTTATAAACCGCAAACTAAAAAGACGGCCACATAGTTCCATTTACACCACTTTTTAGGGAAACCCGCTTTTTTGAACGAGCCTTAAGCAATGTTTTGTCTCTGACGTGCAGAGATAGGGGCATCATGAGAATCAAATATATATTTGATCCAGGTGGACAATTAAGATCATTTGCTGACAAAAGGCCCCCATACATCTGCGACGGATCATCGGGATGTAGCAATCCTACAACCCAGCATTGCACGATTGCTGAAATCTCACATGTTGGCTATCACAGATATGCCGATCATGATCAAAAAATTATCATGATTAGCAGACGGGTGAAATTTCGATGGCTCGTGCAACATCGATGGCCGATGGTCGGCATTACCGACCGGCGTATGCGATTCAATCGCAGGATCGTGCAATCCGCCGGCAGATGTACAGTATGGGGGCCTTTACTAACTTTGGCAGGAATTGGTATGAAATACCGTCGGCCATCAGCGGCAGCCCGACAGAAGCAGAGTGCGACGCAGCAGAAGCCCAACAGCGCTGGAAATCCCGATCGTGGATAGGTAAGTATCCACTAACCTAACCTAACCCCCCTAACCCTAACCCTCCTTAGGGGTGCCTAACCCTAACTTCCCCCCCAAGTGCCTGACCCTAATCCCCCCTCTAAGTGCCTAACCCTAACCACCCCCTTCCCCGCTGCCTAAACCTAAGTCCCCCGGGGGGGTGCCTAACCCTAATTCTCCCCCGGGGGTGCCTAACCCTAACCCTCCCTCCCCCTAGCCTAACCCTCCCGGGGGGGTGCCTATCCCTAAGTCCCCCACGGGTGCCCTAAACCTAACCCTCCCCCAGCGGCTGTCCGCATCACTACGATCATGATGCCGGGCGCCGGTCTCCCGGCGTCGGGGAAATGCAGACGTCTACATCTAGATGCCCGGCATTTCACCCTTGCCGGGATAAGACAGTCGGGAAGCCGGCTGCCGGTATTTAGGCAGTCGGCTTCCCGATTGCCTCCCCTTTGGCATATCACACAAACAGTACTGTATGTACTTGCAGATACGTAATGTTATTTCTTCCTCACCACCAGCAATGTCAGTAGCACATTTACCTGACCCTATAACAACACTCCTTACTTTCCTTCATCAAAATTCATCTCAGACTGCATATCTTTACAAGGAACTTATTACATCAGATCAAGAAAAGCTGTGGAGTCTTAGGGGTAAATTTACTAAGATTCGAGATGGTCCCGATTTTCAAAGTGATTTATCTCGCTGGTACTCGACAAAATTCGGGTGATTTAATCCCTTTTTTTTTTGCAAATTTACCAACCGGCGATTTGAGGCTAAACGAGTTTGCCGATGGTGAAGCAGAGGGAGATATCTCTCCCGAGTAACTCGTTTTGCAGGAGATTACTCACCCGAGATTGCAGTGTTTTCTCTCTACAAATCTCTCCCGAGCTAGCAGCCAGCACATATCAGTGAGATATGTGCTTGCTGCTTGTGTGTTAAAAGTTGTAAAAAATAAATAAAGATTTTTAAAATAAATGGCGTGAGGTCCCCCCTAAAACACTAACCAGTTCCGGGTTTGCAAGCCTGCCCTGGTTCTTAATTTACAGGAAAAAAAATGGGTAGGTTTCCACTGTAAATTACGAACCAGCAACAGGCAGCAGGGACAGAGCTGGTTTTAAATATACGGAGAAAAAAAATGATGTGAGGTCCACCGTATATTTAAAAACAGCCCTGGACCCTTTCTAACAGAGGACTTTTGCCACAGCCAGGGGTGCCCTTTCACCGAACCCCCAGCCACAGCATCAGCCCTGACCATTAGTCAGCCCAGGCCAGGGATCCCTGTGGAGTTGGGGACACTCCCAATAAAGGGGTCACCCTCTCCAGGGCACCCCTGGCCTAGGCTGATAGCCCGGGGCTATCCCGCCACCCATTGGGTGGCGGGTGGCGGGTTGATAGTGTTAGGTGTAGTGTAAAAATTTGATTTTTCATCATTGTCTTTACAGTGGAACTACAGGTCCCAGCAAGCCTCCCCCGCATGCTGGTACTTGGAGAACCACAAGAACCAGAATGCGGGGCATTAAGGGCCCACTGGTACCTGTAGATAATCTGTAAAGAAATGGTTAATAAAACACACAACACACCGTGAAAATAAAGTTTTATTGCATCCATAAACACTTACACATACTCACCTGTTTCCAGATGTTCATGTCCCCTTGTTAACGTAAAGTATTTTTACGAATTACCTGTAAAAAAAGATCCAATACTCACCTTTATGTCCCTCGATGTTCTCCGCAGAAATCCAATACATGGGGCGGATACAGTGTAATAACATGCTTCTGCATGGTGTTACACTGTGTTAATGTCTGCTCGTGGGAACGAGCTGACTTCAGTCCCGGGCCGCTGGCCAATCAGCTGCCGCTCATTGGCTGGAACCCACGTGGGCTTAGCCAATGAGTGGCTTCTCCACATGGGTCCCAGCCAATGAGCGGCTGCTAATGTTAGCCGCCGCTGATTTTTGGTAAATTTGAGAGATGTATGTTTTTGGTGAAAAGTACTTCCGATTTGGCCCGATGGTGATTTGATTCGAGATTGCTATCTCAGTCGAGTGAGATGACAGAAATCTCTCTCTAACTCACCCGACTTTGCCTTTAGTAAATTTGCAAGCAGGGAAAAAAATCAATAAATCACCCGAGATGGTCATCTCGACCTATCTCGAATCTTAGTAAATTTACCCCTTACTGCTAATAACTGGGGAAAAGATATCTCTACTTGTTCTTCTCACTCTGACATTTTATGCTATTGTATCTCCATAATGAAATTCTAACATTCTGCGATGCTATAGGAAGTTCATTTTAAAACTATCAATAGGGCCTCCTGTATATCTCTCAAATATGTGGAAAACATATGGTATCAGATGAAACTGGTCCATGTCCATAATGCCATTATCATTCTGCTTCTTTTTTCCATCATTTTTGTGAATGCACAATAATACGTGTGTTTTGGAATAAAATAACCAAGTTTATTAACTCACTATTCGAGATATCAGTACAACCTGAGCCCCTAGCCCTCATATGTGACAATTTAAAAAATTGGAACCTAGGTCAAAAGAAAAAAATATATTCTCCCATTACTTACAGTCATTATCACTGTGGGAAAAAAGGCTATTCTCCGGAAATGGATCTCTAAATCTGCTCCTATGCTTACAGATGTAACAGTCTGGTTACTGCAATATTTATATTTTGATCGCAGATCAGTTATGTTTCATATAGAAAAAGAGATTTAATGACAAATGGGGGGCATATATTTCTCAACTTTAACCTCAAACACAACAACATATATTTAAGTTATTTGAACATACTGAATGGTATTTACCTCACCAATTATTGGCTTCTGCATAACTCTCTATCAATAAGACGCAGACTTTTCTTACTATGCTACCGTAGATAGTGGGATACACAATGCCAAATATCGTATGTTACCTATAATACGCTTTCAATGTAGAGCGCTGATAGTAGCAAAGTAATTTAAATATAAATTTAATGATATTAAATAAATAACCCCTGATATAAAATTTATATTTAAATTACTTTGCTACTATCAGCGCTCTCTTTGTTTTCTTTATTTATTTCTATGTACTAGATCAGGAGGTTGTGAGAAGATCTCCTATATAGAGAGCTGCAGATTTAGCACATTTTGTTTTTTTCAATTGTGATTTTTATTAAGATTAGCGCCAGGTTATTCTGTTTGTTTGTTCTTCTTTCTTGAGGGGGTTTCCAAATGTTTGAGTTTAGAGTGAGTGTGGTCAGTCCATGAAGAGGGCATAATTATTACTTATTCATCTCTGCGTCATACAAAGTGTATTGTTTGTCATAATTCCAGCATATACAGGACCAGCGATCACAGTAAGCCATTAAATGCAGCAGTAAGGAACATCCAGCCTGAGCTGAATGGTATTATTTTAGATGTGGGCACCATTCCAGAGCATTGGAGTAAGTCCAGGAGTCTGGGGGAGCAGCAGAAGAACCTAGCACTGCCCTAGACCTATATGTACGTATTGGTCTCGTTATGTACTGGATAGTGTATTATTACACAGTATTAATAATTAAGCCTATAAATGGTCTATAGCAGTACACCCCTAACAGTGCATGTTTTCCAGATCTCCTAGTTGTGGCATAGGTGTATTTATTACTGACTGACACATGTTAAAAGATCCACAGTTGGTGCTAATTATTTTATTTGTGATACTGAGAAGAACATGCAGCACTAATACAATTTCTATAATATTACTATTTCTATTGTGGTCATGGTGTAGGTTGGGGAGGGGGGTTTCAAGGCAACTTGGAAACCCCCCTGTGTTTACCTATGTGACCCTACACTCTCTCTTTTATTTTTATTTATTTCTGTTCTATAAATGTATAACAATAATGATATATATTTATCTAGCAGATTTATGAATGGTACAATTTTTCATTTATTGGAAGATTGTACTATTTTCATGTCTGTCCTTACTATACAATACCATATATCATTGGAATCTGCTATCTGTACATTCTGTTTCTTTTTTTGAAAATGTTCAATGAAAAGACGTATAAAAAACAAACAAACAAGAAACAAGCGTTTTTAAAAGATGCACTATGTGACCCAATGGTGCCATGGGGCTGACGGCCTATGGAAAAACTCCCAGTGAGGCCTACGGTCAATCCACCTCTGTACCTGAGCCTGGGAAGAACCAGGATCATAGAGCTACTATAAGTTAGAAATATGTCTCTTGATACTCCAAACAATTTTAATCTATCAATCCTCTGACAAATTGGTCTATTGTCTATGAATTTGGCATGCATCCCCCATGGGGTATATGACTAGTCTTTTACATGAGAGATGAGACACTTATGAATATCAATAAACATTATCATTCTTCGTACCTCCTTAAGAATACCCACAACCTCTCCAATACAACTTTCACTGTGTTACTCCAGGTTTTGCTAATTCATTTTTCATTGTTTTATTATCCTGGAAAATTAGTTACAATTTATAATATATGTTTTGGCCTATACAATTTATAATATATATCATTTGGCCTATATTCCACTATTGCAAGTTATAAAAATATAAAAATAAAGTAGGAATATGATCATGGGAAGCACTTCCGGTAAGGCATAAATAATGTGTGACTTACCCTGACTGCAAAATACTAGAAAAAAAAAAACCTTTCCATCCACAAATTTCTCTACCAATCAAACACGTATCCTCATGGATAATATATACATTACAGTGTATATGAGAGAGCAGCAAGCAGGTGACATCACATGAAACCATGGCCTGACCTCATGCACCTGTAGTCATGGCAACAGAGTTGTTTATTTTCAAAGTTGGGAGCGGCAGTTAGAAGATCCAACTGACGTTGCTGCAGAAGACGGAGCCCAGTGGGGAGAAGAAGGACCCAGCGCAGAAGAATAGGAGACAGGAGGAAGTAAGAGGAGCAGAAAGAGGAGCAATAAGGAGACCATGGAGTCGGCACAGAAGAAAGAGAAGATGGCAGGAGGAAAGAGGAGCAGAGAGAGGAGCAATAAGGAGACCATGGAGTCAGCACAGAAGAAAGAGAAGATGGCAGGTGGGAAGAGGAGCAGAGAGAGGAGCAATAAGGAGACCATGGAACCGGCACAGAAGAAAGAGAAGATGGCAGGAGGGAAGAGGAGCAGAAAGAGGAGCAATATGGAGCCGAAAGCGAAGAAGCCATGCCCTGAAGATGGTCAAGAGAAGAGGAGAGTAAAGAAAAGAAGGAAGAGAAAACACAGATCGGAGGAGTCTCTGGCAAAGAAGAGAAAGAGCGCAGCGAGTGTGGCTGAAGAATTTGATGGAGATCAGCCAAGACCAGGTAGAGAGGGGACGGAGGTTTTATCAGGCAAAACGATTCTTAGTATGGGGCAGTTGTAGAACCGCAGAAGTATCAGAGGCACAAAGTGTAGTTGGAGAGTTGTTATATTCAATTCATTATTTTACATTGATAAGACTTTATCTTTAAAATATTACTATATAAACAATATTTGGTACTTAAGTATTATAGGGACTACTTGTCTAATTGAGGGATTATAGGGACTTGAGTATTAACTGTCATAAGTATCAGAGTACAATAGGGACTACCTGTGCTTATTATCTTTCTTACGTATGATATAATTGGATAAAATGTTGCCTGTATAAGAAACATGTAACATATGAGCTGCCATAATAAAGGTCACTTGTTGCTACATTTCTTTTCTTAATGCTCCAAAAATGTCCCCATAATTGTTGATTTTTATATAATGAAATGATGTCAATAATAACTATTTATTCCTGATTCAGTATCATTTTATTAACAAATATGCATATTAGTTAATAAAACCACCAAGTTTTACTGGTAACAACGTTTCATTAATTTTATAAGTGGCTATACTGCTGGTAATGACCGTTTCATACCAGCTACAGTACATTGTATATATATTTATGTTGTGTATCATGTGTAAACATTGTGTATGTGAAATAAGATGGGTACACACCTTTTTGACCAGCGGCTAATAGGATTATTTTTAAAAGCAAGTCACCGGCGCACTGTATTCCGATCTTTCCCCTAGGGCAGCCATCAGGGGGGTACTGCTGGCACTAATGTACCGGGCCCGCAGGCGTCTCAAAGTAGTTTGGTAATAGAATAAGCGGTGCGCTTCGGGCCCCGTCAGTCACTGTAACTACTGGCTAGCGCAGCAACTGTGGGACGGGCCCCCTTCTCATAGAAGAGCAAAGCAGAGGAGAGCGTGGCTTTAGTCTGTGCTGTGCTGCAGCTGCCGGGTCTGTCCATCCTTCTCCTATATGCAGATGATCTCCTATCTGCACTGCAGCTGCTGAATTACATTCCCTGTCCCTCCCCAAGTCCCCGCCCCCTCATGCTCTGCCTTATCTGTCCGAGTCCCCGCCCCTTCCTGCCCGGGCTAGCTATCCTTCTCCTGGGGGATCTCCCAGCAGAGTCCTGACAGCTTCCGGTGTGTGAGGGAACAGCCACCTACAATGCTGCAATCACAGGTAAGGATGGCTCTGTATCCATGTTAGGTGGGGGTGTACATTTATATTATATAGGGGGAGGGTAATGTATCAGGTGGGTGAGGTGTGTTTAGGGGTATAGTAATGTATCTGGGGTGTATAGTAATGTATCTGGGGGGTATAGTAATGTATCTCGGGGGTATAGTAATGTATCTGGGGTGTTTGGTGATGTATCTGGGGGGAGTATAGTGATGTACCTGGGGTGTATAGTAATGTTTCTGGGGGGTACAGAAATGTATCTGGGGGTAGAGTAATGTATCTCAAGGGTATAGTGATGTATCTGAGGTGTTTAGTAATGTATCTGGGGGGTATAGTAATATCTCTGGGGGGTATAGTAATGTATCTGGGGGTATAGTAATGTATCTGGGGGGGTACTATAGTTGTATCTGGGGGGTATAGTAATGTTTCTGGGGGGGTACAGTAATGTATCTGGGGGGTATAGTGATGTATGAACGCAGGCGTGTATTGGGTTTATATATAGTAATGTATCTGGGGGGCATAGTAATGTTTCTGGGGGGTACAGTAATGTAGCTGGGGGTTTAGTAATGTATCTGGGGGGTATAGCAATGTATCTGGGGCAGGGCCATAACTAGGGTGGTGCAACCTGTGCCCTGGCACAGGGCACCACAGGGCAGGGGGACTGTTAGGCCTATCAATTTTCCTATTATCATTCTCACTTGTAGCTTCCTCATCTTTTATCCCCAGCATCTCCTGGCCTCCCCTATCTCTTCCCTAGCCCTTCCCCAAGTGCACCATCTTATTTCCCTATTTAAAAAATGGGGCGGGCGCGCCAGTGCTCTCTCTGGCAACAAGAGTCTAGTTCCCCATGAGGCCATGGCATTTTTTCAAGTGCACCATCTTATTTCCCTATTTAAAAATGGGGGGGTGGGGGACGCCAATGCTCTCTCTGGCACAAGGCACCAAGAGTCTAGTTACGGATCTGATCTGGGGGTGTATAGTAATGTATCTGGGGTGTATAGTGATGTATCTGGGGTGTATAGTGATGTATCTGGGGAGTTTAGTAATGTATTTGGGGTGTATAGTGATGTATCTGAGGTGTATAGTAATGTATCTGGGGGGTATAGTAATGTATCTGGGGGGTATAGTAATGTATCTGGGGTGTATAGTGATGTATCTGAGGTGTATAGTAATGTATCTGGGGGGGTAATGTATCTAGGGGGGTATAGTAATGTATCTGGGGGGTATAGTAATGTTTTGTGGGGGTATAGTAATGTATCTGGGGGGTACAGTAATGTATCTGGGGGTTTAGTAATGTATCTGGGGCAGGGCCATAACTAGGGTGGTGCGACCTGTACCATGGCACAGGGCACCACAGGGCAGGGGGCGCTGTTCGGCCTTGTCAATTTTCCTATTTATTATCATTTTCACTTGTAGCTTCCTCATCTTTTATCCCCAGCATCTCCTGGCCTCCCCTATCTCTTCCCTGGCCCTTCCCCAAGTGCACCATCTTATTTCCCTATTTAAAAAATGGGGCGGGCGCGCCAGTGCTCTCTCTGGCACCAAGAGTCTAGTTATGGCTCTGATCTTGAGGTGTATAGTGATGTATCTGGGGGTGTATAGTAATGTATCTGGGGTGTATAGTAATGTATCTGGGGTGTATAGTGATGTATCTGGCAAGGTATAGTAATGTTTTTGGAGTGTATAGTGATGTATCTGGGGAGTATAGTAAAGTATCTGGGGGTATAGTAATATATTTGGGGTATATAGTGATATATCTGGGGTGTATAGTAATGTATATGGGGTATATAGTGATATATCTGGGTTGTATAGTAATGTATATGGGGTGTATAGTGATATATCTGGGGGTGTATAGTGATGTATCTGGGGGTATATAGTGCTGTATCTGGCAAGGTATAGTAATGTTTTTGGGGTGTATAGTGGTGTATCTGGGGGGTATAGTAATGTATCTGGGGGGGTATAGTAATGTATCTGGGGGGTATAGTAATGTATCTGGGGTGTATAGTAATGTATCTGGGGGGCATAGTAATGTATCTGGGGGGGTATAGTAATGTATCTGGGGGGGTATAGTAATGTATCTGGGGGGAATAGTAATGTATCTGGGGTGTATAGTGATGTATCTGGGGAGTATAGTGATGTATCTGTGGGGGTAGAGTAATGTATCTGGGGTGTCGCCACCCGCTCCGCAAAGATAAGGGCTTAGCTGCGCAGCATGAATCAAATTACTGCGCAATCCTATAGCTGGATAAAATCTCACTATGGGCCATATTCAATTTGAGGCGAAAAACCGTGATGTAATTTTCGCCTGTTATTTATCCCCGTATTCAATTACAAAGACTTTTGCAGGTGCGAAAAATCTTTGTAAAAAAACGGGGATAAGTTTTCACCATGTAATACATGGCGAAAAAAATGCAGAATTAGGGTTTAGGGGTGCAGGCTTAAAAAAAAATAGCCTACACTCCTGGTAATGGTCCCTAAAAGTAATGTGTGTAAAAAAAAATGCTTTTTAAAAAAATCAGGACACCCCAAAAAATTAAGTTTAATTTTGGGGTTAAAAAAAAAACCTTCATTGCGGGTGATAGAGGCAGGTGCATTTTTGAAGGCATTTTAAAAATTGACTTGAGGAAAATATGTTTGCACCCATTTTCATGTACCCCAAATTTGATTGAAATAGTTATTTAAAATAAATAAATAAATGCTACTTTTCACCCCTTCTTCTAAAGCCGCATTTATGCACCTGCAGTGGCTATTAAAACCCCCCACTTCCTTCAGCAGGCAAAAACGGGGGTACCCATAGTGATCCCCCAAGTCAGGACATCTTTAGGGGGGTGCCAGGATGAATTCCTGAAAATTCCCAGGATTTTTTCGATACTTACCTTTCCGCCGGCACCTGTTTTCGCTGATTCCTAATTTAATGCGGGGATAAGCCGGCACGCGCCAGATACTTTATCCCTGCATAAAATGGCGATGATGACGAAAAGTCCGATCTCTGACTTTTCGCCATCAAATTGAATAATGGCCTATGACGGGGATTATTGCTGCAATAATACCATATCACGGGTGGGTAAGGGGCCCCAGGGAATTGCTTTGCCCAGGGCCCACACTGCTATAAGACAGCCCTGATGCCAATAGCATTATTTCCCAGCATCGCTGCTCCCTGATAGAAAGCAATGACCAGGGAAAATACTTGTAATCAGAGCCACATTTTCCCATTTACTAGTGAATCTCTATATTCTCAGGGAGGGGACCCTCAGATTAGGAATTGGCAGCAGAGCATTGTGATTGGGAAGTGCAGTCAGAGACCCTTATTACCTTGTACTGTTTGTGTCCTTATCCTACACTCTGACTTGTAGCGTCCAGAAATATTGCATCAAAGTATGGATAAATGACGTGAAAGCAGGGTAACTAAATGATATCTCCAGCACCAGGGGGTGGGCGATGCTTTCAGGCTGGAAGGAGCAAGAGGGGAGGTTTTATGGTAACTGAGGGGTCTGTTGGGTGGACTGAGCCAGGTGGCTGCTGGAAGATTAGTATACAGCAGCCGCCGGGAGGCTCCTCTGACACTGTCACATCAGATGCGACTGTGTCAAAGAAAGTCCCAACTGGTGTAGTCACGTCTCATGGGACCACGCTAGACAAGTGATTACACTGCCCATGCATATCATTATTAGCCTGAAGATAAGTGGTCTGTCCTGTACTAAATTTTTGGCATTCTAAAAATATAGGATTTCCCCCTTACTGAAAGTGAATGCAGGAATGGGCATTATGCCACATTGTAGCTTGGCACATGTGTTCTCTGGAAATACAATGTAAAAATATGCCAGGCCAAAATAAATATGCAAATTGGCAATTGGTTCTAAGGGAGTCACCTTACACCTTACATAAGCACTGTTACATGTAATTACTGCTGGTATGAAGAGATGACCTATGATTAGATTACACAACATCATCATCATCCATTCCTGGAATCAGACCCACCTTACTGTAATCACCAGTGGCCGTATACCAACCAACCATTCATCAGAACAATTAAAGTGTCACGGGTTGGGTATGGATTGCCAGCAGTCGGGATCCCGATGGTCAGAATCCCAACACCGGAATCCAGGGTTAACATATGACACCTGTTGGTTGGTATGCTTAACCCTCCTCCTCTCCCTACCCTAACCCTCTGTTTGTGGTGCCTAATCCTTAACCTACCCCTTAGTACCTGAACCTAACCCCTCCTCCCTGCACCTTAAACCTAACCCTCCCCTAGTGCCTAACCCTAACCCTGCCCCGAACCCCCCATACTTACCTTCGGGATGCCGATGGTCGGTATTCTGGATTCGGAACCCTGACTGCTGTTGGTACTCCGGCGCCGGTATTTAGACCGCGGGCATCCCGTCAGACGGGATGCTGACTATGGACCTGATTCAGACCTGCTCGCTAAGGCGCGATCGCTCGCTCTGAGCGATTTTTGCCCATCTGCGCATGCATATAATTCGCAGTGCGCGTGCGCAAGCCGATCGTTGCAATCTGATTTTGGTTGCTCGTAAGCCACTATCAGGTCGCTGCTTTGAGTGACAGATAGTGCCGTTTGTGGGAGGTAACAGGGGAAGGTGCTTGTGAACGGGGGAGTGGATGTGCGAACGCAGGCGTGTCAGTCCACCAAAACGCCGTTTAAAGGGCATGCATAATTAGCAAAGTAGCGTCATTGTACACGTCACCTGCATGTATTTCAGCCAGCACTGATCGCTATGCTTGCGGCAGGTTAAGGCAACCCCAAGGGCTGCGAGCAGCTCCGATGGCTCACAATGGTCCCGATTAATCCTTCATTTCCCGGAGATGGCGTGTGTTGCAAGTGGCAAGGGGGCGTCATTAGACACTTGCGAGCGCAATTTGCCATAGCTCGCTAAAACATAGTGGGCGTCCTTACGCGACGCAGTGCGAGCACTTCATTTAAATATCCGGCCCCTTTTTGCAAGTGAGCGACTGCAACTTGCGAGCGGGTCTGAATGAGCTCCTATATCCCAAGTGTCACATTTCCTTTTCCTTCATAATTAAATTGTATAACACACAATGCCACAACGGACTTAAGGTGCTTACACACGTAGCGATTTTTTGACCGATTTGTCGATAACGACGTCGTTATCGTTAAAAAAAATCATTCAGTTTATGAGTTATAACGATGACCGATAATCACAAATGTGCACTATCGTTCATCGTCCATTTCAGACTGTCCAACATGACGATTTTCATTAAGGGAAGGAACATTATTCATTCATCGTTCCAAAAATCGTTCATTACACTTCAAAATATCGTTCACTTTTTCAAGGGAAAATCTGACAGCAGATCGTTGGTTACAAAATCGTTACGTGTGTATGCACCTTAAGTATTAACATACAGATGTGTCATCATACACCTAGCCTCAATATGCCATGTGGTGTGAGACGCCAGGTCCCGTGCAACTCGGTGTGCGCCAAGGATTTTCTTTAAAAAGTTTTTGCTCAAAAAATGACAAAACGTTCCAGGAGACTGCATTGATTTATTTTATATGTGACGCTTATATCTGTGTGCGACTGAATCTGTATAGGAACCACAACAGGCCCTGGCATGGAAGAAAGCCACGGCCGCTGCACTGTAGCACTTATATACAGACACAGACACACACAGATATACAAGCGTCGCATATCAAATTAGTCTGTGCAGTATCGGGAAGCGGTTTCTCACATCTTTGCGACTATAATGCATTTTCAGGTAAAAAACCTATGAAAGAGACGCACAGCGCAAGCCAAGTAAGACGAGACCTGTCCAGCAGAAAAGGGCAATTTGGCACATCTGCAGCAATAGTGTATGAGGGCACATCTGTATGCTACATGGTGGAATGTCTAATACGCTAATTGACACAATGGAACTGCTGACTCAGAGCAACTAATTACTTGATCAATTACCAGTGCTCATATATCAATTAACTCCTCAAAATCAGGACCTATAAAGACATCTCCCATTTCCAAAATGACATGGAATGGGCAGAGGCTGGCACACTCAGCATTGGCAGAGAGACTAGCAGACTGAGCATGGGCAGAGAGTCTGTAAGAGACTGGGAATAGGTAGAGTGGCTGGTACAGATGGACAATGGGTAGAGAGGCTGGCACAAGCAGGATGGGTAGAGAGGCTGGCACAAATAGGCAATGGGTAGAGGCTGGCACATACAGGATGGGTAGAGAGGCTGACACAGAAAGGGGATGGTAGATAGGCTGGCATAGACAATGGAAAGAAAGAGAAAATGCCACAGACAGAATAGTAGGTAAGGCAAGAAAATAAATAAAAGACAATGACCAGAAAGATACAGGAAGATATGACATACTGTACAGGTTGTGTCTCCCATATCCAAAATGCTTGGGACCAGGGTAACAGAGGGGTCCGTTCAGTCATCTTGTGTCTCAAGCTCTTGTGCACTGGGGCCCACCGGGGCTTACTAGGGCCGTTATAGCCACACTTAGTAATCACCTGGATGGTATAATGAGCTATATTCCATAATATGACAATAAGTAGTGACATTATTGTGTCTCTGTGTTACATCACTGTCAGCATAGTTAGGTCTGAGGTGGCTGCTGTGGCTTTATATGAATTGATAGGTGATGAACTGATATGAGACCCATCTACATGTACACACATAGGAACTGGGAGGTTGTAATAGAATACATACAGATGTGTGTACATACGTCTATCCTCTGTGCGCTACAAGTCACATTACATAAAGTGTGACAGCAGTGAGACTCGGTAGCTGTTTTCTTTTTTCGTGTGACTTTTTACCTTCAAATGCATCTTATCCGCACAGCTATGCATACGGGACACACAAGCAGCTTTTACTGTTTACAATGATATGCGGCATCCCTATGTTCTGTGTGACTGGGGGTGTACCTGCATGCAAAATGCTATGTTACACTGTCAGCCCAAATCTACCCTTAGTCATTTTAGTAAACTTACCCTCTGGTGCTTCCAAGTAACTATACCGGGTAATGTTACTAAAGGTCCATTTAAATCGATTAAAATTCAATCAACACTGATGTTGTGTTTCAGGGGCTAAATCACACATTTACTAGCACCAATAACACAACATCGATGTTGATTGATTTTTAGTTGTAAAAGAGCCCTATAATGCATTTTATTTAGTGTTCCCAATGATCCCAGGGCAGTAATCATCACCATCACCTTACTGTGTCCTTATTATAGTTTTGTTAAACAATAAATTAATTATCTGTCTCTTATTTTATTCCCCAAGGACCAAGCAGCATCTCACCAGCCTGTCCCGGTGACGCCTCTTATTCCAACAAGAGATTTAAGATCAGACGTGAGATCGGCCGGGGCAGCTTCGGAGTAGTAAGTTTCATGACGTTACTATAGTATATGTAGTATCTTAATGCAGATGCAAATAGATACATTATTCAGTATATAATAAAATGGGAAAACTGTAACAGTCATTTTCTCCCAATCAGAAACCATCTAAACCTTCTGCATATATGTGATTATTAAACCAATACATTACTAGGTAGATCTAGCTGTACCATACTTACCTGCTCTCCCGGGATGCCTGGGAGACTCTTGAATCTCGGTGGCTCTCCCAGACTCTGGGTAGGGTAGGTGAGTCTCCCAAACACGAATCATCGCTGTCTGTCCTGCCCACTTCCCAAGTGACCTGGGCATCTTGATGACACGTTTCATGATGAATTACGCTAACACCCGCCCCCAGCTTTACAGGGAGAGGAATTGTGGTTCTGTATAGCAGGGGCCGGGCCACGATGATGCAAACGCTGCACCACACCCCACACATCCAACCTGGCTGCTCACTCCCACAGTACAGCAGTAATATCTGCACTATACGCTGCACCATAAAGGACAGCTCCCTATAGGTGACTGTAAGACAGCTCTGTACCTACAGTACAGATTTGATAAAACACAGCAAAGCATAGTTGCCTACCTTTCAGTTGCTCTTCCCAGGAGAAGCCCGGGTAAGAGAAACAGCAGGGGGGGTGACGGGGGCGGGGCCTGACAAATTGCGCCATTAAGCCCCCCCCTTCGCGGTAAAATTGCCACGATTGGTTAAAATTTGCATAGGGGGCGGGGCCAAACAACGTGATTCATGTAGAATCACGTCTTAAGCCCCGCCCCCTACACGGAGACCCGCGATCGCCGCCAGAATTCTCCTCATTCTGCCCACTTCACTAGGAAGTGGGCAGAATGCGGGAGAAATGCCTACCCTTCCGGGGGTGCGGGGGGTTACCCGAAAAATCGGGAGCCTCCCGCGAAAACCGGGAGGGTAGGCATGTATGCAGCAAAGTAGAAGGAAAGCAGAGATATTTCAGACTTGTATTTGGAAGGTAAGTAGCGGGGTTGGGGGAAGGGTTAGGCAATATGGGGGGAAGGTTAGGCAATATGGACGAAGGGTTAGGCAATATGGGGGGAAGGTTAGGCACTATGGGGGAGAGGGTTAGGCACTATGGGGGGAGGGTTAGGCACTATGGGGGAGGGTTAGGCACTACGGGGGGAGGGATAGGTTTAGGGTGCGGCAGGAGGGGGGAATAGGTTTAGACACTAGGGGGGAAGGGTTAGGATACCTAACAATAGGTGTCGGTATCCTAACCCTGTCGGGATGCCGGCGTTGGGATTTCGACCGCCGCAATTAGCTTAAGTGCGTCACCTATGTAATACAGATGTGCGGGAGGCTTCTCTCCCAGCAATAATTATGCTGTTGAATAGATAGTGCAGCTGTTTCTCACAACAATGTTCCTCCTGCCACTGCCAACACTTATATTCCTTAGAAAGAACTATGTGGTCAGGGATATCCTGCAGACTGGGCTAGTTATTCGCACTACAGGCATTAGAGTCACTGTTCAACAGATGGAAACAGAGATCTAGGTTGAGAGTCCCTCTTGGTTGGGCGTCTTCCTCATAGGTAACATTATGAATGTGGGCGGGACTGAAGGCAGCCTATGTAAGCAGCTGATGTCACCACCTGCATCACATTTAGGAGCTCATTTTAGTGTCTAATATATGGAAAGTATTCACAGTGCAAATAGTCCTCATTAATTATATTCATAATATTTCATTATACACAGGAACGGCCATTTGTGCTCCCCACCCTGTAATATATCTATATCTCTGACACATTCAGGTCCTGCTGGCATACGACAGGGTGACACAGAAGAACGTCGCCATGAAACTCCTGGAGAAGATCGGGATGTCAGGGAGAGAAGTGGGCAGCGCAGAGATGGAGAGGAGAGCTCTGCAAGCTACATCAGGAAGCCCCTTCCTCATGCACAGCCTCCTGACATTCCAGACCGAGGTATTACCATAATACACATCAGAACAACGTGCAAATAACGCGATGGTCATTCCACTTTCCCTACATCCCCGAACAAGCAATAAATACCGTACACACGATGCAATCTTCCAAACGACAGCACAATATATCATGTCAGAGGATTGTATCCAATTAGTCTTTTCTCCTGCACACACTATGCAATCATTGTATAAATACCTGGTAGTTCAGGTGATGTCGACAGAGGAAAGATTGGACCAATATATCTTATGGTCTTTTGGATGGGTGTACACACTGCACAATTTTCCTTAACATCGTTGAAAATATCTTTAACGTCCCAATGTCCCTTCATCCCAGAACAAACAATACTGAGTGTACAAAGTACAAACTGTGTAATCCTTCAAGCGATGGAACAAATTAATGTGAGGTTTGTATACGATTCATCGTTGCTCCTGTACACACTAGAACAACCAGGCGTCTTCAGAAGCCAAATCGGAACGACATATCGCCTGGTTGCCCGGTTGGTCGTACACACTACACGATGTGCACCACATTGTTCATGATGTCTTCTTACTGACCATACAGCACGGCCAACGTACACACTGGGTCTCATTCAGACCCGCTCGCGAGCGCAGGACGCTCGCAAGCAGGGCGATGGTACCCAATTGCGCATGCGCACGACGGAGGCCGTCGCTCGGAGTCTCGCACCAAAGGGGGCGTGCTGTCAATGGTGAGCGACAGCACGCCCCCCTTTGGTGGGCGTGCTGGGGCATGGCTGCCCAGACAGAGGCGTTCTCATGGGAACGCCTACCGTCTGGGTCCGACCCCACTGACATCACTAGGGATGTCAGTGGGAGTGATTTTGGCTCTGATAGAGCCAAAATCACTCCAGGGCTTGCGGTCACCAAGACCCTACCGCAGGGTCTCGTCGCAAGCCCGATGGTCGCGATAGTCGCGATGGTAACCCACAGCTATGCGAGCGTCCAGGAGGACGCACCAAAAAAAAACAAAAAACGCCCTGATTCAGAGCGGGCGCTCGTTCAGAGCGTCCGGCTCTGAATCAGGCCCACTGTGCGATCTGCACAACATATCATTACAATATGCCTCAAAATGACATATCATACAGTAATTGTCACTGTGTAATACGGTGGAGAGTATGGTACCTGCTGCAGGCTCTGGGCACCCAGACCAGGTAAATGGAGAATAAATGACTGTGCTAGAGTAAATAGCACATATGTGACTGTTCTGTCTGTGTCCTGGGATAGGAGCATTTAGGTATCATCATGGACTATGCCAGCGGAGGAGACCTACTACAGCTCCTGCAGAAAAGAGGCCGTCTTGAAGTGGACGCTGCAAGGTAAGATCCAACAATGAGCTGATGTGAGCCTCTGTGTAATTATGTGCGAGGGACAATGTGAGACATAGGAGCTTACAGTGTGGGGAATGAGATACATTATGTAATACATGCAGTGGCAGAACAGTTATCATACACTGCCCTCATTACATTTACCATACTGACTATACCAGCACTGGCAACCACTGATCACCACATTGTGTGTTCCATAAGGCACAACCACATTACAGATAGAAAAGAAGATATAGTCAGGCCAGAAACCACACACAGCCACACATGTACACACACACACATGTACACACATACATGTACACACACACACATGCACACACAGCCACATATGTACACACACAGCCACATATGTACACACACACACAGCCACACATGTACACACACAAAGCCACATATGTACACACACACAGCCACACATGTACACACACACACACACACACACATACAGCCACACAAGTACACACAGACATGTACAGACACACAGCCACACATGTTCACACACACACAGCCACACATGTACACACACAGCCACACATGTACACATCCACACGTGTACCTTCAAAGCCACACATGTACACACACATACACACTTGTACACACACACATGTACACACACATGAGCAATAAATGTTATCCCCTCCCCACTTGTTGGTCACTCATCATTTAATCTCTCACTCTCTCCTGCATACACTGTCCTTATTTCCCTTCTCTATAGCTCCCTTACACTCTCCCCATCCCACATTGTGTCTCTCTATCCCCATATACACAGTATGGGGCTGAGTCAGTCGCACTCTTCTGAGACCGCATTACCATCTTCTGCCGTAGTTGTTTCTGCCACTTTATACTAGGGATGTGCAGGCTCGGATAGGTTCGAGATTGCACGCCGAGTTCGGATTTTTCCCTCCAAAAAAACGGAACTCAGAAAGAGGCAAAACGTCATCTTGCATGGACAAACATCATCATTCCTGGACTGACCAGTGTATGACCAGTTATGTGACACTCCCATCAGATAGTTACATCTCCTACATCTGATTAGCCACCTCCTAGTCACCGCCCAATATATATCAGAGACCGTGTAATAGCTACTGCACCTCTTTATGTACACAGGCCCTCATTCAGAGCCGCTCGTAAGCGGCCGCTCGTTTGTCATGAGTGATGTTCGCTCATCTGCGCATGCATACGGATTGTAATACGCATGCGCGAACCAGTCAGTGCGGCCAAAAATTGTTTGTTCGCTAAATAGCGAATGCCTGCTATTTTGAGTGACAGGAGGAGGCGTATGTGGGTGGTAACAGGGGAAGGTGCTTGAAAATGGGGAGTGGAATTCAGAACGCAAGCGTACTTAAAGGCCAAAACGAGCGTTTTATGGGTGTGCATAATTAATACAGCAGCGTCATTGACCACGTCACTTGGTTGTTTTATAGTCAGAACTGCTCGCAAGATAGCGGTAGGAAAAACCAACCACAAGAAGAGCAACCAGTTCATATGCTGTTCGATGTACTCGATTAATCTAATAGCGGACATGACGTATGATGCGAGCGGCCAGGGGGCGTATTTTAAAAAATTACGACTGCAAGTTTTGTTCGCTCGTTCAGACATAGAGGCGTGAACAGACCGCAAAGAGCGAACGGTTCATTTGAATAGTCACCCCTTTTTTCTGAACGAACGACCGCAAATAGCGTCCGGCTCTGAATCAGACCCACACTGCGGGACCAGATAGGAGGAGAGCCTGGCCATGGTGGAGGAAGTAAGCAGATTGGTGCTATAGTAACTATGCAGTGGCTGTCTGGTACATTCACACCACCTCCTTTATAAGGGTCTTACATCTGTGACTTATGGTCCCATAAATATGGCACAACCTGTACTGCACTGATCCCATTTGCCACCCATGACCCCCCTCCCCCATCTCCTGTTGGTACTGCTACATAAAAAAAAGGATCAGCAGCTGCTCTGATGCGGGGTTGAGTGAAGGGAATGGCTTGCTGTGCCACCCCCAGCAGGTGGCGCCCCTATGCACGTGCCTACTGGGAAATCCACTACACTAAGTATTGGTGCATACACACGGTCAGACTTGCTAGATCAACTATATGCGATTTGAACAATTTTACCAACGATTTCATGAACGATTTCTGACAATATTTAAATGAATGAAATCGTCCAAATCTGACTGCAATCACAGTTGATTTCAGATATCGCTATCTGACATGCGGACACGCGCATCGTTCATCGATGCATGTCAAACATGTCAACGACATGAATGATATAATGATTTTTGCAATCGTTATTGTTCATATCTTCCAGAAAATCTGACCGTGTGTACACCCCATATGTGTGATATAGAGAAGAGATGTCAGAGGAAAACCAGACAGATAGCAAATCTATACAGTCCTCACACTTATTATATATTCCATGTACACACTAATTCTGTATGTAAGGAATCCTCATGGAGAACAGGATCTGGGACATTACAATAATGTTACATTTCTATTGTTACAGATTCTATGCTGCAGAGATCGTCTCCGGTCTCCAGTACTTCCACATGATGGGCTTCATACATCGGTAACTACCTTTCTCTCCTCATGTCATTGTGTATAGAAGATGTCACTTTGGGATTCCCATGTTCATGCCATGATACCCAGAAGTAACTGTTCTCACATTGGTAAATGAATGAAAGTAATTACATCCTTATAAAACAAAACAATAATTAGCGCATTAAGGGCCAAATTCAATTAGAGGTGAAAAGCAGCGATCGGTGAAAAGTTTTCACCGATTTGAGCTTTTCTCCTGTTTTCAAAGTATCTCCGTAGTCAGGGCCTGACTTAGACCCGGTCGCGAGCGCTGAGTGCTTGCAACCGGGTCGATGGTGGCTCAGAGCGCATGCTCATGATGTCGTGTGCATGCGTGAGACCCGGATAGTGACGTGCAATCCGTCGCTCCGGGTCTCGCACCAAAGGGGCCGTGCTGTCGATGTTGAGTGACAGCACGCCCCCTTTGGAGGGCGGGCCGGGGGGGGGTGGCTGCCCAGATGGAGGCATTCCCATGAGAATGCCTACCGTTTGGCGGCGGCCCCACTGACATCACAAGTGATGTCAGTTGGAGAGCTTTCGGCTCTGTTTGATCCGAAAGCTCTCTGGGGCTTGCGGCCACGAGACCCTTCCACAAGGGTCTCGTCGCAAGCACGATGGTCATCCTGGCCACTCTCATTAGCTGTGGGTGGCAACCCTCAGCAATGCGAGCGGCCAGGAGGCCCCTCCATAAAAAAAAAAAAAAAAACGCCCTGATTTAGAGCGAGCGCTCTATCAGAGCGTCCGGCTCTGAATCAGGGCCTCAGTTCCCGGGAGTTGTCACCTAGACAAAAACTTCATAGGCAAAAACAGGCAAAAAAGTTTCTCCAGCAAAGGACAGGTATAAAGAAGAGCAAAATCCATATTTTGGGGTACAAATGTGGGGACTTGGTTCAGAACCCTTTGGACACCCCCTAATGACTAATTATGCAAAAAAAAAATGTTACATTATCTTAATTCACCCCCAAAAAAACTTCATTTTTGGGGTGAAAATGTAAAAAGTGTTGGAAAATGGGTAAAAAGTAGTGAGCCTAGTATTTGGGGGCTATAAGGTAGAGACAGGTGTATAAGGTTGCAGGAAGCTGTAGGAGGTGTATTTTGGAGAGTTTTTAAATCTTCACTTTAGAGACACCAAAACATACTAGTACCCATTTACATGTACCCCAAATGTAACTGCGGTACTTATTTTGCTCAAAAAAACATTGCATTATATAATTTGTTCACACTTATGCAAACATACATATAACAGTCATTTGACTCAATTTTAGATCACTAAATACTTATTAGGGCTATTAATACTCTTCTGTATTGATTTCCAGGGTCAGTGAGGCTTTTTTTGGGGTACAGACTGATTTCTCCAAAATATGCTGTCCTTTTCGCTAGTGTCATTATTAAGTACATTTGCCTATCCACGTTTTTGCCTGTTTTGGAATTGAATAGGGAGAAAAAAGGGGACGGGCATGGCGAAAATATCGCGTCCAAAAAGGTGAAATCAACATACTTTTTGCCAACCTTGGCTTTTCGGGGCTAATTGAATTCGGCCCTAAGTGCTATTTACTAGAACCATGATTATTTTGCCAATTGGGTTCCTTGAAATCTAATATATAGGTCAGTACAGATATGTAGGTAATAGACATCTGTGCTATTGTCATACCTCCTAACTGCCCAATAACAGGGTGCCAGTGCACCGTGCCACACCCACCCCCTGAGTGGCGCACATACAGTTAGAAATATGTACATCAGGGGGTGGGTGGCTGGGAACATCATCACCGGGTAACTAGGGTGCTGCTGCTCAGATTATACTAAGGATGCTCCGAGGGGCAATACTACAGATTCCACTGCACTGTGGGAGACATCATGACAACTCTTCCCATACAGTATGGAAGCCAAGAGACAGAGTAAGGCACAGGTTGCGGTGGTGTTGCCTTGGGAGAGGAACATGGACAGATCTGTCCCCAGGGCAACCCACCCTGTGCCATGGCACCATTCAAACCGCCTCCTTACGGCCCTTCATCCCAACGCTGAAGGTGTAAAGATTGGGACAGCGGTGTGACCATGTAATGGAGTGGTGTGGCTGGGTATCAGAAGGGCATGGCCACACTCCCATGGTGTGGAGCAGTAGGCTTACCCTTATGTCTCTCTCCAGTAGACCTACCACCCTGTCACTGCTGCATGCACCTTTGGTAGAGCACAGCAGAGGGGAATATAATACCTCCCAACTATCCCACTGACATTGGGCACATGGGAAGTACTGTATGCTATTGGTGTATATGTGGGGCTGATAATGTTTGGCTCCCATTAGCGTGTTGTCTTATACTGAATAACTACACAAGTGCAATGTACAAAAATACAGGGAAGGCAATACTCAGTATTAACTACCGAAAGGAGTAAAATAATCCATGATCAGTATAATGATATTCTATATGAGCCACAGAAAATACAGGGAAGGTAGTACTCAGTATTAACTACCGAAAGGAGTAAAATAATTCATGATCAATATAATGATATTCTATATGAGCCAGAGAAAATGCAGACTTGTACTGCATACAAAAAGTATAGCACCTGGCACCAATTTTAATTAGTACAATTTACTGATTGCCTGCTGCTTTCCAACATAGGGATTAAAGTGCCCATACATCAGCGACTGATTGTCGCGATCCGGCGATGCGAAATGCAGAGTTTCCGGGTGGAAATGCCGGCCGGCCACCATCGCTGTTCAGCGTTCCGTCACCGGATCGCTGAAATTTTACATGTTAAATGTCCCCGATTAGACAATCACAATCATTTTTTTATCGCGACCGTCAAATCAGGAAAATCCAACATGTTGGATTTCTGCAATCCTGCGATGCCGGGTTCCAGCATCGCAGGATCGCGGCAATCCGTCTCTAATGTGTGGGGCCCTTAACCCAACCCATTCAAGTAAAGGTCCCCATACATCAGCAATCTGAAAACCACAATTGAACAATTTGAAGATTTATTGCCCGATCTTAGGATTTCCCAATCTAGCAATCTGCGCCCACACATTACAGATCTTTTTCAGTGATTTGCAGATCGATTGCAGCAAACACAGATCTGCCAATCTTGAAAGGCCCATCATTTTACTAGTAACGGTCTGCAAATCTGCTGATCATGTCCATACACTAGCAATCTGCAGCCCCAATCCATCTGTGAAATCCAACATATTGGACAATCTGATATAACAATTCCAATCACTTTTTGGTTGCAATCTGCGATCTGTGAAGCTCATACATTGCAGATTTTTATACACAATCGATTGCAAATTGCAGAATTGCCACAATCGATTGCTGATTTATGGGGGCGTTAATTAAGAATACAAATCAAGATGAAGGAAGTGCTAGCAATCAGCATTTATTATCACAAGCGTATTCAACATAAAAAACACACAATATGAAAAATTACACCAGCCGGTATTCATATAATTATCACAATATATATAAACTGGTTTATAAGAAAACACAGCACATGGGGCCTGAACGCAGTGGCTAATACGCACACAATCGGTTGATTCATTTGCATTGCGCATGCATTGCGAGTACGTGAACTAGCAATTACGATGGTAACTGCGCTTGCAGAGGCTACGCAGACCCATGGCAGAGTGATTGGCAGGAAACGCCGTTTGTGGGTGGTGACGGGGGGGGGTTGGGCGAACGCAAGCATGCCAGTGCGTTGCACGGCCATTGAAGGGGCGTGCATAAATTATCTGCTTCGTGGCCATACGCAGCCTGAGGCCTCATAGCGTGTGCTGAAGTTAGCAATTCCTGAGTGAGGTCTGACCTGCCCTAACTGTGCGTATGGGTCCGATGTTACTCGACGTTACCGATTATTTTGCTAAATTTCCCAAGTATATGGATGTGAGTAAGGGGAAGTTGGAGTCCTTATGTCAGGCTGTGATCGCAATGCGATTACAAATAATTGATTTCACAGCTGATATTACGCATGCATAGCGTGCGTATTAGCAGAATAGCGATCCTTGCTGAATCAGGCCCATAGTTAGCAGCCCTAGGGACGTCCAAGCACATGTAATGGTCTATTTTGTTAGTGAAGCAACATTAATGGGGGTATCCAATTGCGGGAGGGAAATTGAAAAAACTTGCGGTGCAAGGTTTGTTACGCAGCCGCTGCATTTTGCTTTTCAATTAGGGGTCTAAAAATGGAATGCAGTAAGTCACAGCGTCTTTTTTTCTCGCACCTCCAGAGTAAAGCTGGCCACACATCTAAAGATTATCTGTCCAACCAGCCAACTAGGTGATTGGTTGGAATGAAAATCTGGTCAGGTATGAAAGCAAATGACAATAGGCAATTTTCTCCCAAATGCCGGAAAATGGACAAAAACTGTTGCTTGAACAAATTGTTTAGATCAAACATTTAACAAACTTGTCTGACGAACATTTTCATCCGTTGTCTGGCATTTAGGAGCAAATTGCTGATCATCAGTTACTCCCATACGTTACCAGATTTTCATTCCAACCAATCAACTATTTAGATGTTTGGACAGATAATCTTTACATGTGTGGCCAGCTTAAATCTGATTTTTCCTAGAATCGTTAATTTTAGGAGAAATCAGTGGGACTTGCACTTGGATCCTGGTGGCAGCAACCCCCTGAGGACTTATTAAGCAATTAGAAGTTTCCAATTGGCTTAATTAGTCCTTAATTACTCACCTTCCGAAGCAAAGTCTTCTGCATCCAAGGTCGAGAGCCGGGTCTTCTACAGCAAGGTTAGTATGTGAGTGTGTGTGAGTGTATGTATGAGTGAGTGTGTGTGTGTGTGACTCACGGTGTGTGTGACTGCCCCTCTGTGTGAGTATATTCCCCCCTATATCTGGCGCTGAGAGAACTACATCTTCCAGCAGCCTTTGCGCCCCAGCAGCCCCCTCTCCAGTGACAAGATGGAGAGGAGGCCACCGAGAGCTGTGGAGACCACCTGAGACCCCCGGACAGGTCAGAATAATTTTTTTATGTAATTTTTTTTTACGCGCTGCAGAGTTTTCAGCTCTGAAAACCCAGCAACCACTTTTTTAAAATTGGATACCGTGGGTATTGGGAGTGCGCATACACGCAGTAATCCAAAATTGGGGGCAAGGTTTTTTGCCTAGCTAAGTCTCGTGCCCAAATAAATCACCCCCCACGTTTCTAATCACGATCAAGCTGTTTATTAGTGAAGCAGGCTCAGGCCCATATTCAATTTTTTTGTTCTTACTTTTTTTGACACACATTACTTTTAGGGGACATTCCCAGGGGTGCAGGCTATTTTTTTCAAGCCTGCACCCCTAAACCCCGATTCTGCACTTTTTTTCGCCATCTATTCATTGGAGAAAACTTATCTCCTTTTTTTTCAGACTTTTTGCACCGACGAAAAGTCTATGAAATTGAATACGGGATAATTGAAACAGGTGAAAATTACGTCGTCGGCGATAAATTATCGCCGATAACGGGTTTTTGCCTCAAACTGAATACGGGCCTTAATGTAAGTTGCTTTACTTGCTGAGTTAGTTTATATTTCTTCCTGGCCAGGAAACTTTGGATTAGTATAACTCATCAAGAACTGGTTAGTAATGTATACAATGGTTACTCTACCAGGCCATTCTCATAGGGATTGTGGGCCTGATTCAGAGCCGGACGCTATTAGCGGACGCTCATTCTAAAAAAGGGGCCAGATATTTAAATTGAGCGCTCGCTCTTTGTGGTGTGTTGACGCTTCTATGTCTGAGCAAGTGTCCGAAAAATGCGCTCGCTATTTTGTAAAGACGCCCCTTTGCCGTTCACATCACACGTCATCTCCGGTATTTATTAAATTAATCGGGAACATCGAAAGGTATCTAAACTGCTCGCAGTGCTTGTGGTAGGATTTACTTACCGCTATCACTGCGAGCAGTTCAGGCTGAAAGGCAACCAAGTGACGTGGACGATGACGCTCCTTTACTAATTATGCACTCCCATTAAATGCCCTTTTGACCGTTAGGCACGCCTGCGCTCGGATCTCCACTCCCCCATTTTCAAACACCTTCCCCTGTTACCACCCACAAATGGTACATTCTGTCAATCAAATTAGCAGCCCCTCGCTGTCTTACGAGCGCACGATTTCTGACCGCAATGACTGTTTTTCGCATGAGCATTATGACCCATACGTATGCGCAGTTTTGCGAACATCGCTCAGAGCGAACGAGCGGCTGCTTACGTGCGGCTCTGAATGAGGTCCTGTATGCGGTGTCCTGATTCAGCACCTCCTGCCTGCTGGTGTAGACCTAGAATGCAGCCATACCTGGGGGAGCAGGACTCCAAGTGCAGCAAACTTCCAGGGCACATATAGGTACCACTTGGTGTCATTTAGCGGCAATAACACATTTCCCTGCCTCCACAACTTGTCAGCGGCTTCCTCAGCATTCTAGGACTATACCAGCAGCCCAACCACACTACAAGGCGCACACCCATTTCATCAGGGCTGTTATAGAAATCAGGGAACCTGTGTGCAAGATATTTGCATGGGACCCTCCCCCCAGAGAAATAAGGTGCTGGCGCCTGCACAGAAGACAGATGTGCAGTAGGTGGCACTGATGCCAGAGGGATTGCTCCATTCTGCCCAGATGCACTGCCCTTCACAGTCCTTGGTACTGGCCTCATAACACGGACTGCCCTGATCCGGCCAGGTGTAATAGGCATTTATCCTCTAGGTGGCGCATGTTTCCATAGTCACAAATTAGCCTTACTCACTTATGATACTTTGTATTTCTTCATTGAGTACTTGGTATTTGTTTGCAATGACAGATTATGATCCACATTCTAAATGCAAAATGTCCCTTTTACAGAGATATAAAACCAGAGAACATACTCATTGATGACGCCGGCCATGTTAAAATAGCAGATTTTGGGCTGGCGGTGACCACCTTTCATGGAGCCACGGGCATTGCAGGAACAGCAGGGTACATTGCCCCAGAGGTAAGGCTATAATATTATACAGATGGTACATCACTACCATGCAGCATGTGCAATGATCAAATTGCCCAATCTGATGATTCCCAGTGTGGCCGTAATAGCGTTCCCACTAGGCTGTTTTAGCGGGCGCCTGCCAGCCTGCGGGTTGTCTCCACCCGCGGCTCACAGTGTCCTGCGGGTAGTCAAAACGGCGGCACAGCAGTCACCGCCGGTGAATGGATGCCGGGTTGGGGGCTACCCGACATGTCCGTAAGTGCCGGGCACGCCCCCAGGAGTGACGAAAAGGGGACGCGTCATAAAGACACGCCCCCTTTTCTTTGGCCACGCCCACTATTTGGGCGCGCACAGAAGTGTCTTAGCTCCACACCGGTGCCCTGCCCTCTGCCGGACCTAGAGTGAACACTACGTAATATGATTCAAAACACAGAAACACACAATTTACAGATGCGGAATGTGTTAAATCCTATGTTATCACTGGGTGATCATCCTCTAATGTAGTAATAATAAAAGATGAAAGATCCTCATAAGAAATGAGCAACCTGTATACTATGCACAGTCACTGCTTAATGATCTAAATTGCATTTAATAAGGATTTCCCTTCATGCCAGCCAATCACAGGCTTTTTCCCATTCCTGGTGGCTTATGGGCCTGATTCAGTGAAGGACGGAATTGCAGAGCGCACACAAGCGGCTGTGCAATTCCGTCCATTTCAAATACAAATGCAGAAAGTGGTGTCAGACACGTCATTGCTGCATCTGCGTGATCCCAGCGCTGTGACTGAGGTCGCAGCCCTTGTCACCATTGGAACAATCACGACCATCAGTCGCAAATGTTGTCACAGACCGTGGCCTCATCCCTCAGAATGTGGGCGACACCCCCCAGTTTCCGGGAACGCTGCCAGGGAACGTCCCCGCTCCGCCTCCCAAACGCTGCAGCCTGTCAATCAGGCTGAGAACTCACAGGCGATGGGCTGCAAATGTGCAGTATACCCACCATCTTAGATGTGCGCTAACCATTAGGTTAACGTACATCTCTGAATAAGGCCTTATGATTGGCTGGCTGTAAAGCAGAACAAGGTAATAAAAATACATATATTGCCTGTGCATACATGTACTAAAAGAATGCCAGTACCCTGGCCATGGTAGTGGTGCGCTTATCCCAAAAAGAATTACCACCCTAGTGACTGCCATATAATACAGAGAGCATCCAAGTGACCACCATATTATTATCCTTTATTTATATGGTGCCACAATGGTTCCGCAGCGCCTTACACAGTACATGAAAAACTTAGCGACAAAGAAAACAGTGACTTACAGTACTAGACAATACAGGACAAGGACATAGAGCTGGAAGCAGGGGCGTTTCTAGTGAGGAGAGGGCCCGAGTGCAGTCTCCATCACGGGCCCCCTCCTCTCTGTTCGGCAGCTGGCAGCACTCTGAGCTGTGCGCGGCCAGCGCCGGAGTTATAGACTCTGCGCATTTTCCCTGTACTACACATGCACAAACAACGGGATGCTATGGGCAACATCTCCACTTCTAATAACTCAATTTAGTAAATGTACCCCTATGTCACCAGTGCTCTGCTCCACTGTCTCCTCCCCATCATTGTCTCTGACCATGTCTAAATGGATTCCCACCCCGGACTCCTGCTAGCTTCAGTGAGTTGCCCTACCCTGGCCCCTGCTTACTGTCTGTCCCAGTCTGTGGTGTGATAGTAATATTTGGTACTTTCTCTATGTGCTTATGGTACAGTATGGTCTGCTATGGGTGGCTTCATTATGTAATTATCACTGACTCCCATCATTGTGGTGCCATTCTCACTGTACAATGCCAGGAATTGCAGCGCTGCATAGTGCAGGAGGGGCCACAATGTTGAAACTGCTGCACCACACACCCCTCCTCACTTCTTGCTGCCCCCTCCCAGAGGCAGCAGCCAAAATATCAGCAGGTAATATATCTTCTACTTTCATGTAGTATGAAGTACTGTCCCTCTTTGTGTCCTTTATGTGACTATTGTACAGTGCTCACTGCTCAGTTGTGTTCTCCTATTTATAATACCGTCTAACCTAGTGACCTGTTTTCCTCTTACTGACAGATGCTCTCAGGACAGCAGTATGATGCCGGGGTAGATTGGTTCTCCTTTGGGGTGGTACTATTCCAACTGACCACAGGAAAACCCCGGCTCTTCTGCAAGCTCTCTGTGTTGCCGGACTGTCACCTAAGTCCTATTGCAGAAGACATCCTTGAACAGGTCAGTGTGAGTAGATACTTAGGACTCAGCACTACCTACAAGAATATCATGAACAATGTGTCCCTATAATCAGTATGTTATGTTCATACACATTCCATTCTCTATTCTCAGCCATAAATGGAGAACTTCTCTATATTATAGCGTTTCCGCTAGGCTGTTTTAGCAAAGAACGCGCCCTGCCCGATTTTGAAATGCTAAAATGCGCCCAGCACTTATGGTGGCACCCCGCTGAAACAGATGGACGGCTGCTGTCCAAATTCACGAGCCGCAGTGTCCCATGGGTGGGAAAACTTATGTTGAAACAGTCACCGTCTTTTCACTCTGGGCCCCCTGCAGTGAAGAAAAGGGGGGCTTTAAGACCACGCCCCCTTTTGAGAGGCCACGCCCTCTTCACCTATCTAACACTCATATACAAGTGGTGGCTGAAGAAGACTCCAAGCCAGATCTATCAGTGCTGCAGGAGTCACTTTACCACTGACATGTTCTATCCTAGTTTTAGTGTAAATTAGATGCACATCCTCTGATTAGGGTAAAAGATTAATGCTTTCTTGTTTGAATGAATTATATAGCTACCAAATATGTAGGTATAAGGGATCAAATTATAGCTGAACTGTCATTTCAGATGCATTTTTTTTGCTTTTTTCAGCTCCTGTGTACAGATCCTCAGATGCGTCTGGGAGTAAATGGAGAAATTTGTTATCATCCTTTCTTCGCGGGTATGGATTGGTTGGCGTTAGAAGATCTGCGAGTACAGCCTCCATTCATACCCGGCAGAGTAAGTGCATAGAACTGGAAGGTACCGTATAGGAATCTCATCATGTTCACCTGCTAATCACAACCCTCATTAGAATATGGGAGTCATGGGAGGGATAGTCTAAAGCACAGGTTCTCAAACTCGGCCCTCAGGACCACAAACACTGCATGTTTTCCAGGTCTCCTCACAGAATCACAAGTGAAGTGATTAGAATCACAAGTGAAATAATTAGCTTCACCTGTGGATTTTTTTTAAATGTGTTGGTGAGTAACGAATACACCTGTGCACCTGCTAGGTGACCTGGAAAATGTGAACTGTGTGGGGTTCTGAGGACTGAGATTGAGAACCACTGGTATAAATCCTTTCATGGGGAGAGGTTGTTGGCATTATGTTGTGTTACCAGACACTGAGCATTTTTTTTTATCATAGGTTTTTAGTACATTTTCAAATAGACACTGGGCTTTTATCACCACTCGTGTTTGTTCTAATTATAACAAGACAAACATCAGCACGTAAGGGTTAGTCAAAACAAAACCATAAGGTCATCTAAAGTAGGGGTGTGCACCGGCCACTTTTCGTGTTTTGTGTTTTGGTTTTGGATCTGGATCTTTCTTCGTGTTTTGGATCTGGATTGGTTTTGCCAAAACCACCCTTCCGTGTTTTGGGTTCTGGGTTTTGTGTTTTGGATCTGTATTTTTTTGAAAAAAAGCATAAAAACAGCTAAAATCACAGAATTTGTAGGTTTTTCTGCTCCTATGCTATTATTAACCTCAATAACCTTAATTTCCACTCATTTCCAGTCTATTCTGAACACCTCACAATAGTGTTTTTATGTCCAAAAGGTTGCACCAAGGTAGCTGGATGACTATGCTAAGCGACACGAGTGGGCGGCACAAACACGTGACCCATCTAGGCGTGAAACTGCAGTGGCAGACAGGATGGCAGTTTGAAAATCTAGGCCCCAAACTGTACATAATGCAAAGAAAAAAAAGAGGTGCAAGATGGAATTGTCCTTGGGCCCTCCCACCCACCCTTATGTTGTATAAACAGGACATGCACACTTTAACAAACCAATCATTTCAGCGCCAGGGTCTGCCACACAACTGTGGCTGAAATGATTGGTTCGTTTGGGCCCCCACAAAACAAGCTGGCAATTAATGTGTCCCTGCACAAACTGGCTCTACGGAGGCAAGATGTTATCCTCATCCTCCTCATCCACCGATTCCTCACCCTCTTAAGTGTGTACATCCTCATCCTCACAAAGTATTAACTCGTCCCCACTTGAATCCACCACCACAGGTCCCTCTGTACCTTCTGGAGGCTGGTCTCCCTGGAAGAGCTGATAATTCATTTTGATGAACATCATCTTCTCCACATTCTGTGGAAGCAACCTCCTACGCCTTTCGCTGACAAGGTTCCCGGCTGCACTAAACACTCTTTCGGAGTACACACTGGAGGGGGGGCAACTCAGGTAAAATAGAGCCAGTTTGTACAGGGGCCTCCAAATTGCCTCTTTTTCCTGCCAGTACAGGTATGGACTGTCTGACATGCCTACTTGAATGCTGTCACCAATGTAATCCTCCACCATTCTGTCAATGGTGACAGTATCATATGCAGTGACAGTAGACATGTCAGAAATAGTTGCCAGGTCCTTCAGTCCGGACCAGATGTCCAAACTTGGTCCTGTCTGCCCTGCATCACCACCAGCGGGTTGCATAGGATACCTAAGTTTTTTCCTGGCAGCCCCAGTTGCGGGAGAAAATGAAGAAGGAGCCGTTGACGTGTCACGTTCCGCTTCAGCTGACAGTGTGTTCACCAGCAGGTCTTTGCACCTCTGCAGGCTTGTGTCGGCCGGAAAGAGAGACACCACATAGGCTTTAAACCTAGGATCGAGCACGGTGGCCAAAATGTAGTGGTCTGATTTCAACAGATTGACCACCCTGGAATCCTGGCAAAGCGAATGAAGGGCTTCATCCACAAGTCCCACATGCCGAGCGGAATCGCTCCGTCTTAGCTCCTCCTTCACTTTCTCCAGCTGCTTCTGCAAAAGCCTGATGAGGGGAATGACCTGACTCAAGCTGGCAGTGTCTGAACTGACTTCACGTGTGGCAAGTTCGAAGGGCTGGAGAACCTTGCACAACACGGAAATCATTCTCCACTGCGCTTGAGTCAGGTGCATACCCCCTCCTTTGCCTATGTCATAGGTGGATGTATAGGCTTGTATGGCCTTTTGCTGCTCCTCCATCCTCTGAAGCATATAGAGGGTTGAGTTCCACCGCGTCACAACCTCTTGCTTCAGGTGATGGCGGGGCAGGTTCAAGAGTGTTTGCTGGCACTCCAGTCTTCGGCACGCAGTCGCTGAATGGCGAAAGTGGCCAGAAATTTTTCGGGCCACCCAAAGCGTCTCCTGCACGCCCCTGTCGCTTTTCAGAAAATTCTGCACCACCAAGTTTATTGTGTGAGCAAAACATGGGACGTGCTGGAATTTGCCCAGATGTAATGCCCGCACAATATTGGTGGCGTTGTCAGATATCACAAATCCCCAGGAGAGTCTAAGTGGGGTAAGCCACTGGGCGATGATTTCCCTCAGTTTCTCTAAGAGGTTGTCGGCGGTGTGCCTCTTACTGAAACCGGTGATACACAGCGTAGCCTGCCTTGTAACGAGCTGGCGTTTCTGAGATGCTGCTACTGGTGACGCTGCTGCTGTTGCTGCGTAAGGTGATACATCTACCCAGTGGGCTGTCACAGTCATATAGTCCTTAGTCTGCCCTGTTCCACTTGTCCACATGTCCGTGGTTAAGTGGACATTGTGTACAACGGCATTTTTCAGGACACTGAGGACACTTTTTCTGACGTTTCTGTACAGTCTCGGTATCGCCTGCCTAGTGAAGTGGAATCTAGACGGGATTTGGAACCGGGGACACACTACCTCCATCAATTGTCTAAATCCCACTTCACTAATGGCGGATACCGGACGCACGTCTAACACCAACATAGCAGTCAAGGCCTCAGTTATACGTTTTGCTTCAGGATGACTGCTGTCGTACTTCATCCTCCTCGCTAAGGACTGTTGGAGCGTCAATTGTTTAGTAAAAGTAGTGGTGTTCCTACTTCCTCTCTGGGATGATGAACGACTCCCAGCAGCAGCAACAGCAGCAGCGGCAGCAGTAGGCGTAGCAATGCAGGATCCTCCGGAGGAATCCCGGATAGGAGAGTCAGTCATGCCAGTGACATGGCCTACAGGACTACTTCCGATCCTGACTAAGGAGGAAATTGACGAGGAGGGAGTTGACGGTGTGGTTTGCAGGCGCTTGGATACAACAGGACAACGGGATTTAGGTGTCCCTGGACTGCTTACGGTCTTAGCCAAAGTTTCTGAACTTGACAGTAACTTTTTATGAACGCGCTGCAGGTGCCGTATAAGGGAGGATGTTCCTAGGTGGTTGACGTCCCTACCCCTACTTATTTCACCTTTACATATGGTACATATGGCAAGACAGTTGTTGTCCGGATTTGGATAGAAATATTGCCAGACCAAAGAGGTGGAATGTTTGGTCTTCTGCCCAGGCATGACCGTGATGGGCTTTTTCATCCCACGGACAACAACTGTCTCCCCCGGAGCCTGATTTAAACAAACCACATCACCATCAGAATCCTCCTCGCCAACTTCCTCCTCAGCGCCAGCTACACCAGTATCCTCATCCTGTTGTACTTCAACAGTGACATCTTCAATTTGCATATCAGCAAGTGGACTGTGGGTGCTCCTTTCAGCACTTGCAGGGGGCGTGCAAATGGTGGAAAGAGCCACCTCTTCCCGTCCAGTGCTGGGAAGGTCAGGCATCGCAACCACCACCACACTTGGACTCTCCTTGGGGATTTGTGATATCTTCTTAGAAAGCACAGTTCTTCGCTGTGCTTTTGCCAGCTTAACTCTTTTGATTTTTTTAGTGGGAGGAGGGCTTCCATCGTCATGTGAAGCTGAACCACTAGTCATGAACATACTAGGGATCGACCTTAGCCGTTCCTTGCCACTCCGTGTCGTAAATGGCATATTGGCAAGTTTACGTTTCTCTTCAGATGATTTAAATGTTTTTTTCAAGGTCATTTTCCTGAACTTTGTCATTTGGGATTGTATGTGCCCTCTACTATGACATTGGGCATCGGCCTTGGCAGACGACGTTGATGGCATGTTATCGTCTATGTCATGACTAGTGGCAGCAGCTTCAGCACTAGGAGGAAGTGGTTCTTGATCTTTCTCTATTTTATTTTTATCGGAGAAAGTTTGGTCCTCCATTTATGTTATATCGATTTGATATATACGTGCGGCTAAACACAGAAAATATTTTTTTATTTTTGCTGGAGAGTAGTGCACTTTGTGGGTTACACCAGCCTTTAAGAAATGAGCCAGCCGGCTCTTTACTTATGGGACACAGGCGCACGCTTGGCGCTGCTCCTTTGTTGATGCACGTGCGGCTACTGCGCACACAATTCACAAACACAGAAATTTTTTTTTATTTGGTTTGGAGTGTACTTTGGGGGTTACAGCACCCTTTAACAGTCAAGCCAGCTGGCCCTTTACTTATGACACAGGCGCACGCTTGGCACTACTTTGTTGATGCACGTGCGGCTACTGCGCACACAATTCACAAACACAGAAATTTTATTTTATTTGGTTTGGAGTGTACTTTGGGGGTTACAGCACCCTTTAACGGTCAAGCCAGCCGGCCCTTTACTTATGACACAGGCGCACGCTTGGCACTACTTTGTTGATGCACGTGCGGCTACTGCGCACACAATTCACAAACACAGAAAATTATTTTTTTTTTGGTTTGGACTGGAGTGTACTTTCGGGGGTTACAGCACCCTTAACGGTCAAGCCAGCCGGCCCTTTACTTATGACACAGGCGCACGCTTGGCACTACTTTGTTGATGCACGTGCGGCTACTGCGCACACAATTCACAAACACAGAAAATAATTTTTTTTTTGGTTTGGACTGGAGTGTACTTTCGGGGGTTACAGCACCCTTAACGGTCAAGCCAGCCGGCCCTTTACTTATGACACAGGTGCACGCTTGGCACTACTTTGTTGATGCACGTGCGGCTACTGCGCACACAATTCACAAACACAGAAAATAATTTTTTTTTTGGTTTGGACTGGAGTGTACTTTGGGGGTTACAGCACCCTTTAACGGTCAAGCCAGCCGGCCCTTTACTTATGACACAGGCGCACGCTTGGCACTACTTTGTTGATGCACGTGCGGCTACTGCGCACACAATTCACAAACACAGAAAATAATTTTTTTTTTGGTTTGGACTGGAGTGTACTTTCGGGGGTTACAGCACCCTTAACGGTCAAGCCAGCCGGCCCTTTACTTATGACACAGGCGCACGCTTGGCACTACTTTGTTGATGCACGTGCGGCTACTGCGCACACAATTCACAAACACAGAAAATAATTTTTTTTTTGGTTTGGACTGGAGTGTACTTTCGGGGGTTACAGCACCCTTAACGGTCAAGCCAGCCGGCCCTTTACTTATGACACAGGCGCACGCTTGGCACTACTTTGTTGATGCACGTGCGGCTACTGCGCACACAATTCACAAACACAGAAAATAATTTTTTTTTTGGTTTGGACTGGAGTGTACTTTCGGGGGTTACAGCACCCTTAACGGTCAAGCCAGCCGGCCCTTTACTTATGACACAGGCGCACGCTTGGCACTACTTTGTTGATGCACGTGCGGTTACTGCGCACACAATTCACAAACACAGAAAATAATTTTTTTTTGGTTTGGACTGGAGTGTACTTTCGGGGGTTACAGCACCCTTTAACGGTCAAGCCAGCCGGCCCTTTACTTATGACACAGGCGCACGCTTGGCACTACTTTGTTGATGCACGTGCGGCTACTGCGCACACAATTCACAAACACAGAAAATATATTATTTTTTTAGCACTTGGGGGGAGCACCCCTGATGGACAGAGCACCCCCTGGACAACACTACAGCACTCCTTTAGGACTGGGACACTGCACAGGACTTTGGAGTGGACACAGCCCCTATGGAGAACTGACTGCACAACACAGTCCAGCCAGCCCCTATGGACTTTGAAGTAGTGGACACAGCCCCTATTAACAACAGCAGCACAGCACAACACAGCCAGCCCCTATGGACTTTGAAGTAGTGGACAACAGCAGCACTACACTACACTACACTACACAGCCCTAACTCCCACCCTCCCTCTTCACTGTCCACAGCCGAGTGAGAAAATGGCGCCGACGCGGGTACCTTATATAGGATCCAAAACCCGCGAGACTCGGAAGGCGGGATGATGACGTTTTGCCTCGATTTCAGATCCGAGTCAGGCGGGAAAAGTCGAGCCTGACTCGGATCGGACTCGGATCGGGGGGGCTCGGGGGGGTTAGGATTTCAGAAATCCGAACCCGCTCACCCCTAATTTGCATGCAGGGCAAATACATACTTGCATACTCGCCAGGGACTGCCGCAAGAGTAGGCAAGTTTGCCAGAATGGCCGCCGCCCCCCTGTGCCCAGCCTCCCCACCACTCCTGCAAAAGTGGACGGTCAGGGGGACTTGGGCCGCCATCAGAGGGGTACGGCCGGTACTAATGTACCAGACCTGGGCTCATTGTGGGGTCCAGCACTGTGCTGATAATCAGTGTGCTGATAATTAGGGTCTGGATCATCAGTGCACTGCGGGCCCCCCTGACTGAGGCATGCGCTCGCCGCTTGCACACACTGCTGCTTGCACTGATGGAAGTGATACAGCAGCAACAGTACACACCAGCTCTGTCATTTTAAGGCATTGTGGGGTCTATGTACTAAGCAGTGATAAGTGACAGGGTGAAAAGTGATAAGTCTGTGATAAGTGCCAGCCAATCAGCTCCCAACTGTAATTTTTCAAACACAGCCTGTGAGATGACAGTTGGAAGCTGATTGGCTGGCACTTATCACAGACTTATCACTTTTCACTCTGTCACTTATCACTGCTTAGTAGTTAGTACATAGACCCCTAAGTGAGAAACGGACACTTGTTCCTTGGTGGTGGAGTAACTGGTGCTCTGGAAGGTCAGGTGGCAGAGCTGCATGGCACGCATCACGTGTGTTAGTGTGAGGAGAGTGGCCGCCAGCGGGGGTCTGTCCCTTCAGCAACGAGATCAGCCCCCAGCCCCATTAAACAGAGGACATGGGCCCTCATTCAGAGCCGTACACTCTGAGCAGAGCGCACGCTCTGAATGAGGGCCGGGCTCCATTTTCATGGAGCGTCCTCCTGGACGCTCGTATAGCTGTGGGTCACCACCCACAGGCTATACGAGCGTGCATTGTGATGGTCGCGATGGTCGAGACCATCGCGACCATCGAATTTGCGAGCCGGAGCCTGCGGTTGAGGTTTTCAACCGCAAGCTCCGGAGTGATTTTGGCTCTATCAGAGCCAAAATCACTCCCACTGACATCACTAGTGATGTCAGTGGGCCGGCTTCTGACGGGAGGCGTTCCCGTGGGAACGCCCCCGTCAGGGAGGCACGCCCCCGGCATGCCCACCAAAGGGGGCGTGCTGTCAATCAACATTGACAGCACGCCCCCTTTGATCGGACACAACGAGCGAAGGACTTTCCTTCGCTCGTCGCGTCTGGCGCATGCGCACGACGGAGCTCCCTCCGTCGTGCGCATGCTCAGTCCATAACATCGACCCACTTGCGAGCGGACAGCCGCTCGCGAGTGGGTCTGAATCAGGCCCTTGGTCAGCAAGATGGAGGAGGAGCCCCCCTACCCCCGCTCACTCCCGACCGGAGACCGGCACACCCTGCTGTAGTAATGACATTTAATCGTATTACATCAGTGTGTGCTGCTGCCGTGTACAGTAAGGGGTGGACCAATATATATAGATGTGTGTGTGTGTGTGTATATATATATATATATATATATATATTCAAATAAAAGAATGACCGGCGCTGAAAGTCTAACTCAAAATAAAGTCCGACTAAGGGCGTGGCCTAGTGATGTCATCCCGATCCAGCGTCACCTCCCAGCTCCTGTGTTCCATGCTGGTCCCGACACGCCGTGTCCATCTGCGGTGGTCAGCGGCGTGGTGTGCGTCATCCTGCTAGTGTTCCAGAGGACGTGTTGTTGCATTGCCTGGTTGGTCTATATCTATCATGTGGTAACCAGTCCACCCCGTTATACACATTGGTACGAGTACACCCCTTGTGGTGTAGACTATTGCTGTGTGTTTTACACTGTGTTTGGTTAAATACTTTTATGCACTATGGAGCGCCCCATATGTAATTTGTTTTTTATATCTATATATATAGGCACACATCCACTAGACCACAGGTTCTCAAACTCGGTCCCCAGGTCCCTCCACACAGTGCATGTTTTCCAGGTCTCCTCATAATCACAAGTCAAATAATTAGCTCCACCTGTGGATCTTCTAAAATGTGTCAGTGAGTAATGAATACACCTGTGCACCTGCTGGGTGACCTGGAAAATGTGAACTGTGTGGGGTCCTGAGGACCGAGTTTGAGAGCCCCTGCACTAGACGACAGGCAAAAGACTGCACGATTACGACATTGTAATCGTGCAGTCATTTGTCTGTCTGTGATGTCCCTACACTGAACGAGCAGTGAAGTCACATCAATCATCTGTAAACATGCTGAACCTGACGTTATTGTCAAGTTGTACAACATATTTGTACGATGATAGCTTTCTAACTCACCAAAGATTGTCAAACGATTATCTAACAATACCGTTATCGTTCAATCGGTCAATTTAATCGTCTAGTGGATGTGTGTCTTTAGAATGACAAAATTCCCTCATAATTGTATCTCGCACTGCCTATTTAATACCCATTTCTGCCACCACTAATGGTGCGTACATACTTGCCGATTTTACTGAGAGATTGCACGATTACGACATAGTAATCATGCAATCGCTCAGTAATCGTGCACAAGTCGTGCACTTTTATGTCAGAAACGTCGTAATCGTACTGTCTTTCCTTGATCGCCCAGTGTGAATGCTCCTTAAGATTTGCCTGGAGAGCTAACTCTTTAGGAAGTCTCATCCCTGACTTATCTCAAAATACAATATCAACCTCATTTCATAAGAGTTATTGTAAACCTAATAATCTGCTTAAATGTAGCAGTAAAATAACAAAACCTAATGCACATGCAACTTCTGTAAGGACACAAAGATGACTCACCAGGCTTATTAAACAAGAGGATAAAATATTGACATCCAGATAATTGAAAATAGTTTATTAAATTAGGAAAGAATAAAAACATAAACTCAAGTACTTTTCATGTTCTGCTGCCTGGGGGAATGCTAGAAGATGGACTGTACCTCATTAGCGGCTGACCTCCAACACTGACAATTTCCAACAGTAATTTCATGTTTTTTTAAATGTTCTCTTCCTTGCCTAAAACCAACCCTCTACTTGTGAAATTATACAGGTGGAGTGTTGGTATACACTTTTAGTATAAATATATATTTATGTATTAGCAGTTATGTATATAGCACACATATTCCACATGGCTTAACAGTATATTTCAGTAATTCACATCAGTCCATGCCCCAATATATGCTCCCTATCAAATGGACACACACACACACACACTAGGGTCAGCAATGACTAGGAATTGAACTCATGACCTCAGTGCTGGGAGACAGTAGTGCTAACCACTATGCAATCCCTGCTGCCCAAGGATGATTTAATGTGTCCTAAAAATAACAAGAGTGTTAATATTAGTATAAACAGAATATAAATATATGCACATAGGCATATGATAGGCATATGGAACATGAATAAGTTAGATAAATTATTTGGGTAGATACTGGGTGCCTTGTGAATAAGTTTGGTACCCAAGCACGGCACAAGTCATATGACTAGCATATAAATATGAATATAGAATAGAATATATTCTACTAGCTACATTGATGTCAGAGAAAAATGTATTATTAAAATTATTGATTTGATGTATGCTGCTCCCTGTATAATACATAATGCACTTGGAGGGATCACAGCTATTCTTCTCAGGATTCACAGTATCCGGACAGGCAATTAGCCATAGGTGACATGCTGATCTTATCTTGTAGCTGGGTTCCCGGCCTCAGTGTACAGCAATACCTCCAGCACCGCTGAGTACTGCTCAGTTTACAGCAGTGGTGTCAAACTCTGGCCCTCCAGCTGCCGTGGGACTACATATCCTAGCATGCCCTGCCACTATTTTAGCATGCCGTAATAGCAAATGTCTGGCAGTGCATGCTGGGATGTGTAGTTTCACTGCAGCTGAAGGGCCCGAGTTTGACACCACTGGTGTACAGCAACATCTCCATCATTGTCTTTTCTCCAGTTCCACTGAGGCCTGCTCAGTGTCCAGCTCACATACCACTAGTCCCAGTCCAGTGTCCAGCACCAGTGGTACCAGCCCGGTGTCCAGCTACAGTTCCACTACTACCACAGCATCAAGTACCACTGGTTCCAGCCCGGTGTCCAGCTCTCGTAGAATGGTTCTAGCCCAGTGTCCAGTTCCACCGGTTCTGGCCCAGTGTTCAGTTCAAGTGTCACCAGTCCAGTCTGGAGTTCAGTCCCACCGGTATCAAACCAATGTTCAGTATTCCCAATTCCAGTGTTACCACTTACAGCCAGGTTATTTGTCTAGCTCATTACCCCCAGAGTCTACTCCAGCAATAAGCATCATTAAAGCACTCGCCAATTTCAAAACAGCTTCATCTACAGCCCAGTGGTCCCAGACCCTGTGCCCACAGACATATACCTTGGATTAGAACTGGTCGGATACAAACAGCTGTCACAGGATAAAACAACTTATATCATTGAGAGTAATAAGAACCGTAGTAATGACAATACGTAAGACAGCAATAATGTCACAGCTGTAATTGATTATGCTTCCACTACAGGGAAGACAAAAAAAGGAGACTTATGGTAAAACTTACCTTGGTTAACTCTCTTTCTTCGAATTCCATAGGGTCTTCACTGGGGTGTAGGTGGGACCTGGAGGACCGGACACCAACAGCAAAGCATTTCAATACCAGGATGCTCCGATTCTTCCCCCTATACCCCGCCCACAGCCTGAGACCATTTCAGTTTTGTTAACAAGGCAGGAGCAGGATAGGAGAGAAGGAAGACTGGTACATTGATGAATCACACTCTCACACAGGGAATGAAACAAGTGACCAGGAGAAGAAAACCCAAGACCAGAAGACCAAGTGGCCGCCTTGCATAGCTGTTCAGCTGAGGTGTCATGCCGGGCTACCCACGAGGGACCTGCAGAGCGAGTAGAATGAGTAGAGACTGTAGTCGGGACCGGAAGACCCGTCTGCGTGTAAGTCTGTGAGATAGTCATGCAAATCTATCTGTTTGTTAGCTGGCCATCCTTTCATGTGGAATCTATATAGGACAAAGAGGGAGTCCGGTTTCTGGATGGAAGCAGTACGTCCACGTAGATCTTTAGAGCACTGACCACATCCAAAGAGGCCTCACCAGTCGAGAGGTCTGGTTAATTAAAGGCCGGAACCACAATTTCCTCATTCAGGTGGAAGTGAGAACCCTCTCTTTGGGAAGGAAGCCTGGTGTATGTTCGAAGAACAGCCCTGTGCTGATGAAATATCAAAAAGGGGGAGCATCATGAAAGCGCCCCTAGATCCGATACCCTATTGGCAGATGTTATAGCCAGAAGAAACAGAGTCATCGCAGTGAGCCACTTGGCATCCACTGATTCCAGGGGTTCAAATGGAGGCTCTTAAAGTGCTTGGAGCACCACTGACAAATCCCATGGAGCCAGAGTAGGGACAAAGGGAGGTTGTATTCATAGAACACCCTGCATGAAGGGTTAAACACCCGGCATAGGAGCAATTCTGCACTAAAAACCAAAAAGACAAAGCAGAGACATGCACTTTCAGAGATGCTAGGCAGAGGGCTAGATCCAATCCAGCTTGAAGAAAGGCAAGAATTCTAGAAACTAGGGATGTGCAGGCTTGGATAGGTTCGAATTTGCACGCTGAGTTCGGATTTTTCCCTCCAAAAAACGGGACTCAGAAAGAGACAAGTCCAGGAATTATGATGTTTGTCCATGCAAGATGACATTTTGCCTCTTTCTGAGTCCCATTTTTTGGAGGTATCCATTATTGCTCCTGAATTCAGTAAGGACTGAATGGCTTTTTGGAGCAGCAGAGCCCTGGTTGAGTCCAATAGAGGTCCTGTGCAAAAGAACTGTTGGGGAAGGAGAGGGCGTATCTGTGGGAGACCACTTCTCTTACCCAGGCATCTGACGTAGTTTAATGCCAAATTTGGGTGAATTGAAGAAGGCGGCCTCCCATCCTGTGAGCCCCCATGGAGAGGCCCTCCCCGTCAGGCTGTAGGCTTGTCCTCAGACTTGGCAGGTGGATGTTTAGTAGCCCAGGCTTGTTTGGCCCTAGGCTTGTGAGCCTTGGCTGATGTTTGTTGCCGTGGAAAGGAATGAACACAGAAAAAAGAAAATTGCCCTCCAGCACACTGCAGATAAATCAAAAATACTTGAATCCTACATGATAATAGAAATTCAGAGGTATTGGTTTACATACATTTGCAAATATATGAATAAGCGCTGGGCCAAACGTCAAGGCTCCTCTATACCAGCATCCCTAAAATTAAGGGGTTCACGTCCGAGAAGCAAGGCACCCCAAAAAATTCCAGCCAAGGACCACCCCCAGGGCATCACACGAAAAGGGGAAAAAAGGTGATAGTGAAGTGTTAAAGGATAGGTGTGTAAAGATAAATCAATAAGTGTTAATGAGATGTAAAAGAATTAAAATGACATAAATAATACACAAACGCATTAAAAAAAAGGTGAAAAAATATTCTATGTTAATTAAGTGGTGATGCCATGAGCAAGGTCCAGCCAATAATTGCTTCTCGGACGTGAACCCCTTAATTTTAGGGACGCTGGTATAGAGGAGCCTTGACGTTTGGCCCAGCGCTTATTCATATATTTGCAAATGTATGTAAACCAATACCTCTGAATTTCTATTATCATGTAGGATTCAAGTATTTTTGATTTATCTGCAGTGTGCTGGAGGGCAATTTTCTTTTTTCTGTGCTCAGTGTAAACCCCGCCCTTTACAAGCACCTGTAGTATATTAAGCTGATTGAGCAACTACCATACTTTTTGCTTGCAGTCTGGAGGCATGAAAGGAGTCAGCATTAGGAGGAGGTGCTGATCCTTATAGTGCCATGTGGAGGTTTTTTGGGGTACCTCCAAGGTAAGTTAGCTCTCAGCTCATACATGTACTGTTATCATGCAGTACATCAATTTGTTATTATATGACCCAGAGTGGGTGCTACTATTATGTAGCAATAATTATTTTGGGGTGAGCATTTGGGAGTGGGGCCCCCGGGATTGCTCTGGCTGGACCTTGCTCATGGCATCACCACTTAATTAACATAGAATATTTTTTCACCTTTTTTTTATGCGTTTGTGCATTATTTATGTAATTTTAATTCTTTTACATCTCATTAACACTTATTGATTTATCTTTACACACCTATCCTTTAACACTTCACTATCACCTTTTTTCCCCTTTTCATGTGATGCCCTGGGGGTGGTCCTTGGCTGGAATTTTTTGGGGTGCCTTGCTTCTCGGACGTGAACCCCTTAATTTTAGGGACGCTGGTATAGAGGAGCCTTGACGTTTGGCCCAGCGCTTATTCATATATTTGCAAATGTATGTAAACCAATACCTCTGAATTTCTATTATCATGTAGGATTCAAGAATTTTTGATTTATCTGCAGTGTGCTGGAGGGCAATTTTCTTTTTTCTGTGCTCAGTGTAAACCCCGCCCTTTACAAGCACCTGTAGTATATTAAGTGGAAAGGAATGACCCTTGGCTTTGCCTTGAGGGCGAAAGGACCTAAACGATGACAGCAAAGAGCAGGAACACCATCTTGTTAGTTGCCAAAGTAGTCACAATTTTATCCAATTCTGGAACAAATAGGATGTCTCCTGCATAAGGCAGAGACTCTAGAGCCTGTTTTGATTCTGAATCTGCTTTCCAAGAACATAGCCAAACAATACGGCGGGCCACTACCGAAGTGGCAGATATTCTGGAGGCCAGGAGAGACATACCCATAGCTGCTTCACCTAAGTAGAAGGCTGCATCTCTAAAATGAGATCTGAAGGACAGCTGTTCCCTCAAAGCATCAGAGGGAAAGTCTCTTCTAGGGCCTCTGCCCAATTCTCAATGGTTTTCGCCACCCAGGCCATAGCCCTAGCTGGACGAGTAATAGCTCCTGTAAGAGAGTATATAGATTTATGACATGCTTCTATACATCTATCTGTGGTCTCCTTCAAGGAGGTTGCAGTATGAATCAGCAAGGTGGCATTTTTAACCAGACGTGTTAAATGAGACTCCACTGTTGGGAAACATCTCATTTAGCACAATCAGTAGCTGGAAGCGGGTAAAAGGAACTGGACCATTTTGGAATTTTAAACCTTTTACCGGGCATATTCCAAGCTTCACTCATTTGATCAGATAGCTAGTCAGCGTGAGGAAACTCTGGTAAAACAACCTTTTGTCGCTTAAAAAGTGCATGTTTTTTCTTAGGAGCAGTTCATCATCTTCTATTTGTAGAACAGTTTTAACAGTTCTCACAAGAGCAGGTATATTTAGATTAGAGGGTGGCTCCTCTTCTCCTGAGACGGAGACAGAGTGAGAGAGTTCTGCGTCTTCTGCCTCGCCAGATGATGTTCAGAATCAGATAACTGTGTGGATTGGGAAGATACCATAGTACGTTTAGTAGGCTTAGTAGGTAAAGGTTTATCTTTTTGCAGCATTTGCTGAAAAACCATAGAGGTATTAGCCAAACTCTGTACTGAGGTAGACAGTACATCTATCCATGGGAGGGGCAAAGGATTTGCAAGGGTACCTGCTGTGGCCATTCCATAAGGGGAGCTACCACGGGGACTACTACTTGGTCCACAAGTTTTGCCAGCATTTGTGAAAAGGCAGCCCAGGGTGAGTTGGAGAGACACCGGGGCTCATGGACCTGGGGCTGTGTAACAATTAATACATAGACCATCCTGAATGAGGTCCTCTGTGGCTAAGCCCGCAGAGCAGGACTTACAAGCTATCAGAGTAGGAGGAGCGGCATCAGGCTACTTGTTAATCTTTCCACTGTCGGACATAGTCACAAGAATACACAGTATGATACAGTGCAATGAACACCTTGCTGTATGTGTAATATGTGCAACCGCACTATATATGGCACAGTTTAGTGTGCAACCATGCTATATAGTATGTGATTGTCAAAACACTTATATAGCAGATGTGAGGTACAATGAACCCCCACTACCTTAGTATGTTAGGGTATAGGAGAAAAAAGGGACAGGTATAAACTGACAGTATAGAAAATAAAGATTAGCGCTAGCACAAGTCATATACAAATGCAGAAAAAAACATTACATGTCTGTAATGGGCATTAAAATCAACTACACAGACCACTGTTGCTGGCCCATGGAAGAGGTATACAGGGAGACTGGACCCAGCGTTTTCCGGAGAGCTGCTTGCCTAAAATGGCTGCCGCTCGTCTCTGAGGGGAGCAGAGGGTGAGAGAGGAGCAGCTCAGGGAACACCAAGACGGCAGTGGAATGGCGCCCTGAGCTGGGGAGGGGCTGCAGGGAGAGCACCTTATCCCCTGGCTGAAGTTAACCACCGGGTTCTTTGGGCTTTATAATATGCCTCTATGCCAGTATAGTTATGCCCCTGTAGTCTAGTGGAGTAGTGGGTGAGCACATTAGCGCCTTCAGTCTATCTCCTGAGACCGGAGGTAAGACTGTACTAAAAAGCGGGTCCCCACGAACGGGGTTCCGCCTTACCTTTACCGTGGATTCCCAGCTTCAGACTGGGTTTCAGGGAGCCTGCTGACTAGTCCCCCTCGGAGCCCCACCGGGAGTACCTAGCACAGACTTGGTGTAACGGCGCTGTGGAGGGGTGATAGGGCAGCAGCACAGACATCTGGAGGAAAGCCTGGTGCTGCTCGCCGATTTGGTAAAAAAATAAAAAGTAAATGAAATCATAAAATTAAAGCTTGGGCTGCTTAATGCAGCCCTCTGTTATAATGATGGTCCAGCTCCTACCGGACATCAACGAAACTGAAGTGCCCTCAGGCTATGGGCAGGTTATAGGGGGAAGGACTGGAACATCCTGGGATTAAAAAGTTTTGCTGTTGGTGTACGGTCCTCCTTGTCCCTCCCCTGTGGAGCCCTATGAACCCTGAAGAAATTAGATTTTTCATGCAGCACTAGTTACAGAAAGACCTTAGTTATCGTATGTGTCCAGAAGATTTCCCTCACTTCTTTTTGTGAAATTTGTCTGTCTTTTACCTGCAGCAATGAAGGGACCTCCACCTCCCCAGATGCTGGAGGAATAAATATCAAACACAGGAGTGGGCAGCCCTCCATTCCATTCCATTGATAAGCTGCAATACAAGATCAGCCCGCTTAAGAACATCCAGCCCCACCGTCAGCCCGACTTATGTAATGTGGCAAACATCGCCTATCATCAGTTAACATCCATTCCATTCATAAGAAGCTGCAATACAAGATCAGTCCGATAAGAACATCCGGCCCCACCATCAGTCCGAGTTATGTAATGTGGCAAACATCGCCTATCATCAGTTAACACACTTATGTTCTCCAAAGCTCTGAAAGTACTGGAGACAGAGATTGAGGCACTCACAGTATCTAATTAACTAAGGTATGGTAAGATAAGGTAAGTTAATAAACAAATGTAAAAACTCTTCTTTTCCTAGACAAAATATTAATACAAATAGAAAAATACTAAATAATATACTAAGCAAAAAATAGTAAAATAATAAAAATAGAAAATAAGTCTTATTTACATTTTTGGTTAATATTTTCAGATGTGCATTTTTAATCAACTTAGTTGCATAACTTGTTATATTACAATTTAAATGTTTAAATATTTCAATTAATAATGTAAATATTATATAGTGAGACATATAATGAATAACATCAGAGGAGTGAGACTGGCCGGCTAGTTAGGGGAGGTGGAGGCCGGACCCTTAACCCTTCATTAATATGTCTCATTATATAAATATGCAATAATAAACAATAAAATAAATTCTAAATTTGGACAAAAGAAACTAAATAAATAACATCAAAGGAGTGAGATTGGCCGGCTAGTTAGGAGAGGTGGAGGCCGGACCCTTCATTAAAATGTTTAATCGGACCAATTTGTTGTTAATGTTATATAAATATTCAATAGCAAAATACTATATTGTAAATAAAACAATTTCTATATTTAGATAAAATAAACTTAATAATAAAATAATAAATATAATTATTTTCATTGTATATGTTTTGCAAATATTTTTAGACATGCATATTTTATTTCATTAAGATTTTATAGTAGATATTAAAATAGATTAAATATTAAAATGAATAATGAAAATATTATGTAGAAAGTTAAATAATGAAAAACTTCGGAGGAGAGTAAACTTATTAAATAACATCAGAGGAGTGAGATTGGCCGGCTAGTTAGGGGAGGTGGAGGCCGGACCCTTAATTAAAATGTTTAATCTAGACCAATTTGTTGTTAATGTTATATAAATATACACTAGCAGAATACTGTATTGTAAATAAAACAATTTCTAGATTTAGGGAAAATAGACTTAATAACAAAAAAATAAATAATAGTATTATTTTAATTTTATATGTTTTGAAAATATCTTTAGACATGCATATTTTATTTAATTAATATTTAATAATAAATATTAAAATAGTTTTAAACATTAAACTTGATAATGAAAATATTATCTAGTAAGTTATATAATGAAAAACATCGGAGGAGTGAGACTGGCTGGATAGACAGGGGAGGTGGAGGCCGGACCATTAACTAAAATATTTTATTTAGGCCAATATTTAGGACAAAATAAACTTAATAATAAAATAATAAATACAAATAATAGTATAATTTAAGTATGTTGTGCAAACATATTTTAAGCATGCACATTTTATTTAATGCACGTTATATTAAATATTAACATTAAAATTAATAATGAAAACATAATATGGTAAGACATGTAATGAATAACATCTGAGGAGAGACTGGTCGGGTAATCAGGGGAGGTGGAGGCCGGACTCCATTTAGGCCAATTTGTTATTAAAATAATATCTATATTTAGACAAAATAAACTTTATTTGAGGGACATTAAACCACGAGTGTTTTTAGTGTTGCCAGTGTAATACGGTGTTGGTTAGCGCCCTTCTAAGATTAGATGGTCTTAGGCAGCCAATGAATACTCATAGGGGGGTGGTCCAGGGGTATTTAAGGGAGAGCTTCATGTAAATCTGTCTAATTCTTCCAGTTTTTTCCAGGACAGAGAAGTGCATTTACAGTTTATTCTACTGATAATATTTAGTTCTTTCATTCAATTCTTTCTTCTACTCTATATTGATTCTCCTCCTCTCCTCACTCTCCCTGTCATTGTTAATATCCCTTTTATTCTCCTTCATCCTTCCTATTTCTCCTGTCTGCCATGCCTCACCCCCGACACATTTCAGGTCCCCCTGCCCCACTGGCCACATACCTTCTGGATGGGAGCTCTGCGGATGCAGGACGACTTGGCGACACCTGCGTCGCCTCCGGTAGCACCTGACTTGTTGTCCTGTTCCCTGGACTCTAGCAAGGCCATGGCTGCGCTACGTATGTTGTCATCTTTGGCGGGCACGCTGACTCCTTTGTTGTCAGCCACGTCGGTCTCTCCTTGTGCTTGTGTAACACTGTCCTCGTCTCCGCCATCTCAAGTGCCTGCACAACCGGCCCCTTTGGCTGCCCAACTCCTTTCTGCTTTGGGCATACAGACCCCCATTCTATCGCCTCCTCTGGTTTCTGCTCCACCTCTACCTGTTATATCTCTTGCAGCACCTGTGTCTTTTGGTGTTGCTGTTGTTCCTGCAGGTACCTCTTCCACATCCATGACAGACGTGCCTGTTGCGGCAAACACTGGATTGGCTGCTGTTGCCTGTTCCGGTCCTCCCAGTGAGTTGTTTGCGCCTGCTCGTAAGGGTGGTAAGCGAGCGTATTCTTTGTCCTCGCCATCCAGCTCAGACACTGTTAGCTCAGGGGATAGGGGTAGGAAGCGGTCGAGTAGACGCTGTCGCCATTCCCTCCGTAGGTCTAAGAGGTCACACTCCTCTAATGAGCATATTTCTCCAGGGGCATCTAAGGGTGGCGTGGTGCACTGTGACAATACGGCTGTGCTTAGAGGGCTGCGGCGGAGGATCCATGACAACATTAATAGGGGAAAATATGTCAATGTTTTTACCCTTACGGCAAAAGCTAGGAAGGTACTCAGGGCGGTAAAACGCCACGGGGGTATGGGGGAAGAGACATATTGCTCGTACTTGAATTGGCAGGCGGGTGTCTTTATATTTGCTGCATCTGGAATCCCGCCCACAGGAACACTTTAATGCCATTAGGTATCTTCACTTGATGCATTCAATGTTCCGTTCTGTAAGTAACTCCTCCTGGAGGACATATGATTAGGAATTCCAACGTAAGCAGTCGGGTTCCTCGATCACTGATTTTGGTTGCAAGGACGTGGAGGTCTGGCTGGAGGTGACTCAGCCGGTCCCTGCCCCTTCGGTGCCTCCCCCTAGGCGCCCACAAGCTGCCTTCGAGGGCTCCCCCCATCGCTTACTACTGGATGGTGCTATGCTTTCAATGGTTCCAGCTGCACTGCAGGAGCCCGTTGCAGGTTCCGGCATGCTTGCCTTCGATGTGGGGTGCCTCACCCTGCAAAGGATTGCTTCCGTGCCAAGTCTGGTACCGCCCACGGCCATCCAGCTGCCAGTGTCGGATCTAAATAAGGCGACATCCCCTATACGCCTGAGTCGCATGCTGTGCTGGCTGTGGCTTTATCCCCATAGGGAGGTGGCTGAGTTTTAGTTTTGGGGTTTTTCACAACGGTTTTTGTTTACTTCTTTCTGGCCCTGTGTCTCTTGGTTATCCCAAGAATTTGAAGTCTGCGTCGGAGTTACCACAAGTTGTGCTCGCAAAAGTCATGAAGGAGGTAGAACTGGGACTGATGGCTGGTCTTTTCCTGACCCCCCCTTTGTCGGGCCTGGTTCTCTCACCTGTGGGCATCATCCATAAGAAGGAGTAGAGTAAATTTAGGCTCATTCAGCACCTGTCTTACCTGCATGGATCCTCGGTTAATGACGCTATTCCTTTGGAATTGTGTCACGTGCAGTTAAAGTCCTTCGACCAGGCTTTGGAGCTGGATCAGGCATCTGGCCCTGGGTCCTTGTTGGCTAAGATTGATGTTGAATTGACATTCTGCCTGTTGCCACTACACCCGGATACCTTTAGATTCATGGGTTTTCGCCTGCAGAATGGTTTCTACATAGACAAATGCTTGCCTATGGGCTGTTCCATATCATGCGCCTTTTTTGAGTGTTTCAACACATTCCTCCATTGGTGTGTTATTGCTGGCACAGGAGAGGTCAGGGTGGCCCACTACATCAATGATTTCCTGTGTATCGGTCCAGCTGATTCCCCTCGCTGCGGTAAGCTACTTTTTTCAATGCAGTCATTGTTTGTGTTTTCAGGGTCCCAGTCACGAGCGAAAAAATGGAGGGTCCAGTGACGCAGCTCTCCTTCCTGGGTATTGAGATCGATACCTTGGCTGGTTGCTGCCGTCTCATATTGGATATGTTGCGAGGGTCTTTTGTGTTTGCATTAACCGTGGGTATACTCACCCTGCATCAGGTGCAGTCCATGCTTGGACTTTTCCACTTTGCCTGCAGGGTCATTCCTATGGGGAGGATCTTTTGCCGGAAATTGGAAAGGTCTATTGCTAGCATCCTTCGCCCTCATTATTTTGTCCGTTTATCAGCTGAGATCAAGCGCGATTTGCTTGTTTGGAATGTGTTCCTTGCCCAGTTCAATGGTGTAAGTATATGGCCTGTCCCACCGCGCAGTAACACTTAGCTGCAACTATTTACAGGCGCGACTGGCTTTGGAGCTTACCTCAACGGTCTGTGGTGCGCTGCACCTTGGCTGTTGACGTGGGCTGCGGAAGGGTTCACTAACAATATGCTGTTGCTTGAGCTGTTCCCCATTGTAGTTGCTCTAGTACTCTGGGGGGACCGCTTGAGGAACACTAGCATCACATTTTGGTGTGACAACCAGGATGTAGTGCATGCGATCAATCGTCAGAGTTCATCATCTCTTCCGGTTGTTCGTCTGCTAGCGAGACTGGTGCTGCGTTGCCATGCTGCTGAATGTCCATTTTGTTGCCCGTCATGTGCCAGGTGTACAAAATGCGATGGCGGATGCTTTATCACAATTCAATTGGCACCGGTTTAGGGAGTAAGCTTCCCAGGCTGAGTTGTCTGGTGACCTGTGTCCTCATTATGTTTGGCAGATCGTCAGGCTGGCATGGAGGAACTAGCTTTAAGGGCCATTGCCCCCAGGACTTTGCGCTGTTATCAGGTGGGTTGGCTGGAATGGGAGCATTTCCATGTGTCGGTGGCCCAGGCAGGTAAGAGCTTGCAGCAAGTCATGCTGGCTTTTATTTGTGATCTGTACTCACAAGGGCGCTTGCTGTGATGTAGAGTATATATGCAGGCGTGTCGTTTATCTCTGGGTTATATGACATGCCCGATCCCTCAAGGTCCTTCTTTGTCTCGTTGGCTTTGAGGGGTTGGTCCAGGTCGACCCCTACAGCAGTCGACTCCAGGCATTCCATTGACATTTCCCTGTTGCATCGCTTGTTGGCTGCGGTCCTTGCAGTTTGTTTTTCACAGGTCGAATGCCTGTTATTTCAGTTGAGTTTTGCCATGGCTTTTTGCGGATGTGATTGTACGCCCAGGCGCAGTCCTTTGCCTTATAGGACGCTCCAAGACGGACCAGGCTGGTAGAGGGCGCTAGCTTTCCCTTCAACCATGTTCCATTCCTGCAGTATGTCGAGTGGCGCTGGTGCGCGCCTTCGAACATGTGCGTGGTGAACGAGATGGGGCATGGTTGATGCACAAGGATGGGTCCCCGGTTACGAAATACCAGTTTTGTCATGTCTTGAAGCGTTGCTTGGCATCTTTAGAGTTCGAGGCGGGTAAGTTCGGCACTCACTCATTAAGAAATGGAGCTGCTACAACTGCAGCTTCTGCTGGTTTATCCGACAGGGATATACAATCCCTGGGTCGGTGGCGCTCTGCTGTGTTTCGTCGCTATATTCGTCCGGGTTTATCTGTGTTCCAACATAGCTCACCGGAGGCCTAACCACTCGCCGACATACTGCGGGAGTCTATGAGGAATTTTTATTTTTCCCCCAGGGTCCAATTGGATTCTCAATGACATGACATGGCGTGATTAATAGTTTACTCCGGGGTTTTTTAGTTTTTGCCTCAAGTCCGGTTGGCTACGTTGTTCCCCTTCCCCTGCCCTTCTTTATGTTATGCTTCCATGTCTTGTTGGTATGGTGTGTGTGTGTTTTGGCTGCTTTGTATGTTTTTTTCTTTCCATGTTTACCTTTCTTATTCACATGTTTTCAGGTGGATTTTATGTGAAGCCGATCTGGGTGTTAGGGCATTCCTATATATTCTGGGCTGCTCGATCCCCATTAGCTTATGATACTAGCAGTTTCTCTCAGCCGCATTTAATTAGATGGTTAGGTTTTCGGGGGATGTGCTGGGACTCTCTTTTAGGTAGGTTTGTCTGCTGTGTGGTCTTATGGGTTGCCTAAGGTGATAGTGTTGCATCTGGGTGGGAATGACTTAGGTAAGCGAACTGCTGTAGATTTGCGCTCTGTTATCATGAGGGACTTTAATTTGATTGTGGAAGCTTTGTCTTACTGTAAGTTGGTGTGGTCCTTCATTGTCCCTAGGCGTGTGTGGAGGAATGCTGAGTCTGCTGCGTGACTTGATGTGGCTAGAGAGAAAGTCAATACTGCAGTGGGAGGGTACATGCTGGAGACTGGTGGTGGTGTGGTAGAGCATGTATTGATACAATTTCACGATATTCACTTGTATCGGGGTGATGGTGTGCACCTTAGTTCTGCAGGTCTGGCTATTTTTCTGGAAGGTATTTTCTGCTGGATACGGTGTTTCTGTGTGTAGGTTTGAGGTATGATGGTGGCGCATCGGTTTAGGCCTCGCTTGGCGGAAAAGAACTGCGCTTGGTTAGTTATGTTAGTAGTTATGCGTAGTGGGTGCGCTCTCCTTAAAAGTGGAGTAAGGTGCCAGCCAATTGTCCTCTATGGGAAATGGCTATACCACCCAGAAGGGTGCTAAGAAGAAAGACGAGTTGACCACCAATGCTTGGCTTTTGTGTGTGTGTTTGTTTGATCTGTTTGTGGTTATTATCATGTGCGTTCTTTTTGTGCCGTCACCAATATTAACTTATAATCAAAATTTTTAGTGTTTGTCAAAAATAAAATTGACAGATTTTAAAACGCCAACACTGTTGTCTGTGTATTTATTTTAGCAGTTAAGTTGCATTATTTATAAGGTATTATAAGGGTACACGAAAACAACATGTTAGTGAGTTTAGTATTCCCGAAGACTGACAATTAGGCATGAGGGACATTAAACCACGAGTGTTTTGAGTGTTGCCACAATAAGGTGTTGGTTAGCGCCCTTTTAAGTCAAGATGGTCTTAGGCAGCCAATGAATACTCATGGGGGGCGGCCTAGGGGTATTTAAGGGAGTGCTTCATGTAAATCTGTCTGTTTGTTCCAGGTTTTCCCACCCTCGCTCCCTCTTTGTTGTTTGATTGTATGTTTGAGGTTTGTTGTATGTTGCAGAAAAGAACAGCACTTGGTAAGTTATGTTAGTAATTATGCTTAGTGGGTGCGCTCTCCTTGAAAGAGTAAGGTGCCACATCCGGAAACCACTTTACCATCTGTATTACATATTTTGAGAGATTATGGAAAGATTTCTGGTTTTACCATTAATCATGATAAATCACAGGGTAAGTTACTAGGCTCCCAGGATCATCCCCCCCCCCCCCCCCTTGGTGTGCAGATCATAGGATTAAATGGACTTCCAATTCTATTAAATATCTTGGAATTTTCCTTCCCAAAAATATACATAATTTATATAGTTTGAACATACAAAAGATAATTAAAGAAGCACTAGGGGAATTGGAGAAAAGGCAACATTTAATGTTATCCTACCTGGGACGGGTACATATATTATAAATGAATACATTCCCAAAAATCCTTTACCCATTTCAGATGCTTCCGATTCTGCTGTGTGTAGCGGATAAAAAATGAATAAACTTCACATTTAGAAAATGTATCTGGCAGAATAGGAGACCACACATAAGTTAAATCAAACTACAACAGCCTATAGACAATGTGGGGGGATAAATCTTCCAGATGTAAAACTATACAGTATAACCAGGCAGGTGTTCCCGATACATCCAAGACTGGATTCACGGTACGGATCATTGCACAATTTCTGATATTGATCAATCCTTCTTACCACAACAGCACCTCTTATTGTTCTTACACAATCATCAACAGGAAATAACTCCCATAGTATATGCAAAATCCTCTCCTGATGTCTTCTTGGATCGTTTGGCACACACCAGACACACAATGGGTCTTAATAGCAATCACTCGCTATTTCTTCCATTGATAGCCAACCCCGAATTCCAAAATGGCCAAGCAGCGCAACCTTTCCTTTCCTGGTGTTCTAAAGGTATATCTCAGGTTACAGCATTAGTAGATCACACATCTCATTTAACTCTTCATATACAAGTAATGGCAGAAAAATATACCTAGCCCAAATCACACGCTCTAGCTATATATCAGCTCAGCATTATGCTAGCTCGATTGTGAGACATCTCTCTGCAAATGATTGGTGCAACCCTCTCAACATCACACTAACTAGACCATCGTCTGATGGAAAGGCCATATCTACATACTACCAAATATAACATGACCCTCTGGATCTCACAAAATCAAAGGCAGGTTTATTGATTCTCTATCAGGGGACCTAAAAAATCAATTACATAAAAGTTTTCACTCCACAAGTTGGTACGAAACCAGATTGTTATTGGGAGATGCACCAAAAACTATGCAAACAACGGTACTTTAGATTTTATTTGGTTGATGTGCCGGCCACGCCTATTGGCTTTGATTTCGATCTCTGATTTTACTACGTCTCTCTCACTCCTTTTCTGTATTGAGAAGTACTTTTGGTCTTGATTATATACATTATCTACTTTATTTCTCAATTATATAATGTTAATTGTGACACTGTTGAAGAAAACATTTTTGTGTCATTTTCCAATGTTCCTTACTGAAATAAAAATAAATAAAAATAAAAGAAAGAAAGCGTAAGGTGCCAGCCAATTGTCCTGGATGGGAAATGGCTATACCACCCTGAAGGGTGCTGAGCAGAAAGGAGAGTTGATCACCAATGCTTGGCTTGTGTGTGTCTGTGTTTGTCTGATTTGTTTGTGGTTATTGTCATGTGCGTTCTTTTTGTGCAGTCACTAATATTAGTTTAACTTATAGTCAAAAATGCAGGGGGAGACATCCCCCCTCCCACTGGAATTTACAGGCAGCCAGGTATCTCTGTATGCCTGCTGAAATCCCCCAAAGGAAATCATAGCCAGCTGAATGGCTTGTGACACCACAAATGACTATGAGGGGTTAACAGTGTCTGGTTTTATTGCCCTGATATGCTAAATCCCCTTGTCAATGTGATGGAGTAGCCTTTGTCCTAAGGGGTCTATGCCAGACACATGGGCACCGGAATCCTCACCTCTGGAGTGAGGTAAGACATGACCACTAACTTCACCCAATAGGGCTCAGGGGTGACACCTCATGGTGGGAAATAGCAAACTGAGGGTTTTGCAGGGAGTTCTGATCTGAGATCTGAGTGGAGTTCCTAGCCGGAGGGGCAGGATACAGGCAGGGCTGGGCACAGGAGTCGGGAGATCCTGCCAGCCTGCCGTCCACAGACCTGGCTATAAGGAGGAGGTCTGGCGAAAGATATGCAGCCAACGCGTATGCTACCACCGGAGCGGTCCCGAGGTGTGCGGCTGGTGTGCTAGCTGGAGCTAGGTGACTGGCCAGCATGCCCTGCTCTTGGCGAGCAGAGGACAATCAGGCCGGGAACAGTAAGTCAAGGACGGAAAAGCCATTTCCCTGAGAAGTGTGGAGTCACACAGCAGCCTCTCTCGAGCATAGTTTTCCCCAGCCAAGGCGGTTATGCAGGACACAGTAACTGTACACATTTCTACACTAACAGGGGCCTCTGCTGTAGGGACATATGTGTGGGGTCCCCAAAGTGTAGCTAATACTACTGGCATTTCTGTATATATTGTATAATAGTTTGTAGTTGCTGTTTTACATGTAGAATTAGTGTGTATGTAAATAAAGGTAACATACCTTTGCTATTGCCTCAGTTCCTGTGCGATCTAAAGGGACTCTTTAAAGGAACCGGGGTACTGTACAAGGTGGTGAAGGGCGATTAGGTGAAAATAATGCACGCATACACCCGGTATCCTCACAAGTTGCATTATTTATAAGGAATTATAAGGGTACACGAAAAATACATGTTAGTGAGTTTAGTGAATCTGCCCCAAGATCTCCCTCCACCAACTAGCTCAGACATTAAATCAAAGGCAACCATGTTGAATATATATATATATATATATATACCTCCTTCCCCACAAGTAATGTTTAATATTAAATTCATAGCTTTCACATTTTATAAACACACTTATTTCCCTCCAACCAGCCCCAATATCAAATTAATAACAAATAAAAAAAATCTTATTTTCCTAAAATGCACCAACAAAACTGTATAACCCAGCATGTAATAGTGATCCCATATTGCATCAATAGTGTCTACAATATGTTCATGGTACCACCAACCCATTACATTAATAATTACATTTTTTACAAAAAAACTTTGATACCACCAGTAGCCTGACATTACATAAATAGCCCCCCCAGTGTCCACATAAAAGTAACATCTGGACAGTAGAAACAAGTTGACTATTAAAGTGTTTGGAGAACACAGATTTGTCAGTATGGTAACACAGACTCCCTCATTTCCTTCCAATAACCCACCTCAAAGTGTAACCAATTGCGCTACATATAATACCTTAATAGGTAAAGCTACTGCTATTATACTGTAACTATTTTTATCTGCAGTATTTGATACATCACTATGTAATAAGACTGTATATATTTACAAGTAACAGTTTTCTTCCATTGTCTTCACTAGAAAGTACAGGGTGATGCTGAAGAGAGGAGCAATGAGATTAGGAACATTATAATGATAAATGTAAACATTTGGTTAGATATTAAAGATTTAGGGCCATATCCTATTAGCTGCAATAACCCGTTTTTCCCCCATTTCATATGTGAGAACTTTTTGTAACTAGTGATTATCGTGCAACCCAATTAGCCGCGGTGTCAAGGGGGTGCGACAGAGTCGCTTTAAGAGAGGAGGGGCCTGTGTGCAGGATCCAATCGGGCTCCCTCATCTCCGGCAGTGCAGTAGACTCTGGCATTGTGCATGTGCAGGTCTTCGGGAACATGGCACCCGCGTCGTGGAGAGGTAAATAAATGGAGATGTAAGTATTTTAAATTGGGTTTCATTGGGTGCAGGGTCTGCGGTGTGTGGGCCCCCTGGTCCCAAGGCCTCGTGTGCACTGCACACCTTGCACCCATTATAGATACGCACCTGGGGAGTGAATTCTCCATAGCGTTATGATGCAAAATGTTATCACCACCTTCTGAGTAGGGGATAAGTTGTACAAAACCCCTATTTTTGGCTAAAAATGTAGGGACTTAATTCAGAATAACTGGGACACCCTCCTAAATGACTAATTAGAAAAAAAACATGCAACCACTCCGCCCCGCTGCTTCCCCTGGCTTTTGCATAAGACCCTTTTCCGCACATGTGCATAACGGATCTCCTCTGACACCCCAGAAATGATGCGGCTGTCTATGACCACTGACATCACTTCCGGAATCGTGCCCCAGAATGCCGTGCGAACAGAGCTATGGGGCGCATGTTCCGGGGATTGCACTGCGAGGAGGGGAACTTCGATCCCCTCCAAGAACTATTTAGATGATCTCTGTAAGTACAGAGAGCAGCTTCAGCAGGTGGGACTTATGATCGGTTCCCCCTGACATACGCTCCGCTGCACTTTGCATATGGGGGGTGGGATGTATATGCCTCTGGGGGATGGGGCTAACTGGGGGGAGGGGGATCTAGCATCAGTGGGGGTGGGAGGCTAATAAAGAGAATTTGACTCTGGAGGGGGGAGTGGGGCTTAAATAAAAAATAAATACTGGTCAGAGGGTAGGAGGAGGAGGTGGGAATAGAAAAATGGTCTTTTTATAGGGTGGGTGTGGTTTAAAAAATAGGGATATTTATTACTACTAATGGGGGTGTGGAGGTATTATTATTAGGATTTATGACACCTGGGGGTCTATTATCTATAGGGGGTGGGCAGTTATTGTATAGTGAAGGCCTATGGACACAAAGGGATGGGGGGTTGCAATACACCCGATAGATAGATAGATAGATAGATAGATAGATAGATAGATAGATAGATAGATAGATAGATAGATAGATAGATAGACTTTTATTTAAATATATTGTTAAAAATCATTTTTAAACTTTATTAAATAATAAAAGAAACCGGACCATTTCTGAGTGGTTTTCTGGAAAAATTTTTTTAGTTAAGTGGTTAATTTCCATTATTGGGGTGAAAAAGTGTTGGAAAATGGGTAGAAGACAGAAGCAGCCAGATGAGTTGTGAAGTGTATAAGGGATACGCTCTCTGCTCAGAGTCAGACAAATTCAGCAATATTGATTGGATGGTGCTTCACACAGTACAGATGGACAATGACCCAAACATGCTGCAAACACAACCCATTTGTTTTTTGAGGCGAAGAAGTGGAATATTCTGCAATAAACGAGTTAATTACCTGATCTCATTTCACTTGCTGGAGTCAAAACTATAGGCAGAAAGACACACAACAGACAATAACTGAAGACAGCTGCAGCAAAGGCCTGGCAAAGCATAACAAAGGGGGAAACCCAGCATTTGCTGCTGTCCGTGGGTTCCAGACTTCAGGCTGTCATTGCCTGCAAAGGTTTCTCAACAAAGTATTAAAAATGAACATTTTATTTAGAATAGTTTTGAGCCCCTGAAAATAAAGCACTGTGTATAAAAATGGTTGCAATTCCTAAACATTTCATACAATATTTTAGTTCAACTCCTTATATTAAATCTGAAAGTCTGCACTTCAATTGCATCTCCATTGTTTTATTTCAAATCCATTGTGGTGGCGTACGGAGCTAAAATTATGAAAATTGTGTCATTGTGCAAATACATATGGCCCTAACTGTATTGAATGCTCCACTTGACTCATTTGACTAATATCAACACACAACAAAGAATGAACCCCCTAGACAAGACCATACACAATCTAGGTGTGTAGTTACAGAATTACAGAAAGGAAACAATACCAATCTTGAAACAATAGCTAGAAACAGATAAACAAGAGGAGAACATATCATAAACATTAATAGATCCATATTTATCAAGAGATAATTTTAGTATCAAGAATACAGCCAAGAATAGAAAGACCCAGCACTCGGTGGGAAACCCAACAAACCCCTTACCTTACTCACACTAGATCATCAGGGAGTACCCATGAATACTGAGAGGGACAGCAAATAGGGGAGGGATACAGACACACAATCACTCAAACAACACAAGCCTAGCCCAAAAAACACTGGTGAACAAGACCATCAACCATAAATATAAATCAAACAGACCAAGGAATTATGGAAGACCCATTTGTTATATTTGTGCTCAGAACTAGCAGGGACACAACTACAACCCCAAACACACACAAATGATAACTAAAAGTATTAGAGAAGAATGTAGGGGAGGCCAAAAACAGTATATACACCAACTCTAGTACACAGAACCAGGTCAACTCACTGAATTCTCTCAGATTTCTTCCTAAAATGGCCTTAATATATAAGAAACCTACCTGGATATACAAAGGTCTGTCAGGAAGATGACATTGATAAAGAACTTTTAGGTGAAATGTGTTGGTGGAAGTAGAGGATACTGTGACCATACTTAAAGGATTCTGGGAGTGTTGAGAGTGGAGGTCTGTACATTTCCGGGTTAACAACTTTAAAGGACTTAATTTATGATATGCCCTGACCCCATTAGGATCTAATTTCATTAGTGATTTCCTATGAAGCAAGATTCCTAAAGAGGTTGAAGTGATGTAACACAAGAGATATGATCGACTTCTGGAACCCTGAAATATTAACTAATTATTGGGACACAATCATTTTGTGGATGTACAGTATACTGGTATTAAGAATCTCTGAAAGATTGTTCAAAGTTTTTCTCCCAAAGTGAGTGCTGATGCTTTTATGTATGATTTTCCATCACTGACCATGACCATAAAACTTAAAATAATTTTCTATCCTCAGACAACACCATAGACCTTAAGCTGAACCACTTCACAATTCATGGAAGAGTACATTCTGAAATATAAGATTTTCTGGCTTTAAGGAGAACACTACTTATAAAAGACAGGGGCAGTGGTGGGGACCAGGATTACACCTAGCTATGCAAACATATTCATTAGTAGGTGGGACGACACTAACATCTGGACTGGGCATAGTTATAGGTTAACCTGGTCAAAACCAAAGTAGGCGGGATTAGAATAACATCACACCTGTGTGAAGCGGTTGGTATCAATATGCTTGGTAATGTAGTGGCCCCAACACTCACCAAGCTTTAAGCTGCAGTGACAAACCCCAAACATCCACATTCCAAATACCTTCCCCCCATGATACTAACACAGAATCCCAAATTTCCGGCAAATATACACACAACAGTGCGGAACAATCACAAAAACCCATATGCTAAGCAGATTGCGGCCCATGCGGTGTACGTAAACATAAACACAGGTTTCCAACCTTGGTGTTAGCAGCTGGACGCCCAATTCACACTTTCTGTGATAGGGCTTCTTGTCTTGCTGTGCTTGTGCCAGTTGTCCCGTGAGATACCTGTGTCATGGAACAGAAATATGCAGGTGAGCAAAGGAGCACAGAAGGCAGTCTATCAGGCCAGATCCAGCGCTCAGCTCTTCATCACCACTTACAATAAGTCAGTCAGATGGGGTCCCCAGAAACAGGTTTCTGGATTTGCAGTGACAGTGGGGGGATCACAGGATAGGGACAGCAACAGTCACTGGATTTGGGGGGACAGAGTGTATGGAGGTAACCTGGGCATACGGAGACAGAGACCATGGATGTGGGCATACAGGTGGTGCATTTAGGGTCTCTGGATGTGGGGGGCGGAGAGAGGGTGTCTGCAGGGTCCCTGAGTTTGCAGGCACAGAGATGGTCTTTTGATGTGGGGACACAGGGTGTGTGTGCAGGGTCCCTGGAGTGCAGGGAAATAGATGGTCTATGGATGTGGGGGGACAGGTGGCGAGTCCTGGGTTTTAATATGTGGGGGAGCAGGAGGTGCTTGAGAGTTTACTGGATGTGTGTGTGGGAGGGGAGGTTTGCAAAGTCTCTGGGAAGAGGGTAAGGCATGTACCTTGTGTGTGTGGGGGGTCCACTCCCCATCTGTATAACATTACAGTGAAGCTGACCTGAGCCGGCCACAGGAGAAGGCTGTGGCGAGGTATGACCATGGAGCCCGGTACGGCTGTACTGCCTTCTGTTCCACGTCTCCCAGTGCTTGGCCGGCAGCACAGCAGCCTCTATGGCAGTGTATGGGCTATTTCACACATGCCGGTTTTGGCCAGCCAGGCAAGAACCGAGCGGTAGCCGGCCGACTTTTTTCAGGCACTCAGTGCCTTTCATAAGCAACGGCTTTGATCCGCTTTTTATGTGAGGGGGGTTTTTTCCTATTGGGCATGCGCAGCAGCAGCTGCACAAGCCCGGCCGGCAGAAGCCACCATGTGTGAAATAGCCCTAAGGGGGCCTGCACTGTCTGTATCCATGGCTCCAGGTGTCCCGCACTCACCGGAGGAACTTCACCCTGGTACAACCCTGGCTGGGATCTCCCAGGTCCTCTCTGGTTTCCCCTCGTGGTGCGTAGGACCCTACAGCCAGAAATTACATGTTGTTTTAAAAGAAAGATCTGCTCAGCACAGATCTGCAATATGACTGCTGTTGAAGGGCAGAGATTAGTGGATCAGCCTGTGACCCGCCACTTTATAGCTGATAGACACTCATTAGCTGCTCTGAGATATAAACTAACTAACTATGACCCCCTCTGGCCAGAGGAGGGGACAGAGACAAAAAACTAATCCAGCTGGAAATACATCGAATCTTTAATCTGACACTGTGGCTCCAATACGGCTAAATGAAAATCTTGGACAATCATGTTATACATAATAGTATGTTGTACAAATGTATATATGTATAGTCTTCAACAAGATTATTTATCTATCAATTCTTCTGTAAATATTTATATACTTGATGATTTCTTTATTATGGTTCTTTATTGTCTGGCTTGCAACTCCTTGTTATAGCCTAATATTATGATAATTATGTTATCTACCAGTGGTATTATTAAAATATATACTAGTCTTATTGCCTGTTCTAATGAAAATAATTTTCTTAATTATTACCAGTGCTTAGACTAATTATTGTCATTAATACTATCTACTATGTGGGCTAGAATATGTATATTTATCTTATCTTTCTTCTTGATCATAAATGCAATTGCCTATTCATGTATATGTTCTAATACTAGCGCTGATTCTCCTGATGCGCATTGCCTTCATTATTTCTTCTCGTTAGCTGTTTTATGGTGATGGTTTATACTGGGAGTCTTAGTAACAACCTTCACCAGCTGACGTACGATGTGCATCACCATGCACACGCCCGGAAGCCAGGATGGGACCGCCGATCTGTACATGGTAGCTAAGCTATATAAAGGTTTCATGTCTTTTTTATTAACTACAATAGACAGGAAAGATATTTCAACCTGCGCCCTGGGACTGCTGCTTAGTCCACACTCAGGAGCACCACCTCTCTAATAACACAAACAAGTACGAGTGCTCCAACAACCGCAGTCTCCTGGAAATAATGTGTCTTCTCTATTTTGGTTGTTCCTGCTGGTTCTTAATATTCTCAGAAGACAAAACACCTTGTTATTTCAATAGTCTATGTTTTCATTCCCAAAACGGAAATGTGATTTTTTACACTCACCTAATAGTGGTGAGATGCATACACACAGAGGTATTTTTAGGCTCCTCCATATGGAATCGGTATGACATACTGGCGGACATAAGCCCGGCGGTTGAAATACCGATGCCGAAAGTCCGGCAGATGAAGATCCCAATGGGGTCTGGTAGGTATCCTAACCCTCCCCTCTCACGGAATCGGTATGATTTACTGCCGGACCCATGCCCAGCGGTTGGAATCCCGACAGTGGCATCCGGGCAGAGGAGGAAATCTCGATCGTCAAAGGTAAGTATATACTAACCTATTTATACCCCCTAACCCTCCCTTAGGGGTGCTTAACCCTAACCTTCCCCCCAGTGCCTAACCGTAATCCCCCCTCTAAGTGCCTAAACCTAAGTCCCCGGGGGGGTGCCTAACCCTAACCCCCCCCCCGGGGGTGCCTAACACTAACCCCCCCTTCCCCTAGCCTAAACCTAACCTCCCGGTGGGGTGCCTAACCCTAAGTCCCCCCCCAGGAACCCTAAACCTAACCCCCCCATGGCTATCCACGCTTGGCGCCCGGCGTCCCTTCCTCGGGATGCCAGGCGTCGGGCTCTAGGAGTATGTCTAATGACAGGCGCCGGCATATCGATGCCTGTCTTTAGACCCTTGCCAGGATATGACAGTTGGGAAGCCGGCTGTCGGGATTAGGTCCGCCGGCTTCCCGGCTGCATACCCCTCTCACCCCCCCTAACCCTCCCTTAGGGGTGCCTAACCCTAACCTACCCCCAGGGGTGCCTAACCCTAACCTACCCCCCTAGTGCCTAACCCTAACCTACCCCCAGGGGTTCCTAAACCTAACCCCCCCTTCCCGCTCCCTAAACCTCCCGGGGGGGTGCCTAGCCCTAACCTCCCCCAGGGATGCCTGACCCTAACCCTTCCTTCCTCTAGCCTAATCCTTACCCTCCCAGGGGGGTGCCTAACCCTATGTCCCTCCGGGAGTCCCTAAACCTAACCCCCCTCGCGGCTAACAGGTCCCGATGCCTGGCTTACCTACGTTTGGTATTCTGGGCATCGGGATTTCGGCATGGGGCTGATGATAGGCGTCGGTATGTAGACGCCTATCATTAGTCCCATGCCGGGATTTCACAGTCAGGAAGCCGGCTTCCTGACTACATAACCCTCCTATGTATCGATCTCACTATTATGGATATCACATGTTCCTATGGGAGGGAACATAGGGGGGGGCAAACACAAATATATGGGCAAGACCACTCGAATGTTAAAAGAAAAGCTCTCAGAGTATGTAAGAAACATAAAAAGTCCTGGAAACACATAGGGGTTAGTTTGCACTATAACCTAAATAGGTGGATATTTATTTATTGTTATTAGGAGACCTGGATTAATAATAATGGTGGTAGACAGAACATGAATAGTAGTACTCACATTACTATAGGTGCAATATATATTTTCTAAGTAGGAGCATAGCTAAGAATGTAGCTTAACATAAGTGTTCCCACTACAGCGAATGCTGCTTAGGGCAGCAATTGCAGTTATATGCTGTGCACCCTGTGGAATTTATCTATAGCACATGTATTCTGCCAGTGTAAGTTAAATGCTCAGAATAAATAATACAATCTCTTTCATCAATTGATATTAATGATTCAAAGGAGATCACAGTTAGATCCTAGGTGCTATACTTAAATAAGGCAGTGTCAAAGCAGCTACTCATTAATGTCAGATAGTGCATCACTAAAGCGTTCTATTACACCAATAGGACCTCAATGCCCAGTAGAAAAACTGCCACTGTCTGCTTTTTCTACTCCTCACTCCAGTATTCCCCTGCAGGCTGGCCATACCCCACTAGCTCAGTTCAGCTCAGGGAGTGTGTGTGCAGGGGGGGGCGCTACACTCTCTACACTTTTTCCGGGCGCCATGGTCCCAACTGTGGTAATAACTGACGCAGTGTTGGGCAGCTCTCTGGGTCAGCGGAGCCAGGAGTGCCTAGCTCTATGCATGGGAGACTAAATAACTGCTGGCACAACTGTGTACTGCGGTAGTGGAGAGCCCACACACACGTGACCTCTGCAAAAAAATAAAAAAATAATTAAAAAATAATAAAATATATATATATATATATATATATATATGTATATATATAGGAGGGGCCTGCTGTGCCTCCCGCTTGGGCAATCCTAACAGCCCTTGTCTGTAAAGGGGACAGGGCTTAGAGGCAAACGCGGAATTTCTACAGAGGGGCTTTCAAATGCCTGATTGTTAACATGTTACCAGTAAGAGGGCATAAGCAGCACTGAAAATCAGCTATAACAGGCATCATACGAATATATGGAATGAAATAATTCTGGCATATACAGCCAGTACAAGCAGACACAGTCAGCAATTATATGTAAAAGTAGAGCCACCCCGTCTAAGCTGAATCTTTTTATTACATATGTGGGCTCCATTACAGATCATCTGAGCAAGTTGGAGAATTTGGGGGAGGGCAGAAAAAGAAACCGTGCATTGCCCTGGACATAGATGTACAGATTGGTCTTTTTTGTACTGGATAGGGTATTATTCAGTATTAATAATTCATCCTATAGATGGGCTATATCAGTGCACCCCGAACAGTACATGTTTTCCAGATCACCTTGTCGGAGCACAACTATATTCATAACTGAGTTCCCGATTTATTTACTACTTGCTGCAACACTATATTCATTACATGTTTTCTAGATCTCCTAATCGGTGCACCACGTTATTCATTACTGGCTTTCCAATTTATTTACTACTGGCTGCACAATAATATTCATTGCATGTTTTCCATATCTCCTAGTGACACATTTTAAAAGAGCAACAGGGACTGAAGTTTGCCAGTTAGTTAAATAGCGACACTAGTAAGAGGATCCTAATTTTCTGTGGCCCCTTATAATATGGGGCACTAATAGGGCAGACTGTGGTACCTGGGAGGCTGCCTGCTGCACCTAGAGCAGGCAGCAGCCCCCCAGTATTAAAATGGCGGCTGCACTCGGGGCAAAGCCACGCCCCCTTTGCGGCCCTAATTGCGGGCGTGCAGTGGCCCACAGGCCGCTCATTGAACCAACCAGCAGGGCATCCACCGCTGCCTGCTGCTGGTTAAACACTATAGAGACGGAACCAGCGGCAACATGCTGACCCACGCTCCGCCTCACAGCACAGTCGGGGCCGAAGTTTCCGGCCTCGGCTGTGCTAAGGCGTGTGGCCGCGCCGGGCACCATGTGGGGAGGAATGATCGGAGGTGGCGGATATCGCCGGCCGCCTCCGAACACCAAAGATAAAGGGCAGGTGCTGACAGCCGCGGTCATAGCTGTGGCCCAGCCCTACTTCGCAAGCACTGCCTCAGGCCCTGTCCGCGATAAGCGCGGCGGCCTGCTCTGGTGGGGGTTTGGGGGGGGGGGAGAGGAGAGAAAGAAATGGGCAGCACGGGAAGACAACAGGAGAAAAGCAAAGGAGATTTATACAGGAGATTCAATTAGAGGAGAAAAGTCGGAAAGGTTTTGCCAGACCGACTTTCCGCCTCCTTCGCCTGTTTCAGAGGTGAAAACTTTTCGTGCGTGTCCCCACTTTTCACCCTATTCAATTTCAAACCACTCGAAAATGAAAAGCAGCGAATCCAGAACAGGAGGACAGTACTGTCAAAAGTGGGGAAATCAGTCTGTACCCCAAAAAAAGATACATTAACATAGGGAATCAATGTACATGTGTACTAGTACCCCTAATAAAAGTGCTTGGGGTACTTAAGTAGTTTAAATGGCTTCTTATTAGCGTCTATGCAAAAGTGGTGAAGAATGGCATAAAGCAGTATTTTTTAGTGAAAATAATGAGTGCAGTCAAATTTGGGGTACCAGAAAATGGGTGCTAGCATATTTTAATGTTTCTAAAGTTAAGTTTTAAAAAATGTCAAAAACGCAACTGCAATCACAAAAACACCTGACTCATCCTTGCAGACCCCCAAGAAGTCAATTTTGATAGTTTTTATGCTTGTCCCCCCACTTTTTCCTCTTTTGCCCCAAAATTGAATGTACTTTTTGAGGTGTTCTTAGCTTTTTTTCCCCCCAGATTTGACCTTTGGGGGAGTGTGCCAAGGGTTCTGGGTCATTTCCCTACGTTTGCACACCAAAATAAAGATTTTGCACTTCTTTTCACCTGCTATTCATAGGCGAATCTTTTTCGCCTCTTACATTGCATTGAGTTTCCGCTTAGGGGAATTACGTCTGGAATTAAATTTAGAGATAAGTTCCGACCAGGCGAAAAGTGGCAATAGGCAAAACTTTTTCATCATTACGGCTTTTCGCCTCTAACTGAATACGGGCCTAGGTGGGTTATGTTAGCTATAGTAACCATATATTTGTGTTTGCCGCCCCCTATGTTCCCTCCCATAGGAACATGTGATATGGAGGGTAGGTATATTACGCTGAATTTGTGTGATCCCCAGTACACTATGAGGAAGGACAAAGATCAGAAACATGTGGGTGGTATAGGGGAGCCTCTATCCGTGGAAACAGGTGGGATAATTACTGACCTAGCACAATATACTAAGTCACTTGTGCTTTATTAAAGAAAACGTGATCTGCTGTGGGTACATGAGGACTGGAGTTGAAAACCACCAGCTTGTTATCTCCAGTAGAGGAGAGGCCGGGTATTATATATATAAGGGCAAGAGGATTATGCAGATATTTTACCATCAGCCCACTATGATCTGGGCCCTGTGTGATGGAGAACCAGAACATAAATGTCAGCAGTGTCTCATACAGTGCTCTTTTACATACAGTGCTCTCTTCCAGTAACCACAAGTATTCATATTAACATGCAAAGCCAGACATCACCCATTTCTATCTATGTCTAACACACCATAAGCAGAGTATTGATTTCTCATTTAATTGTAAAGATCCTTTTAGATTTACTTATCTCTAAACATTTTACACGACTCTACCTGGGTATGACCTTCCCTGATACCAACTTTCTTGGCCCTACCTGGTGTAGGGATGGATGTCGGTAACCATTGGATAGCAACCATTGATGTTCCCAACTCAATGGAAATGGTTTTTCCATTTGATGTTGGGTTTGTGATGGATGCCAACCATTGCATCCCGTCTTCTGATGGCTGCATTACTTACATTTAGCTATGAACACCGGTAGTGGTATCCACAGCACCTTTGCACATGAGTGAGTTTCTGCCATAAACTGTGCATGCACACTACATAACCAGTGCTAAAATCAGTGCAATGCACACCACATAATCAGTGCTAAAATCAGTGCAATGTCCACTACATAACCAGTAATAAAATCAGTGCAATACACACTACATAGCCATTCCTAAAATCAGTGCCATGCACACCACATAACCATTGCTAAAATCAGTACAATGCACACTACATAGCCAGTGCTAAAAATCAGTGCAACGCACACCACATACCCAGTGCTAAAATCAGTGCAATGCACACCACATACCTACTGCTAAAATCAGTGCAATGCACACCATATAACCAGTGCTAAAATCAGTACAATGCACACCACATAACCATTGCTAAAATCAGTGCAATGCACACCACATAGACTGTGCTAAAATCAGTGCAATGCACACCACATAACCATTGCTAAAATCAGTGCAATGCACACCACATAACCAGTGCTAAACTCAGTGCAATGCACACTACATAACCAGTGCTAATATCAGTGCAATACACACCAAATAACCATTGCTAAAATCAGTGCAATGCACACCACATAACCATTGCTAAAATCAGTACAATGCACACTACATAACCATTACTAAAATCAGTGCAATGCACACCACATAACCAGTGCTAAAATCAGTGCAATGCACACCACATAACCATTGCTAAAATCAGTGCAATGCACACTACATAACCATTGCTTCAATCAGTGCAATACACAATACATAACCATTGATCAAATCAGTACAATGCACAACACATAACCATTACTAAAATCAGTGCAATGCACACTACATAACCATTACTAAAATCAGTGCAATGCACACCACATAACCAGTACTAAAATCAGTGCATATTCTGGCCACTATGTCCCAAGTGTGGACAAGAGGATAGTGCACACAGGAAACTTACAGTCCTCCAGATCTTATTATTCTAAAGGATACCGACTCCTACAACCCAGAGTCTTTATTATCAGAACAACAATTGTCACACATGGTATTCAAAAGTAACCATTCTTCAAAAGGCCCAGGTCAGTGTAAATTTCCAAGCACTAGGATATGTACTAATAAAAAAAAAATAGATCTGCCTATACCATATCCTCTGGTACCTTTAGCTGTAACAGGTAAAACAACATACCTGCCAATACCGTATAAGCCACGCCTCCGGGGAAATCCAAGTCGGCCATTTGGGGATGTGTGGTGATGGTATTTGCATCCTCGCTGCACCATAGCATGAGCTGAGACATCCTGCAGGATGGGGCGGATATACTTGTATTCTCACTACAGAAGACAGAAACATGATAAGTACACTAGTGCTCAGCGTACTACACACACACAAACCACACAGAGTTTATACTCACAATTATACAGAGAAATATAAGATTATGGTGAAATTAGGAGACAATGAATTGCTGATAAATTGGTGACTCATCTCTAGTTACATGTACAGCAATTGGCCTAACAGTGTAGACAGTTAGGAGGCAATTCAATTGCTAAGTGGGAATTCAGATCTAGGCTAAGTGCCCAGGAGCTAATGGTGACTATTTTGCACAAGAATGCACAGGATTGGCCGTGCTGAGCAGTTTCTCCTGTGCTTAGTGTGAGTGTGATGCAGATACTGCATGCCTGGCATTAGTGACCAGCCCTGAAGACACATGTAATGTGACTTTCTGCTCACACCTCAGGAGGGTGCAAACAGAAATCTGTGATAAATGCAGCCTCTGCGCTAGTCGTAGGAATTAACTGATTAACTTCTGGGCACTTAGCCCGGGAGCTAAACTCCTGTGTAAAAACTGAATCGCCGCCTTAAAAACTGATATAAACTGCTTTTTTATCTAGACTTTATTTTATTGATCACAACATGGCTGCAGCAAGAACATTTTGGGCTCCATAGCAACATTTTAAAGGAGCACCAGCCCTAATTTTTTTAAGAAACACCTTTCTTCACAGCAGACCTTTAAACTCACTAACGCGTATTATCGTGTTACCATATATATCAACCTTCTAAAATACAAAGTAACTTAACTTCTAAATAAAGACACAGACAACAATGTTGGTGTTTAAATATTTTGTCAAATTTATTTTTGACAAGTCATTAAATTTTAGACTATAAGTTAATACTAATAATGGTGACGGCACAAAAAGAACGCACAGGACAATAACAACCAAACAGCTCAAACAAACACACACACAAGCCAAGCATTGGTGATCAACTCTCCTTTACCTTCAACCATCGGTCCAGGTAGTATAGCCATTTCCTGTCCAGGACAATTGGCTGTCGCCTTACTCCACTTTAATGAGAGCGTGCACAAAAAGCCTAACTATTAACATAAAGTAACTCTAAGTGTCGTTCTTTTCTGCCAAGCGAGGCTTAAACCAATGCGCCGCCACCATAACTCAACCCTGTAACAAGAAACACCTAAACCAGCAGAAAAAATATCCAAACCTGCAGGAGTAAAATGCACGCCATCTCCACAAAATGAATGTGCATCGCGGAATTGAATAAACACCTGCTCCACTACAACCATCATTCTCTACTACACCACCACCATTCTCCAACATGTACCTCACCACTGCAGTATTTACCTTCCTCCTAGCAACCTCCAACCGGGCACCAGAACCCGCACATCTCCAAACACTCCTGTGGACAATGAAATAAAGCAACACAGCCAGGAAGGCAGAGCTTCTGCTATCAAATGGATCTAATGAGCGCCAATACAATGTAGTTCGCTGACCTAAATTATTCCCAATATTGGTAGAGAGGGAAAGAGTTGTCTGCAATGGATGCACATAATTAAAATAGAATTTTTATTATTCTTTAAAATATGTATATCATGATATAGTCCATGAAATATTACAATAAAGAAATTTAAGTGTTATATAGGTAAGAAAAGCATAATTAAAATAGATTCTCAGTACCAATACAGGTGTGTTTTTTTATGTTTTCTGACACATATGGTAGTATCCTGGATATCTATATATTATTTATTTAATCTATTGCAATAAAAATTGTGTAAACCAAATTCCAGTGTCAGTATTATTTCAAACATTAATTATAGCACTGCGTTAAATGGAGTACATATATGTCCACATATCACAACATAAGTAGATATGTTCACTCACACACAGATGCGGCACCTATAATACGGAAAGGAAAAACACAAAACAAGCAGTTGACCACAGACACACCATACTGACAAGACATTGCAAACAACGTAACAAAGAGAGGGGAAGGGGAACAACGTAGCTAACCAGACTTGAAGCAAAAAACATAAAAAACCCCCGGAGTAAACTAACCATCACGCCATATCATATATATATCACATATAATTCAGAAGCCAATTGAGCCCCCTGGGGAAAAAAAAAATCCTCATAGACTCCCGCAGTAGGTTGGCGAGTGGTTAGGCCTCCGGTGAGCTACGTTGGAGCAAAAATAGCAAAACCCATACGAATATAACGCCGGAAAGCAGCAGGGTGTCACCGACCAAGGGATTGGATATTCCCATCGGATAAGCCAGCAGAAGCTGCAGATGATGCAGCTCCTATTCTAAATGAGTGAGTACCGAACTTGACCGGCTCGAGCTCTGAAAAAGCCAAACAACGTTGCAAAAACATGACAAAAACTGGTATTTCGGAACCGGGAGAAATCCTCGTGCATCAACCATGCCACAATACCATCGCCATGCATCTGCTCAAAGGAGCCCGCCAGCGCCACCGGACATACTGCAGGAATGTGATATGGTTGCAGTGAAGCCAGCGCCTTCTACCAGCCTGGTCCGCACTGGAGCGATGTATAAAAACCTAATTGAAACAGCAAGTATTAAAAAGCTGAAAAAAAAAACAAAAACTGAAGGGACCGCAGCCAGCAAGTAAGGCACCATGGACATGTCAATGGGACACCTGCAGTTAATTGCTTTAGGGGTCGACCTGGACCAACCCCCACAGGCCTTCTAAATTGTGAAGGATCTGCAGGGGCCGGGCCCATCATACAACGCAAAGAAAATAGACACGACTGCTAAATTATGCTATAACACAGCGAGCGAGTGCCCTGGCGCATACATATCCCAAATAAATGTCAGCACAACTCTCTGCATGCTCTTAAGTGTGCGAGCCACCAAACCAGAAATAGCTCCCATTCCAGCCAACCCACCTGCTAACAGCGCAATGTCTTGGGGACAGTGCATCCGCAATCCCAATCTATGTATCAGTCGCAAGCCTGGCAACAAAATGGACATTAAGCAGCAGGCAACACAGAACAATTCATCCTAGCAAACAAACAACCAGAAGAGAGGACAAAATCTGAGGTAAAGCGCGTGCAACGCGCCCAGGGTGTCGCAACAAAACCATACTCACATTACCCAAGCGGTCCCCCAAGAGTTCTAGAGCAACCACAATGGGGGACAGCTCAAGCAACAGCATGTTCTCAGTGAACCCCTACGCAACCCACGTCAACGACCAAGGTAAAGTGCACCACAAACCGTTTAGGTAAGCTCAAAAAGCAAGTCACTACAGCTGCGTCAGTAAAATTGGAGCTGTTACTGCAGGAGTACTCAGCCACCTCCCTATGGGGATATAGCTGTAGCCAGCGCCACATATGACCGAGGTATACAGGGGGTGCTGTCTTAAGGAGAGCCGCAGTCGACAGCTGGACGGCTGGGGGCGGTACCAAATTCAGCATGGAAGCAAGCCTTTTTAGGGTGACTCCCCAAAGTTCCTGAGGGCGGGTTTCAGGGTAGCACGCTACAAATATATTGAAAAAACCCACCTGCCAATTAAGGTAGGAGCAATTGGCCTCCTCACCCGTGCCCCCCCAGCGCAGCAAGCGCTGGCCAGCCTGATTGATCAATTGATGGCACAGGTGTGGAATACTGGGATGCTAGCAAAGGGGTAAAAAAACGCTGGCCCGAGATGACCGCGTATGGAGGGAGGCAATAGCAGCAGCTGGGTAAGAAGGAGGGAGGGGGGGCACCACAGCCACGGGAGACAAAACCAGGGGAGTAGCGAGGGTGGTTCCAGTGGAGCATGAAATGGACAGAGGGCGCCATACAGAATTCCGGAATTCATGGTGCGCCGTATAACGGCCGCCTGTTTTTTTTTGTTGTTTATTGTTTTTTTAAGGAAGTTACGGATACTTACTTATTGTTATTTATTTATTAGGAGACCTGGATTAATAATAATGGTGGCAGACAGAACATGAATAGTAGTACTCAAATTAATATAGGTGCAATATATATTTGTGAAGTAGGAGCATAGCTGAGAACGGAGCTTCCCATGGGTGTTCCCACTACAGTGAAAGCTGCTCTGGGCACTAATAAGCTGTGCACCCTGTGGAATTCCACCGTAGCACATGCATTCTATCAGTGTAAGGGAAATGCTCAGAATAAATAATACAATCCCCTCTATCAACTGATATCAATGATTCAAAGGGATCACAGTTAGATCCTAGGTGCTATACATAAATAAGGTAGTGTCAAAGCAGCTACCCCATAATGTCAGATATTGCATCACTAAAGCATTCTATTCCACCAATCTGTAAAGGGAGTGTGTGTGTGTGTGTGTGTGTGGGGGGGGGGGGTATGACATAACTTTTCCCAGGCGCCATGGTCCCACCTCTGGCAATAACTAACACAGTGTTGGGCAGCTGACCAGGCAGCACCGTGGATCGGCGGAGCTAGGACTGCCTAGCTCTATGCATGGGAGACTAAATAACTGCTGGCATAACTGCGTACTGCGGTAGTGGAGAGACCACACACACGTGACCTCTGCGATATATAGGAGGGGTCTGCCTGTGCCTCCCGCTTGGGCAATCCTAACAGCCCTTGTTTGTAAAGGGAACAGGGCTCAGAGGCAAATGCGCAATTTCTTCAGAGGGGTTTTTAAATGCTTGATTTTAACATGTAACCAGTGAGAGGGCATAAGCAGCACTTACACCAGCAGTAACAGGCATCAGACGAATGTACGGAAAGAAATAATTCTGGCCTATACCGACAGGACGAGCAAACACAGTCAGCAATTATATGTAGAAGTAGAGCCATCCTGTCTGAGCTGAATCTTTTTATTACATATGTGGGCTCCATTACACATCATTTTGAACAAGTTGGGGAATCTGGGGGAGGGCAGAAAAAGAAACCGTGCATTGCCCTGGACATAGATGTACAGATTGACCCCTTTCTGGGGTGGCAACACGGGAGCCTGCCGTTGTAGCCCGGCAGGACATAAAGACAGCGGACAGTGTAACAGGGGAGCGATGGGGGGACATAATGAAGAGCAAGAGAGAGAGGAAGGAATCACAGTGGGAAAGACAGGGAAAGCATGGGAGAATAAGTGAATAGAATGAAAGTATATGGGAAGAGAACAAATAATAGCAGGAGGGAAGAGAACAGGAGAAGGAGAAAAAGGAGATTTATACAGGAGATATAAATCACAAATTATACTTCTCTGTCCTGGAGAAAAACTTAAACAAAGAGGCAAATTTACATACATCACTCCATTAAATACTCTTAGACCACTCCCCATGAAACATTCATTGGCTGTGTAAGACCAGCTAAAGCTAAAGGAGCAATATCCAACATGTTACTAAACTGGCAGCACTCAAAACACTATCAGAGGTATTCAGTATGGAGCGAAAAGTCTGTGCTGGACTTTTCGCTCCACATCGGAGATTTTCCAGGGAAAAAGTATCGGGCGCGCGCCCGCTTTATCCCCGTATTCAATATAAAAGCTACGAAAACGGGACCCGACGAAGTAGGATCGGCGAAAAAAAACGAATTTTCCAGGAATAAATTGTAGGACCCCCCTAAAGCTGTAAAAACATGGGGGATCACTATGGGTGCCCCCGTTTTAGCCTGCAAATGAAAGTCGTGGTTTTAAATAGCAGCTGCAGGTGTTTTTTTCCTGACATTGAAGAAGTGTTGCAGAGAAGCACTTAGGTTTTTTTTCTCGTTTTTTTAAGTGGTCCCATCAAATTTGGGGTACATGAAAATGGGCACTAGCATATTTTTATGTCCCTAAAGTCTTTATTTAAAAATTCTGCAAATATGCACCTGCCGCTAATAGCCTATTCTAGAAAACACCTGCCGCATACTTGCAGAATAGCCCTGAACCTATTTCCCTATTTTTAAACACTTTTTTCCCATTTTTTTCTTTTTCACCCCAAATTTTAAATATTTTTTTTGGGGTGTCCCTATTTTTTTTTTAAACTTTATTTACACAGTTTATTTTAAAATGACATTCCCAGGGGTGCAGGCTATTTTTTTTAAACTTGCACCCCTAAACCCCAATTCTGCACTTTTTTTCGTCACCTATTCATTGGTGAAGTTATCCCCGTTTTTTTCAAAGACTTTTCGAACCTGCGAAAAGTCTTTGAAATTGAATCCGGTGTAAAACCAAAACCAGCGAAAATGACGTCATTATCGCAACAAATGACTTTTCGAGCAAAATTGAATTGCCCTGTTGTGGTTTAATGTCCCTCATGCTTGAATGTCAATCTTCGGGCTTACATCGCAGAGCTCAAGTGCCGCTTTGCTCACGTCACAACGGCTGTAATCAAGGAGAAGCCTACTCTCCAACAGTGCTGGCTCACGGATTAGCTCAGCTGTGCCTGTGTGGGTGACATGGGAGCATGGGAGATGGTTCACATCAGTCTACAGCCGTGGCCAAAAGTTTTGAGAATGACACAAGTATTGGTTTTCACAAAGTTTTCAGCTTCAGTGGTTTTAGACCTTTTTGTCAGATGTTACTATGGTATACTGAAGTAAAATTACAAGCATTGTATAAGTGTTAAAGGTTTTTATTGACAGTTACATTAAGTTTATGCAAAGAATCAATATTTTCAGCATTGACCCTTCTTTTTCAAGACCTCTGCAATTCGCCCTGGCATGCTGTCAATCAAATTCTGGGCCACATACTGACTGATAGCTACCCATTATTGCCTAATCAATGCTTGGTGTTATAGTGCTATTTGGAGGTTTCTGGGGTACCTCCTAGGTGAGTCAGCTCTCGGCTTATACATGTGCTGTTATTATGCAGTACCGTATATACTCGAGTATAAGTCGACCCGAATATAAGCCGAGGTACCTACTTTTACAACGTCTCTCCCATTACCCACTGCTGGAGCCGGAAGATGGCTCCAGCAGTGGGAGCAGCAGCAGCCGATGAGAGTCTGACAGACTCTCAGCGGCTGCTGATTACAGCAAACACACAGCTGCCGGCTCCGGCGGCTGTGTATTTGTGCTGTGTAGCGCTGACTGAACTCCGTCCGGTCACCGCTACACTTCACTCGAATATAAGCCGAGGGGGTACTTTTTCAACACAAAAAATGTACTGAAAAACTCGGCTTATACTCGAGTATATACGGTACATTAATTTGTAATTATATGACCCAGAGTGGGTGCTACTATTAGGCAGCAACAATTATTTTGGGGTTGGGCGTGGGGCCCCCGGAGTTGCTCTGGCTGGGCCTTTTTCAAGGCATCACCACTTAATTCACATAGATATTTTTTCATCACCTTTCTATTTGTCTATTTATGTAATTTTAACTCTTTCTCATTATATTACCACTTATTGATTATCTTTACACATCTATACTTTACACTTCACTTTCACCTTTTTTCCCCTTTTCGTGTGATGCCCTGGGATGGATTCTTTTGGGGTTCCCTGCACCTCGGACGTGAACCCCATAATGTTAGGGACGCCGGTATAGAGGAGCCTTGACGTTGGCCCAGCGCGTATTCATATATTTGCAAATGTATGTAACCAATACCTCTGAATTTCTATTATTATGTAGGATTCAAGTATTTTTGTTGATATTGCTGCAGTGTGCTGGAGGGAAAAATCCCTTTATTTTTCTGTAGTTCAGTGTAAACCCCGCCCTTTACAAGCACCTGTGCAATGTCATTAAGCTGGTGTGAGCGACCACCATACTTTTTGTTTTCAATGCTTGAAGTTTGTCAGAATTTTTGGGTTTTTGTTTGTCCACTGGCCTCTTGAGGATCGACCACAAGTTCTCAATGGGATTAAGGTCTCGGGAGTGTCCTGGTCATGCACTCAACATTTTGATGTTTTGTTCCCTGAGCCACTTAGTTAACACTTTTGCCTTATGGCAAGGTGCTCCATCATGCTGGAAAAGGAGTTGTTCGAACCGAAAATAGCGTCACACAGTGATTTATTTACAGTACTAAGACATGGTGTATCCACGAAACACATGGCAAGAATGCCACCTACCTTCTATGTAGCAGAACAGAGGTACTGATACAGAGGTGGACGGTAAAAGCACTGTGTCTTTGAATGCAGCAGCTGTGCTAAAATATGCAAAAGCCACAGACGGCATCTTAAATTAAGTGATCTGATGCCTGCATCCGAAGATGCAACATCGGATCCACTGCGTACCCATCACCGGCCCATCAGACATCTGAGTAACCCTCGGGTTACTTAGGATGTTCGGCTAGACAAGCTGCCAGGGCCAGTGAAGTGGCATCCAAGGACGCAGCCACTAGGTTCAGCACGCCAAGAAAACAGGGCCGACAAATCCCCGTTTTCTGTAATGCTACCCCCAAATACCAGTAACATGTCAATCATGCTGTGCTTTCCAGGCACTGAGACCGACATCACAGAACCAGATCTGCATATGAGCAGTGCGGCTCCTGCGCAGATCTGACAACATCAGAAATTTAATAAAGTGAAATACCGTCCAACTCTGACTCAGGCACAGAGACATCACATCCATGAGGTGTACTCGTATGGAAAGTCAGGATAAAGTGCAGCAGGACATGGACTCTATAACACTGGGGAAAATTAAATTAGCAGCGGTGTGTACAGTGTGGGTAATGCTCTGGGTTTAATGCCTGGAGATATTTATTATGTGGTAAACCTGTGGCTAACATGCATCAACACATGGATTCCATATTAAGTGCCCGGAATCTATGTGTAACCCCCACCCAAAGCCCCAGATGGTGCATTTAACACCAAGTGAGTGAAAGAGAGCGAGAGAGAGAGAAGCACAGGAGGGCATAGAGTTAAGCAGCACAAGAGCAGTGGAGGAGAAGGCTCATTACTTGGTTCCTGCAGGCATTTGGAGGCGGGAACGTCCTCTGGGGACCCCAAGAAGCAGTGGAGGAAAGTGTTGATTACCCGGTTCCTGCAGGTAATTAAAGGCAGGATCATCCTCTGGGGGTCACCATACAACACCACTGCCATGGTGCAGATGAGCAAGTAGAGATATCATATTTGTCTGTGTGGGCTCCGGGTGGTTAGAGCGCATAAAAGAGCTCAGGAGAGCCACTGCTGTCAACTCCTCATCTGACTGGGGAAAAGCTATCAGGTGGTATGCAATACTCATCCCTGATTGGCTGAGATAGCTAATCACTGTGACATCATAATTCAAACAGAGAGACAATCGGTAATGAACAGTGTTCCTCAGTGCAGCGCACATCACATGGGCTGAGGAGGGTTGCACAGTGTAGCTGTCAGTGACAAATGGAGCAGCAGCAATATTACCAGACATGTGCCCACCACACTAGTGCTAATTACTATTATAATGCAATATGATGTCCCATAGTAATCAGCATCTCTCCACCATTTACTCCTATCTCACCATACACTACCTTATTCTATCTTCTCTCCAAAGTCTTCTGTATCTTCTGCCTCCATGTTACACCTGTCCTACCATATCAAAGGAGGACATAATTCCTCTGAGATATCGCACACTGTGCTGTGCTTCATGTTAGAGAACTACAAGTCCCATCATGTCCTGAAAGAGCACAAGGGCACTTGTTGTTCTACAAAGGTGCCCTCCTCTGATGTACATTAAGACCTACACTCCTCCCATATGCACACACAATACCCTCATATAAGTGCCCCCTTTATACCATAAAGTCAAATACTGTATACACCCACTACGCTACAGATATTGGGAGGGCAGGTTTTTCTTTTCTTATAAATATGATACAAAGTATATAATTAGGGCGGCACATACTGTATATTAATTAAAAAGAATAGGAGTCTTTATAAATATATAAAGGGGTCGTAAATATATATGACATTATATAACAGGGGCAGATATATTATTTCATTATATAAAGGGGTTATATTTGTCATTTGCATATAGGAGAAGGCACAATTATCATTTTATTTTATAAAGAGACATAATTAAAATTTTATTTTACAGAGGGGGCACAGATGTTTTTATATTATAATAAGTGGCACAGAGAACATTTATTTACTAAAGAGCACAGTTACTTGGGTACTTAGGTGGAGATTTATCTAAGCTTGGAAAGAGATAAAATGGAGAGAGATAAAGCACCAACCAACTGTAAACCTATGGGGGCTGGAGGACTTTGCACATAAAACAAAGCTTGGATATCTTTCACAGATTGCAAAAGGTCCATTACATATCAAACTAGGACACCTTACATAACAAGGGTCAGTACTCGGAAACAAGGGTCAGTAACCAATGGACAGACCGGAGAAGACAAATATTCCTCTTGCTCCGCTAGAGGTGGTGGTACCACCATCAGGACTTTCCAAAGAAAAGGACACACCGTAATTATAGCTTTAATCATAGCGCCTCCCACCTGAAAGGAGGATTGTTTAGCAGGGAGGCAATCATTTACTTCACACAAATGGGTCCTAAAGAAAATTCATTCTGGGCCAGGAGCAGTTTTTGTCCTGTCAATTTCCCCAGTTGTCTGTACAAAAATAAAGGTTATTGTCTTTCATCTTGGCCAGAAAGGTGACCTTTGCCTGATCCGCTTATATATCCTAATTATTCATCTTGACAGCCAGACCGCCAGTGCCAACAGGGTCCTAAGATCTCATTTTTAAACTTCAGGTTCATAATAAACTAAAAAATCCTCTCTAAGGGCCTCTCTGACTTTCCCCCTGGGTTTTGCCTTAGACACCAGCTCTCTTTATCTTTCCTTGTTAAGTTAGCTGTCAAGAGAAATGTCCTGAGCCCATAAGTGTCATCACGAGGTGTAGCCCATGTAATGGGACAGTGCTTCTCCATGTCCCAAGCTTCCTCTACTCAACTCTCTTCTGCAGAGAAACCATTTATCCTTTCAGACCTACTCAGACTGAAATGTATTTGGACAACAAACATTATATAAACCTGACTGAGAGGTGTACACACTGCCAACGTGGGATATAGTGGAGCGATTCTTTACTACTACAGACGTGTCTAAGACTACTGATACCACCCATAGATGACAGCACTTCTGCTGCCCCTCACCCACATCAGGATGCTCTGACCGTGCTGCCAGTCCCTGAGAGGAGTCACTACATCTCCGGCTACCAGCGCTCCCCCACCCATCTGTAACACCAGGAGACTCTGACATTGGCAGCCGGTCCCTGAGAGGAGTCACTACATCTCCGGCTACCAGCGCTCCCCCACCCGTCTGTAACACCAGGAGACTCTGACATTGGCAGCCGGTCCCTGAGAGGAGTCACTACATCTCCGGCTACCAGCGCTCCCCCACCCGTCTGTAACACCAGGAGACTCTGACATTGGCAGCCGGTCCCTGAGAGGAGTCAGTACATCTCCGGCTACCAGCGCTCCCCCACCCATCTGTAACACTCTATCGCAGAGCTGGGATTGCAAATGCAGCAGGGGTTGTCAGACACCTCATGCTGTATTTGTATATTTGTAAGGACGGAACTACAAAGCTGCTTCTGTGCAACTTGCAATTCCGTCCACTACTGAATCACTCCCAATGTTCAGGACTAATTGGATACCGCCCTAAAGATTTACCAGCTATTGTGTGATACATATGGTATGGACAGTAGCGGACTTTCATAACTTTGCTGCATTATGGTTGAAACAACACTTTTATTAACTTGGATTAATTAGCATGCTTGTGGTGCAAGTACTAATTATCTATATGAATTTATATACTTTTGATTAATTTTTATTGTGTAATTGTATATGAATTCATTAAATTGCAACAAATTATTTTATGAATGCATTTTCTTTTGATAATTCAGTATATGTAGTATCATCCATAGTTATTTAAAGTGTTTTTACTAGATTATCTGGTATATATTATCAGCTTATTAGTTACATTTCTGTATTACTTATTACTCATCAGTCACTCTGAATGTCAGTCTTCACTATCTGTTGAATAATATTTAAGTAAAATTTGCGCAATAAAATGATAAAATAGCAGCTTAATAGACACTAAAAGGATTTCTCAAAAGAATCCTAACAGAAAAACATATAAAATAATTATAATGCCGCCAAAAGGGCTGTTCACTATAAACATGTCCAAGTAAATCGTTTGTAATGGAAAGTAAGGAATCGGTATGAAATACCGGTAGCGCCTGGCCGACCAAAGCAGAGTTCCCGGCAGCGGAAGCCCGACAGCGCTGGAAATCCAGATCGTCGATAGGTAAGTATTGACTAACCTAACCCCCTAACCCTAACCCTCCTTAGGGGTGCCTAACCCTAACCTGCCCCCCA